>JASXTE010000002.1:5847682-6447682 GCA_030280995.1 Hemileia vastatrix | reverse complement strand
CATAATTATTCCCTTTCCATCTTACATCACACCTTGCCACCCTTTTTGCACCATCTGCACCCCTCCCCAGCCCTTGAAAAACCATTTTCTACCCTCCTTACCCCTCACTATCCATTTTGATACCCCCCAACCCCTCAATTCATCTTTTTCTACCCTCCCCACCCATTCATAACCCTTTAGATACCCTCCCCACCCCTCCTAAACCTTTTTCTTCACTCCACACTCCTCACCACCCCACACCACTTCACCCCTTCCCCTTCCCATCCCACCCATCTCCCTTCAATTGCCACCCTTCTGTCAAGGTTCACTTTTGGTCTAGAAGATTTGGTACGGTGTAATATGAAGATTTTAAGGATTTATTTGACTCTCAATAATTAGGTACGTATTTTCTCAATCAAGTATGATTTCTTTACTCAAAATAAGAGGTAGATTTTAATAATTTATATAAGTTATAGAATTAGAATTACGTCTGGTGTAAATACTAAGGATATAAAATATAATAAATAAGTTTTAACTGTTGTAGTTGTAGTAATAAATGAGTTGGTAAAAAAGAATGATTAAAAGACAACAAAAAGAGAGGCCTTTTATAGGCAAAGGAGAGACAAAGCACGGCAATCAAATTCTAAAAACAGTAGGAAAAGAGAGAGAAAAGAACATTCCAGAAAGAGTATTTCAAATAATAAAGTTATTCTAAAAAGAAGGCGTCAAAAAGATGTATTTACAGAGTATGTCAGAAATACATCAATATTTTTAATATTGACTGTAAAAGTCAATCCTAAATAAGAAATTTGATTTTTTTGTATATATTTAATATTATTTGAATATTTAAATCTTATTTTATCTTTGTATTTATTTTTTAATATAAAATTTTATTTTTTCCCAACCTGTCAAATGAGCACGGTGTTAGAGAAAAATATAAGGGACAAAATTATAATTTTAATTTTAATTAATTATTTAATTAATTAATTTTTTAATTTTAACATTCTGTAATTAGTTAATTTATTATAACTAATTTTAATGTAACTAAATTATAATTAAATAATAATTAAAAATGATAAGGTGCGGCTTCATCCAGTAAATAATTAATTATTTCACTGGGTAAGTCTAGTAGCCTGGCTGACACTCCCTCACTCTAAAAAAAACAATAAAAAAAAATGCTATGATTTTTTCTTTTTATACTTTTTTAGTAGAGTAGGAAGATTAGATTTCTCCTTCCCAGGTATCCAAGAATCATATTCAGATGATTTATTCTTGAATCTCAATAAGTATTCTGTACCTTTCTCAGCAGTGACTATTCTGTCATTTAAAATTTTTTCAATTTCTGCTGTCTCAGTGATTTCATTTGGGGTTTTCTTTGGTCTACCCCTCCTTTTTGGAAATAAATCACTATTGGATGTGTAAGGTTTCAAAAGAGATATTGGAAAAACAGGATGTTTTCTGTCATATGGGGAATACAGAATAACTTCAACTGCATTATCTCCAATCATTCTTCTGACAACAAATGGACCAACAAATGGATCTTTTAATTTGTTATTACCTTGTAAGTTGAAGTGGACTGTAGAAATCAACACTTCATCACCCTTTTTAAAAGTGTATTCTTTATGGGATTTGTCCCATCTTTTCTTCTCATATTCAAATGATTTTTCAATACATTTTTGAGCATGATTTCTACATAGTTGTTGCATTTGAAGAAAAGATTTTACACCAGGATGTATATCCAATTTAGGTATTTTGTTATTGAGAATTTGGGCAGGAGTATTAGGAACATATCCAAGCCAGAGCTCAAAAGGCTTTCTTTGAGTAGCAGAATGAACAGTGCTATTATAAGCAAATTCTAACCCAGGAAGTAAGGTAACCCAATCATGAGTGAATCTGTCATTATCTTTATACTCAAGGCCAAAGGCACAATATCTTCTTATCATGTCCTCTAAAGTCTGAATCATTCTTTCAGCTAAACCATCAGTCTGAGGGTGATGGGCAGTAGAAAGTTTCAGATCACAGCCACAAACATCCATCAGAGACATCCAAAATTCAGAAGTAAATTTAGGGTCTCTGTCAGAGATTATGGCTTTAGGAAAACCAGCAGTATTAAACATATGAGACCACATAAGAAGGCTAATTCTTTAGTGGAAACATCCTTGTGGGTAGGGATAAATTTACACATTTTTGTGAATCTGTCCACAATAACCCAACAAGAGTTATAACTGTCTTTACCAGCAATAGGTAATCCTGTTACAAAATCCATGTTTATTATTTGCCATGGAGCATCAGGAGGTTCAATATGTTGCATTAATCCTGCTCTTTTACCAGTTAATCTTTTTGATTTTTGGCATGAATCACAGGATTCAACATATAATTTTGTGTCCTCAGACATATTAGCCCACCAAGCAGTGTTCTTAATTCTGATCATTGTTTTGTCAAGATCAAAATGTCCAGCTAATATGTCATCATGACAAATTTTCAAGATGATTTCTTTCATAGAAGGAGGAATAACAATAACATTACTCAACTTTCTTCTATAATATAGATATCCTTCATCAATTGAAAATTTTCCTTTTTCCAAACCTTTTTGGTACTTTGGTGGAAGGGTTTTAATTAATGCTTGTATTGAAGCATTCTTTGGATCATTTAATATGGTGCATAACTTTTTCAAGTCAGTGTCCTTATCATATGATTCCAGAATAAGCTGTAATAGCTCTTCCTCCATATCAACCACATATATCCCATGGATATGGATAATTTCATCCTCAGGATCATAAGCAGGATTAGAGTCATCATTTGGTAAGGGTAACCTTGATAACATATCCACATTTGAGTGACCAATACCAGCTCTGTGAATAATTGTCATTCTCCCTCTGTATTCTTGAACAGCCAGCTGCCATCTAAACATATGTCTATTAGGTGTTTTCAAGTTTAAAAGGGATTTAACTGCACTGCAGTCAGTGACAAGTTCAAATTTCTGGTCATCTAGGTAATAATGAAGCTTTTCTAGAGCCCATACTACAGCTAAACACTCTAATTGAGTAGCACCATATTTCAATTCACTATTTCTCAAGGTTCTTGAAATATAACAAATTACTACTTCTGAAACTTTATCATTTATCACTTGTTTTTGATGGAGGGCAGCACCAAGACCAATTAAACTGGCATCAGTGTACAAAACAAATGGTTGATCAAAGTCAGGTAAAGCAAGAATTGGTGCTGACATCAAACAGTGTTTCATAGTTTCAAAGGCTCTTTGTCTTTCACTATTCCAGACAAAAGCAACATCCTTTCTAGTTAATTGGGTAAGGGGTAAAGCTATGACTTGGTAATTTTTAATATACTGTCTATAGTATCCACACATTCCCAAAAAACTTTGGAGCTCTCTCACTGTTGTAGGAGCTTTCACCTGTTGTATGGCTGCCACTTTGTTCTGGTCAACACATATCTGTAATCCTGAAACAACATGACCAAGAACTTTTAAAGAATGGAAACCAAATTTACATTTCTTCAAAGCAAGTGTCATATTTATTTCATCCATTTTCTGGAATACTTTACACAGGTGTTTAAGATGGTCCTCAAATGTTTTTGAGAATATAATGATACCATCAATATAAACCATCAGCCAACCTTCAATTATCTCTTGATGGAATGTGTTATCCATTACTTTTTGGAAAACTGAAGGGGCATTTTTAGGGCCAAATGGCATCCTAATATACTTATAAATACCCATATGAGTGGCAATAATCAGAAAGTTCTGAGAATTTTTCTCAACAGGTACCTGGTGATATCCCTTATTACCATCCAAACAGCTGATATATTTAGCACCCTGTAAAGTAGCATGTATAGAGCTGATTCTAGGTAAAGGATAGATATCATCAACAGTATAAGTATTTAGTGCTCTATAATCACCACATAACCTGGCTTTATCTTTCTCATAAGAAATTAGGACAGGTGAGATAACACAATATTTAGGTGTTTCAACTACCTTTTCAATAATATTCATTTTTAAAAGGGTAGAGATATTATCTTCAATATCTTTTCTCTTTGTGGGAGAAGCAGGATAAGGCTTCTTCTTTAAACAAGGTGGTATATCAGTTAATGGTCAAGACAATGAAAGTTTCATTTCCTCTTTAACTAATCCCAGTTCATGTGACCCATGAGCAAAGGCCATAGGAAAAGATTTTATCAAGTTAATGATGGAATCTTTATCCTCACCAGAAAGTTGTTCTCCAAAAGAAGCATTGTCAATTTCAGACATAAGGGCATGCATTTCCTTTTTAGATCTTCCTTTATATTGAACCACAGAATTACATGTGTTCAATTCTGGTTGTAATAATTTTTTAGGGGAGGAAATTTTAAATTTTCTCTTCCCATTCATCCCCATTGTGAAACATTGGTTTGAAGGATCCAATTTTATGCCATACTTGGTTAAAATACCATTCCCTACAATAAACCAATTGCTCAAGTTATCATTTTTCATGACAACAAAATCACAAATAGCTCTTACAAAACCATGGTTATATTTAAAAAACACTGTGGCTTTGTATTTACCAATGGGGGACAAAACAGAGCCATACCCTCTCCAATTTTCAGAAATGATAGGCAACAGTTTAGATTTATAGTCTTGATCTACTGAAGCAAGTGCTCTTTCAGATACTACACTTCCTCCAGCTCCAGAATCCAGAACAACTTCAATGCTGGTTCCATTGATCAAGACTGGTGCCTTAAGAGGGGCAATAACAATTGAGTTATCCTCAATGTTCTTTATGATCTCAGCATCCTCAACTGTAGATAAATCATTATTATCAATGTCAATAGTATTTAAATAATGAATATCTTCTTCCAGCATCAAGATTTCTTGTTGAGATTCATATGAAAGATTGCTGGCACAATCACTTGATGTATCATCCAGTGCCACTGTGTCATCAGCATTCTCCTCTGTTTGTTCTACAAGATTTATCTTCCTGTCACAAACATGGCCTTTCTGCCAAGGTTTGTTGCACTTGAAGCAAGTGTTTGTTGCATACTTCTTTGGTGCAACAGGGGCAGAAGGTTTACCAACCTTTTCCAGAGGTTTTTGTTGGTAAGTGGAGGGTTTCTCCAAAGGGGTCCTAGGAATGAATCTTCTTGCATCATACTTATTGTTTAGAAGTATCTCATTGCAAGTATTAATGAAAGAAGAGGGTTCTTTGGAGAGCTCAGTCCTAGCCACAATCAAGTCTCTCAGAGACATTGGTAATTTATAGATGATCCTGTCCTTCCATAAATCAAACTCCATATTTGGGTCCATTGCCCTTAAGATTTTTACAAGTTTCATTAAAAACTCAATAGGTTTATCAGTAGAAGAGCTATATCTAGTTTCCTCATACTGCCTTTGTTGAGCCATTCTGAACTTGGAGCCACCAAATTGTGCTTTAATTAATTTCTTCCAATCCTCCCATGAGTAGTCATTCCCATCCAGGAGAACAGATTCATACCACATCAGGGCAACATTAGTGAACAAAGAAATTAACTTGGGCACAATTTCCTCATCTGGGAGTTTGTAAGAATTTTTTAAATTATCAATTCTGCAAATAAATTGTTGCCAATCAGAAGAAGAATCACCATCAAATGTTGGGTACTGGTCAAGTTTTGGACAATTCTTTTGATTTGAAGGAGTCTCCTTAGTACTAGCTTGTTTCTGAGTAAGAAGCAGCTGTAATTTCTCTAATTGTGCTGAAATCTCATTGTTTAATCCTTCTGTTGCATATCCTGGTGCATCATCAGTTTTTGATGGAAACTCAGTGTTATCAACAGGTATTTCTGGATCAATTTTTATTTTATATGAACTAGCCACAGGTACTGGTTGAGCATCCTGCACTATATGTTCCTTCACAGAAATGTCAGAATATTTTTGGTCATTTAACAATGAGTTCAATTTTTCTTCAATGGTTGTTAGTCTTGTTTTCATTCTTTGAAGACTAGATAAACTTTCATTGATAGTTGCAAAAGATAATTGATTTTTATGTTGAAAAGATGACAAATGGTCACTCAATCTTTTCAGATTTATCTTATCTATCTCTACCTCCTGGCAACAGGCAGATACAGTATCTTTTAGTTTAGACAAATCATTTTTTATATTTTGCCATAAAGCAATTTTCTTTTCATGGGTTGCTTTGTAATGAGACAATTCATCAGAGACTCTCTGTGCTTCACTTTTTAATGCTTGATAACCCTGATCATTTAACAAACTATTATATCTCTGAGTCAATTGCATATTGTTCATTATATGATTTTGCTTGGCAATAATATCTCTCAAGTGCTCATCATTAATTCTTGCTACATCTGGAGTGTTTCTCAATAAGGAAACTGAGTAACTTTCCAGACTCTCATAGAACTCAGGGTCAAGAGTTTCATCAATCACAGCCATATCAGGATTAATCATTGAGGTAGCAATTAAAAGTAATGGATTAGATACATGAGATATCTGTCTACTATTCCCAGCCTCTATAGGTCTCAAGGTTTCATCCTGCCTTCCAGATTTACCTGAAGGAACAGAGTCAGACACAAGAGAAGGCACTTGAGAATCAATAGAGGGACGTACCAGGGTTTGCTGGGTATCACCATATTGGGCTTCCTTCTTCTTTTGCCTCCTTGATAAGGGTGGGGAGGAGTGGGGTTGGCCTGGGTGGGCCTTTATGGACCTACCTGAGGTAACTGATGCTGGTTTTGAGCCAAGTAGTCCCACTGCCACTTGGACACTTCCACCATCTCTTGGGATTAGGGAGCCAATTGTTGTTGATCCCTGGGAGGAAGAGGTTTCTTCTTCTCTTGGAGAAAAGTATCTGTTCTTTTCACCTTTTCTTCCAAGGCATCTACCCTTACCTTTAGTCTCAAGCTGTCTGTCCTTAACTCCTTTATGTGGGTAGACAGATTCTTTACCTGCTGAGACAACGGCATCTTTTTTATCCTGAAGCCTTTTGGAAGCTCTTCTGGTGGGTTTGTCATGGGCTTCTGATCCTGAGTATTGTCCACTAGGATTTCTACTTCTTCCATTTCTACATCCTGTTTGGGGCAAGGATTTATTAGTTTGAGAAATTCTTCTTGTTAAAGGAGAACTTACAGAAGTAGGCTCATCATAATCAATTAAGTCTAGTTCTTCTTCACGTGCAGCAAAACCACTTTGGTCAGTCATTTTAAGATTCTACTGAAATGAAGGAAAGAGACAAAAATTAATTAGTCTTTATTTTTAATTTTTATTTAACAGAAATAAAATAAAAATAATAATAATAATCTTTTTAGGATAAAAATCAACTTAAATAAAATTAATAAAAAAAAAAAATTTAAAACCAGGATAATAAAATCAACTGTAGAAATAAATTAGAATTTCTATTAATTTTTATTTTCAGGATTTAAATCAACTAATTTATTACCAGGATTTATTGTCAACTGAAATAATCAAATATGAATCTTTATTAATTAAAAAAAAAATTATTTTAACTGATCACTTAACTACCAGGACTTAATGTCAACTGAAGTAATTAAATATGAGTTTTATTAATTAAAAAGATTTATTGGATTACCAGGACTCAAAGTCAACTGAAGTAATTAAATGTGAATTATTTATTAATAAAAATATTATTGTCAGGACAATTTGTCAACTGTAACAATTAAAAATTTAAATTAATCAGGACAAATGTCAACTGAAAAATTATAATAATTATTTTATTTAATAAAAAATATTATTGTCAGGACAATTTGTCAACTGGAACAATTAAAATTCAAATTAATCAGGACAATTGTCAACTGAAAAATGATAATTAATATTAAAATATAATTATTTTATTACTTCTGGGACTAAGAACACTTATTGCTCTATTATGGTCAACCAGGAAAAATAAAAAAAAAATATAATAATAAAATTAAATTCCAAATTACCAGACACCTCCCCCTGCAAAATGAGCAAATTAATGCCACTTACAGAGTGCTGAGTAAAAGGAAATACGTAGCAAATGAAGAGTGAAGAGTAACCCACAAATAGTAATAACAATAATTACCACGATATATACTATCTTTAGTCAGTATATGAGCTTAAGTTTTGGAGCGCGGTTTGATTCCCGTTCGCAGCAAAAACTTTTATCACGTGACGTATGACGTTTGTTGTTTTCTCGCCTCCACTCGACCTTTACAGGTACTTGTACGCCAATGGTCCCCTCGATTAAGCCTCAAGTAACGTTGCGCCGTTGATATTTCGGAAAGGATCCCAATTTTCAAGGTACACTTTTGGTCTAGAAGATTTGGTACGGTGTAATATGAAGATTTTAAGGATTTATTTGACTCTCAATAATTAGGTACGTATTTTCTCAATCAAGTATGATTTCTTTACTCAAAATAAGAGGTAGATTTTAATAATTTATATAAGTTATAGAATTAGAATTAGGTCTGGTGTAAATACTAAGGATATAAAATATAATAAATAAGTTTTAACTGTTGTAGTTGTAGTAATAAATGAGTTGGTAAAAAAGAATGATTAAAAGACAACAAAAAGAGAGGCCTTTTATAGGCAAAGGAGAGACAAAGCACGGCAATCAAATTCTAAAAATAGTAGGAAAAGAGAGAGAAAAGAACATTCCAGAAAGAGTATTTCAAATAATAAAGTTATTCTAAAAAGAAGGCGTCAAAAAGATGTATTTACAGAGTATGTCAGAAATACATCAATATTTTTAATATTTACTGTAAAAGTCAATCCTAAATAAGAAATTTGATTTTTTTGTATATATTTAATATTATTTGAATATTTAAATCTTATTTTATCTTTGTATTTATTTTTTAATATAAAATTTTATTTTTTCCCAACCTGTCAAATGAGCACGGTGTTAGAGAAAAATATAAGGGACAAAATTATAATTTTAATTTTAATTATTTATTTAATTAATTAATTTTTTAATTTTAACATTCTGTAATTAGTTAATTTATTATAACTAATTTTAATGTAACTAAATTAAAATTAAATAATAATTAAAAATGATAAGGTGCGGCTTCATCCAGTAAATAATTAATTATTTCACTGGGTAAGTCTAGTAGCCTGGCTGACACCTTCCCTCTTATTATGAACTACCCACCCTTTTTTCTTGCTATAGATTAAAAGGGGTAGAGAGTAGTGGGAAGTGATAAAAAAGGGTTTAGAGGGGTGAGGAGGGATGAAGAATGGTGTGGAGGGGAAAGAAAAGGGTGGGAATGGGAATGGGAATGGGAGAGGAAATTGATTTTAAAACCAGAGGGTAATCTGAGAGGGGATAAGTTTTGTATTCATAAGAGGGGAGAAGAGAGGAGAAGAGAGGGAAGGACTTATATTAAACAAAGTGATATGATAGAAGCACAGAAGATATATGTTCAAGGGAATGGAAAGAATAATTAGATGAAATTAAAAAATACATTAGACTTTTAATGAACCATTAATTTTAAATGTGCTCTGAAATTCAGAAAATTTCCCCCATTCATTGTTAGATATTCTGAAGATGGATGAAAATCAATTTTAAAGAGTAATAGTACCAGTGTATTGCTTACACTTACTGGTAAAAAAAACTATTGATACTTTATTTAAAAATTATTTGTTTAGCTATATTAGGGGGTGTCAGTTCTGGCAAATCCGCACTTAAATTTGACCAAATCCGCACTTAGATAAGTGCGGATTTCCAAAACACACTAGCCCCAATACTGGTGGATTTCAAAATGAAATAAGTCACTTATTTCACTCAAATCCGCACTTTCTCAACCAAAAGTGCTGATTTCACCATCAAGTCCCATTTCACTGATTTGTCAGCATCATCCCATTCATACGCAGCACTCCGCAGAATAACACTTCATAACTCAAAACATCGTACATCACTTACATCTTCATATCATATCATATAAGAGTCATGCCTTCCTCACTTTCAAATCGTGATAAATTACATAAAGCAATGACTTTCATGGCGCTTGAACTGCTCTTGGACTCTGATTCCGATTCTGATCTAGAAGAAGATTTTGTCGTTTTATCAAAAATGGCCAGGAAACGTTACCTTCTTCCCAGAAAGCCTCAAGTACTTCATACCCCCAAGTACACCATCCAAAAACTTCTTAAACTATCTACACCCAGTTTTAGATGGCTGTTCAGGACTTCTCAGGAATTTTTCCTTAAATTGCTTGAGCTTATTCAGGATCATCCCATATTTCACAATAATTCTCAAAAAGAACAACAACATCCTTCAATTCAATTGGCCATCACACTATGTCGTTTGGGTTCAAATGGTAATGGAGCCGCTTTGAAACGTTTAGAAAATGTCTTTGATTTAGGGTATGGTTCAGTTAACACTTATACCAAACGATGTATCACTGCCATCAACTCCTTGGAATCTCAACTTCTCACCTGGCCAACAAAAGAAGAGCGACTTGAATCATCTCAGGTTATGCAAGCAGAGGGCTTTCCAGGATGTATTGGTTTTGTTGATGGTACTACTATTCCTTTGAGCCAGAAACCTGCTCAAGGTGGAAACAATTACTTTGACCGTAAAAAGAGGTAGATTATTTTTAACTCCTTTCATCCTCCTTGAAACTAACACAAACAAATATATCTTCTCTATAGATATTCAATTTCTGTTCAGCTTATATGTGATGCAAACAAAAAATTTATATCTTTCTTTTCTGCCTATCCTGTTTCATGTTATGACTCTTATATCCTCCAAAGAATTAAAATTTCAAAAAAACCAGAATTTTTTTTTGATGAAGATAAGTGTATTCTGGTAGATTCTACTTATGTGAATGGAAAGTATGTAATTCCTACTTCTCAGGAAGCAGCTTCAGAAGACAGTCAAAATTATAAGTTCAACCATCATTTGGCAAAGTCAAGAGTACATATTGAACACTCTATTGGAGTCTTGAAAGGTCCCTTTTCAAGTTTAAGAAAATTAAGAATTCCTCTTAGAAATTAATCTGAAATGGAGGCAGTGATCAACTGATTTCTGTGTTGCACTATACTTCATAACCTACTTGCTGACCTCAAAGATCAATGGTTAGAGCTGTATGAAGATGAACAAGTTGATTCACCTCCGACTATATCCAACACTTCTATTTCTCAATCAACTAGTATAAGGGCGAAAATCCTTCCAATAACACTCCAACATTTTTCAACGCAATTTTAATTTTTTTCTCTTTCTCTTCAAATTATCAATTTGCATGTATTATTCACTGAGAATGGTAAATTTTTTTGCATATTTTTTTGGTTTTTGAATTTGCTGTTAAAGTCTTATTTTTTTTTCTCTCTGTGTTTTCTTTCATCAACTCAACATGAAATCACATATTTTCAGCAAACGCATATTTTTTCAGTCACTCAAAGGTTGGGAAAGAGTTGGAAGGGAAGATTAAGGGTTCCGAGGCATTTTAAATGAAGAAAAGGGTCTGGGAGAGGTTGAGAGGGGTGAAATGGGGATCAAAAGAGGATGGCATACAATGGGGCTGGGAGGATAGCGAAAGGCATGGGGAGGGAAGACAAGCATGTGTTGATAGAATTGAAAGGGATGGAGATTGGTGCAAACAGAGTGTGAAAATAGGAGGATGAACTCTGTTCTTCGGGCGAAGAACAGAGTTCACTTCCATAAAATATTAGCTGAAACATAGTTTTCAATTCTGTAAAAACAGTTGTAAGTAATAGAGAAAGTCACTGATTTTTTTTATATGTAATCCTTGCTTTACGAGGAGACTTTTGTGACGAAGCAGATTTTTGAGTTACCCTTTGAGATTTGGAATGTCTGGGAGGCATTATGAAACTGGCACATAACAAGAAAAAAGATTAAAAAGTAGAAGAAATAAGTAAAAAAGAATGTAAACATGCCTGGTCAAAATATTGAAAATGTCAGGAAGGGGTGTGTGCCGAGGATTGATGGGTAGGTAGCGAGGAAGGTCAGTGTGTCACATGTGACAGGGATGGGGTAAGAAAGGAAGGGATGTTTTGTGGCCAAAATGTGGTTGTGAAAAAAAACGGGAAAAAAGTGCTGATTTGAGGTCATAACTGACACCCTTTTTTGAAATAAGTGACTTTTTTGCAAAATTTAAGTGCTGATTTGGTTTGAAATCTGCACTTAATTTAAGTGCGGATTTGCCAGAACTGACACCCCCTATTATTCTTTTATTCATGTTTTAAATTCTTTTACCTTCTACAGATACTTTGAAGGTTTGTGAAATTTTCTGCTATGTAATAATACAAAAAGATCAAATAATATATTTTTTAAAAGTTTCACTAAAAATAATCTGATGATTAATATCAATACACTATATTGTCTTTCTTCAATAATTTCTTATTATATTTAATAGTTTAAATATATAGTTGAGCTTAAAAATATGAATGCTTATGTAAAATAAAGTTTGATTAAATCTAAAATGAGGATTATTTTATTTTGAAATAATGAAAAAATCAACAAATTATTTTTGACATTATGTGTTTAACAGCATGGTTTAGTTATGGGGTGCACTGATTTCAACCTTATATCAAACAATCATATTTTTCAGATTTAAAAATGTTTTCAAGTAATGATTTGCTTTAATTCAATGAAAATTCAACTATGATTCAGCATGAGTTCAACAAAATTTCACCCTTGTATCTTGGATGGTTCATGGGAAGCTCAATTAATATTCAATTGGTAATAAATTAGGGTTCAAGGTTGTGGACTTGCTTGCAAGTCTGCCCTCCATATTGCATGGTGAAAATTTTTATAAAATGTAAAACAATTTTTAATGTAGGACCAAGACTGAAAAAAAAAATCATTTTTGAATTTTTGGAGAGATTTTTTGAATTTGTAGCTATAGAAGTGTCTAAAAGTATGGCCGAGGAGGAAAGGGAAGGGGGGTCATTGTGCTATTAATTGAATTAATTAGATGAGTGTAGGGGTGATTTCAGGAGGACAACATGTGATTTTGAGGAGAAAAAGGAGAGAAATGAGTGGGTGTGGTCAATGTGTTATGCAGAAAATTGATGAGATGAGTGGGGGAGTGATTTTATTAGGGGGTATCAAAGTTAGAAATTTGTCATTATTTTAAAGGTATTTCACAATGCAAAAGGAAATCCACAAACATGACATCAACTCTCAGTAAGAAGCTGTTTTGGGGGCACAACATGGCATATTTTAAAAAATAATCATGGTTGATTTGGGGGAAAAAATAGGTATTTTGAAATGGAAGATTTCTAACTTTGATACCCTCTATTAGGTAGATATGTAGCTGTGAGGAAAAAAGTGCTGATTTGAGGTCAACTTTGACACCTATCTTTGAAATAAATGACTTATTTTCAAAATTTTAGTGCTGGTTTGCAAGTGCAAATTTAGTTTGAAACCTACACTTAAGATAAGTGCAGATTTTATAAATTTTACACCCCCTAATAAATTCTTATTATCATTGATTTCATTTATCTTAAAATTTAAAATTGGATTCTCAATTTATTTTTTTGATTTTTGGCATAGAGCTATAAGAACAGTTTTCAATGACTCTTTTTTTAATGAATCATCACAGGAAATTTTTTAAAGAAAATCTGGGTGTTAAGAAAGACTGGTATGCTATATTAATCAACACTAGCTATATAGAATAGAGACAAGAGCAAGTGGAGAGCAGTGGAGCAATAGAATGAGCAGAAAAAAAACCAAAAATGTAAAAGATAAAATAATAGGGGGTGTCAGTTCTGGCAAATCCCCACTTGCAAATCCGCATTTAAATAAGTGTGGATTTCCAAAACACACTAGCCCCAATACTGGTGGATTTCAAAATGAAATAAGTCACTTATTTCACTCAAATCCGCACTTTCTCAACCAAAAGTGCTTATTTCACCATCAAGTCCCATTTCACTGATTTGTCAGCATCATCCCATTCATACACAGCACTCCACAGCATAACACTTCATAACTCAAAACATCGTACATCATTTACATTTTCATATCATATCATATAAGAGTCATGCCTTCCTCACTTTCAAATTGTGATAAATTACATAAAGCAATGACTTTCATGGCTCTTGAACTGCTCTTGGACTCTGATTGCGATTCTGATTTCGATCTAGAAGAAGATTTTGTCTTTTTATCAAAAATGGCCACAAAACGTTACCTTCTTCCCAGAAAGCCTCAAGTACTTCATACCCCCAAGTACACCATCCAAAAACTTCTTAAACTATCTACACCCAGTTTTAGACAGCTGTTCAGGACTTCTCAGGAATGTTTCCTTAAATTGCTTGAGCTTATTCAGGATCATCCCATATTTCACAAGAATTCTCAAAAAGAACAACAACATCCTTCAATTCAATTGGCCATCACACTATGTCATTTGGGTTCAAATGGTAATGGAGCCGCTTTGAAACGTTTAGAAAATGTCTTTGATTTAGGGTATGGTTCTTTTCACCAAAATATTTACAAGTCAAAAAAATTCTATATCTGTTTTAAAAAATTGGCAATACTCTCCCCTGCATTTTATTGAAGCAAGGGGTGGATATCACCAAAATTTTTCTAAGTCATCAATTTCACATGTCAGATTTGAAAATTTGGCAATACCCCCCCCCTGCATTTTATTGAAGTAAGTGGTGGAAGTCATCTAAATTTAATATAATTACGTAAATTATTAAATAAATATCTAATATATATCACTTTCCTTAGTTTAAAGTAATGACAATCCCTCAAGCCAAAATGCAGACCAAGTCTAGAAACAAAAGTTTGGGACTTTCCACAGGTATAGGCTAGAGGAACCCCATGAAACAAATAAATGTTATCATGATTACCATTTATACAACACAAGGTCATGGGCCCATTACTTTAGTTGAGGAAATTGATACATAAAAAATATTTATTAAAAATTTACGAAAAAATATAAAATTTTCAATGACAACTCTAATCCCCATACTTTTTGGATCTAAATAAATTTTTTTTAAATAAATTAACTTTACCTTCTTTCATTACCTTATTGATTCTTTGAATCAACTTATGACTGATTTGAAATGAGCAACCAAAATGTGTTAAATCTTGACAGGATTCCAAACCAGGAGGAGCTTTGGTCGTTTGATGATTATCCTGAGAAGAATTCCAAATAGTTTCGATGATACCATTTCCCAAACCAAAATTAATGATGCACCGGTGGTCTGGAAAATATAAACCATGTCATTTGATTTTAGCTGGAGATGGTATTGTTTGGCCAGTAATCGGTTTGATATATGAGAATATACCAAAAGTAAGAAAATTGGTGTCCTTGGTATAGGTGTGAATTTTATTGTGATATCCAGAATGAGTGATAATAACATTAGAAAATAAAAGATATTCATGGCTGATATCTTCCTATTCGGAGTCACACCAATTCGGTATACCAACTTTGGTTGCAAGTTCATGATTTTTTTCAAATGCTTTATTACAGTGCTTTTGAGTCGAAGAGCAAGAAAAGAGTTAAAGGAAGGTAGAGTGTCCCATAAGCAAAAATCTTCATCTTTTTGAGCTTTAGTAATATTCTTGAGCAACAAATATATGCCTAGATAATAATCATATAAGAGTTTCAGAATCCTTATCCTCTAAATATGCAATATAAAAATGTGAAGTAAGACAAGTGAAATTTGGAAAAAAGGCTCAACTTCAAAGGCCAAATTTCAGCAACCACTGAACCTAATTCAAACCTGTTTGAGGGAAATGAAAGATATGCTTTAGTAGAATCTTCAGTTAAAGGACATGTGATTTAAATAAACCTAACCCTAATTTGTTACATAAAAAAATGAATAAAAATTTAAATTGGGAAAAAAAAGGCTCAACTTTAATGGTCAATATCTCAGCAACCACTGAATCAAATTCAAATCTGTTTGTAGGAAATGAAAGGTAGCCTTCAGGAGAATCTTCAGTAAAAAGAATATTAGATTTGAATAAACCTAACCCTAATTACGAGTCTGATTTTCAAAATTTTACAAAAACTTGAAAAGTGGTAATGAAGATGAGATCAAAAGGAGTTTTATAAGTTCACTGTTATCCAGATAAGAGTCATACATATATTTAAGTATGAACTTTTCATAAAAGGAATGAGATATCATATAGGCATGAAAAAAAGGAGATGAAACTTACCTTGATTGAAAAGTAGGAAAAATAGAGTGAGAAAGATTGATGTTGGAATTGTGGGGAAATTGAATATGGAGTAAGTGAAATGCATAAAGAATGTGCAATGTATGTGTTTCAATGAAATGGAGCCAAAAAAAAGTGAAATAAGGGAAAGGGGGGATAATGACCATGCCAAGGAGGGATGAAGAGTAGGGTGATGGAGCTAAAAAAGAAAGTAAAGAGGGAGAGAAAAAAAAGGTTAATTATACCATTGAAATCCAAAATAACCACTTACAAAAAAAATTTAGATAAATAAAATAAAATAAACAGAAAAAAACAAAAAAAATTATAATTAGTAATCAAAAAATCAAAAAAAAGAATAAAGTGACTTACCTGGAGAGATGAGATGACAAAATGAATGAAACCAAATTGTTTGAGGGATGTTGGAGGAGAATAGGAAAAGGATATGAGGGATGAATGAAAAAAAAAAAATCACTGACAAAATATGTGATTTCAGAAAATATGTGATTTCATGTTGAGCTGGTGAAAGAAAACCAATGAGCCATCCAAAAAAAAAAATTCACCGTAAATTCCAAAAAAAAATGAATATGCAACAAACCAAAATACCAACCCAAGTGAATGAAGTACACAAAGAGGACATTTGGAGTGTACAAAATGGTATGGGAAAGAAAGGGATGATGTGGCCAACATGTGGTTTTGAAAAAAAAATCACGAAAAAAGTGCTGATTTGAGGTCAGAACTGACACCCATAGAAAAAAGATTAAGAAGTAGAAGAAATAAGTAAAAAAGAATGTAAACATGCCTGGTCAAAATATTGAAAATGTCAGGAAGGGGTGTGTGTCGAGGATTGATGGGTAGGTAGTGAGGAAGGTCAGTGTGTCACATGTGACAGGGATGGGGTAAGAAAGGAAGGGATGTTTTGTGGCCAAAATGTGGTTGTGAAAAAAAACAGGAAAAAAGTGCTGATTTGATGTTAGAACTGACACCCTTTTTTGAAATAAGTGACTTTTTTGCAAAATTTAAGTGCTGATTTGGTTTGAAATCCGCACTTAAGTTAAGTGCGGATTTGCCAGAACTGACACCCCCTAATAAGTAAAATTTGATATCAATAATTAAACAATGGAATGAGATTAATTACAGCTCTGAGAATACTTTAAAATAATAACTACTTTTTCAACAATACTATTCAACACTATTAATATAGAATAGAGAGAAGAGAGAGTGGAGAGAAGTGGGGCAACAGAGCAAGAAGAAAAGAAACTAAAGATTTAAAAGTTTAAATAATAAGTAAATTTTGATTCCAAAAGATAAAATAATGGAATGATATTTCAAATAAAAAAAATTACAACATTGCTTAAATATTCTTCTCTATCACTTTGGTACATAGGAAAAATGACAAAAGACCAGGATTAATACAGCCAGGTACAGGAACAAGTGATAACCATAATGAAAACAAAAGTAGGTAAAAAAATATATAATATAATAAAATATTAATACCAAATAACCTCTTTTTAAACTTTAGAATCTCCCTTTGTTATGGAGAAACATCTGCTAAACCAGATGAAAATAGATTTAGTCTCAGATGAGTCCTAGATTGAACCCCACTTGAACCCACATTGAGAAAAATTTATAAATTCATCCATGTTGAGTATTCAATATGAGTATTTTTAATGAATTATTAATAAAAATTGGTTAACATCTGTATATAAATTTTCACTATACACACTTTACTAAGATACTAAAATGTGTATGTCATATAGTTCTTCACTAGAATAGCATAAAACTCATACAATATTTTTTTCAATGACTGTCAATTATTTAAGCATAAAACTATTTTACTTGTCTTGTTAATTTTTTTCACTATCAAAATTATTTCTCTAACTATCTATTCCTAGTAGTAGTAGCTATCAAATCTTATGTGTATTTACTACTCAATCCATTGGCTAACAAGGGGAAATTAAATTGATTACATGTATGAAACACTTTGGATAATCTATCAGGAGAGAAACAGGCTTACTTAAAACTATTTGAACCCTTTGTTAAAGGTAGTTAGAATTCATGGCACTTTGAGGGGTCATAAAAAAACTAATTTTTTTTCCAGAATAACTTTTTCTTCATTTTTAATTTTTTTGAATTATTATAGGATACTTGAAAAATCTCCTGGTGTAACTTTTTTTAAATTAAGCTAATGGGCTTTCTATTTTTAAATCCAAAACATTTGAGAAAGTTAATTTTTTTTTTAAAAAAAGATATCTAATAAAAATTATATTGCTACAATCTAAATCTACATGGTAATATGGGTGAATGACTATCAATTCATGCATAGGTAGGCTGTGTATCAAGTGAGAAATAATCTAATGAAAACAGGTGCTATTTCATGGATAGGTATTATACAGTGGGTAGAAATATGAATATTCACTTTCCATTTTTCTAATAATGCTTACTCAAATGACTTGAAAACTTCATATATCATAATTTTAGAAGCCTAGAATCATAATACCATATTAAAAAATCCAAATAAAAAGTCTTTTTTTGTACTATTAAATATTGTATAGCACTTAAATTTTGACCATTAAAACTAGTTATTGTGGAAAAATAAGAGTTGACCCATTGGGAAAAAAAGGTGAAAGATAGCCATATTCAAAAAAGAAGTGATTAAAAATCTTTTTTTTGGAAAAAAAACTCACATATTGTTGAGTTTTTTGCTACATTTGGTGGATGTACCTATTAATATAAAAAAAGGCTCCACAACATGTTATTTATTTTTGACAAAAAAATATTTTTAATCAATTCTTTTTTGAATATGGTAATATTATACCCTTTCTTTCCAGTGGGCCTAGTCTCATTTTTCTACAACTAGTTTTTAAGGTCATATTTCAAATCTCCTATGAAAATTAATAGTATAAAAAATCAATGTTTATCTTTATTATTTGATTTGATATTATGAATCTAGTCCTCTAAATTAAAAATATGTATAGTTTTCAGGTAATTTGAATAATTATTATTTGAAAAATGGTAAGTGGTGTATACATATTTATACCCACTGAACAGTGGCTTACCAAAAGTCTGTGTACAGCATTTTTATGCATTTTGCATATTTTGCACTGAAATTTCTTTCCATTTCATCATTCCATTCATCTTCTCATGAAAACCATTCACCAACTCTAATCCTTTTTCCTCTTCAAGACTTTTATTTCCACTCCATACCTCTATCACAGCTTCATACATCAAAACCAAACCTTTGCTTTGATGGAAGCACTTCCAAATTCTTCAATGCATGCAACTAGTTTTTGGTCACCTTACCCACACTCCTCCAAGCCTTATCCTATCTCATATCTAACTATACTTACTGATATTTTTGCTCCAAATCATTTTTGGGGTCATCCTTTCTTTTCAAGGGTAAATTTGAATGAAATTTGATTATTCCCTTGGAATAATTGGGAAATTTGTGCACTGTAAAGTGCCCTACCAAAAGTCTGTGAACATTCATTTTTTAAATGTACATCACTCAATATTTCTCAAAAAAACATCCAGTTTTTTATTCTGGTGCAAAAGCATGCTTCTAATCAATCTAACATACTAAAAAAATAAAATAACCACAATAACATAAAGAAAAATCCAAAAAAGCAAAAAGCAACGAGCAAGATGCAAAAAGGAAAAAGCAACTTTTTAGCTACACCTTAGAATTTTTCCAGATAAGTGAAATACTTACCTGAACATAGCCCAGATATCACAGAATGACTTCTCAACAGTAAAAGTCATAAAAAAAGATTATTGAAAAAAAAATCAAATTTTTAGTTACTCTTGAAAAGCAAGGATGACCCAAAAAATGAATTGGAGTAGAAATATCAGTTAGTATAGGCAGATATGAGGTAGGATAAGGCTTGGAGGAGTGTGGGTAAGGTGACAAAAAATTAGTTGCATGCATTGGAGACTTTGGAAGTGTTTCCATCAAAGAAAAGGTTTGGTTTTGATGTATGAAGCTGTGATAGAGGTAGGGAGTGGAAAAAAAGTCTTGAAGAGGAAAAAGGATGAGGATCAGTGAATGGTTGTCATGTGAAGATGAACAGAATGGTGAAATGGAAAGAAATTTCAGTGCACAAAATATGAAAAATGCATAAAAATGCTGTTCACAGAATTTTGGTAAAACCACTGTATGTACAGTGCCCAGACATAAATTTTTTTTCATCACATTTTTCTTCTTCTGTTTTCAAAAATAAATATAAAAAAATAAAAAAATAAAAAAAATAAAAAAAATAAAAAAAATAAAAAAAATAAAAAAAATAAAAAAAATAAAAAAAATAAAAAAAATAAAAAAAATAAAAAAAATAAAAAAAATAAAAAAAACAGCACTTCCAAATGAAACTATGAAAAAAGATCAATCTGAGATTGTGGTAATTGAATATAACATAAGAATCTGAAAAAGATAAATAGCTTTTTGCTAATTTGAGGTTTCAGTAATACCACCTGAGATGAAAGGCAAAAAGTAGACATTGAAGAATAATGAAGTCTACACAAGATGAAAGTTAGATATAAAAAAATGACAACAATATATATATATATAAATTATAAAAAAATGATGGAAAGTAATGGAAAAAAAAAGTTACAGTTAAATGGCAAGGGTCTCACCATATTTAACCTAACTGTACAAGTTCAGCCAGCCAAGCTTTTTTCATGTCTCAAGAGTTGATATTTTGATGAACTTCCCCATCATTCTCACCTCCCATATGATTATGAATAACTCAGTTTCATCCAAAGACACAGTATAGTCATAATATTTCCTGTAATTAAGAAAATTTTATGAAATCAATCAATTACATAATAAATCAAAATAGGTAAAGTCTATTAGAGCTTGTGTTTTCCTTAGTTATCACAAGTAAGTGGAGCAAAAGGTTAATAGCTGAAATAGAGAGATTTAAGTAAGATTCTTAAAGCAAAGATCTTGACAAAATGATTTCTGAGAATATACATTTTAACCCTGAAAAGCTTTCCATAATATTTTCTTCCACTCCCCTTTTTATGTGTCAAACATCTTTAACTCTTTGTATTTACAAATAATTCATACATGTAAGAAGTTTTCATGAAAAATTAATAAATTGATAGTTATTTTGAGTAGAATTTTTTTTTTCTCAGACAAAATATGACTAAAATGAACATTCAACTTCATTTCTTTTAAGCACATTTTTTTTTCACAGTTCATCTGATAAGCTGTCCATATTCTTAAAGTCAATCTCATAGTACCATTAACTATCTCAACAACACTCCCTCCTCATATCTTCTTAGCAAAAAAAAATCAAAAAATCAAAAAAATAGAGAATCACTCTGTTGTCATGTTTTGAAAAACATGATTCTCTTTTAACAGATTTTTTATGTAGACATAATTACAAAAATTGTATCATTTTCACTTCCAATAATCATTTTCTCATGGCCTTTGCTAAAAGAATCTTACTCTAATCTTTCCAGGTCAGCTATTAACCTTTTGCACCACTTACTTGTGCTATCTAAGGCAAACACACGCTCTAATAAACCTTGCCTATTTTGATTCATTATATAATTGATTGATCTCATAAATTTTTCATAAATACATGGAATATTATGATTATACTATGTCTCTGGATGAAACTTAGTTGTTCATAAGCAAATGGGAGGTGAAGATGATGGGGAAGTACACAATAATTTTGGTACTGCAACTGATTATCATAGAAAAGTGTTGAAAATTATGGCTGGGAAATGAAACTTGCAAGAAGTGAAGATTGCGAGTAGAATATGAGATTTCAGGGGTGTAACTGAGGCTTAAGATGTGATTAAGCCTGTAATGTCCAATTATCATAAATAAATAGGAATTATAGCTTAACGCTATTGACTCCTATAACAAACAAGAATTTTGTTGATTATAACACTTTTGATGAAATTCAAAATATATTACTTCTTGCCCTTGCCTGTGGGAGCGATTTTTATGCCCAACTGGCTTGCTAAAGCTGAACTATTCTTAGCTTTCTTTCTTTTTGTTGAAGACAAAAGAGAGGACTTGAATTCAGATACAGAGTCGAGAATGGCTCGGCTTTCTTCAGACAGTAAAGTATGGGCTTCAGGTTCTGTTTCCGTAACTTTACGCTTGATCGATGTAGTGACCGGAGGTTTTGGCAATGAAGTCGGGTCAGGTTGTTTTGGTAGTCGTGCTTCTATCACTTTGGCAGGTAACGGAGGAACAATAAAAGTTGCCCCAGTTTCATCTGTTACAGTTTTAGTAGATTGCTGGTGACCACCTGATCCTGAAGCCACTGGTTGCTCTTGGTTGGTTTGGCTTAATGGTAGCTCAATGCTTGAACCGTTCCAAATATCCTGAGAGTCAACTTTAGAAAAATACTTGGCAACTTCTGCCTCATCTTCTTCTAATTCTTGTAGATGTTGCTCCTGTTTTAGAATTTCTTCTTCACCTGCCAGGCCCAGTTCAATTCGACTACTGACTGTTGTTAATAAGTTCTCGCTTGTCCTATTTGATGTTCTCTCTAAGCGAGCATTACGGGTTCTAATTTCTTGCAACTTGTCAAGAATTTCCATTTCTCTTTTGGAGTCAATCTGTCGCTTTTCAAGGGAAGCCATGGAATCCTCCTCTTCTTCTTCCATCTCGGCTCTTTCTGCGGCTTCCAACCGGTCCAAATCGTCTTCATCTGAGTCTTCCGCAGCCTTTCGAGCACCTTCTTCTTCCCTCCATGGCTCAAAATTCCGCTGTGCGCCATGTTCAGCGACATAATCGGTGTTTTTGGGATCGGTTTTGAAGGTAATTTCATTGGAGCATCGTGGGCATTTGATGTAAAACCTAAATAAACAAAACCGGATAAAGCCAAACATCAATATGCCGTGATAAGCCTAAAGGCGGAAAACATGGGAAAAGAATTACCGAAAGATTTTGATGCCGAAATAATGCTCTCCTGAAGCAGCTTCTTTACGGGCATTGAATTTTTTCCCTGTAGGAGAGAAGAATGGGTCAGTATGAGAGAATCTAAACCGTAAAACAAGACATACCTTTGTAGATAAATTCTGTCGTGGATAGAAGTGGAGAGTGACATGTCAGTGTGATAAAAGTTAAGAAGAGTGGGGTGAATGAGGAGCAGACCGTTGCAAGACTTGCATTGCATAGAAAAAGGTGCCATCAAACGGACAACCTGCTGCCGATCTTTGCCAAGTTTCCTGCGGGGGATCTTGGACGGATCAAAGTCGGGGGGATAGCTGCCAGACAATTCGACCGGTCAGCACTCTAGAAGGCGAAAGTAAAGAGGATGGAGAATGAAAGCTTACTATTTGTTGAGAACCTTACGCTCGGACATGGTGAATGGAAGATATCAAAAACAAAAACAAAAACAAAAACAAAAACAAAAACAAAAGAGAAATGACTTGTATAAAAAATGAACACACAGCAAGAAACATTGATTTTGCATACATCTTGCATAGTGTGAAAACGCAGAAACATTTCAATGCTGTCCTTATCACATTTACAACTCTATTCTATGGCAATATCGGTTGTTCACAATGTGGATCCAAGAAAATTGCTATCTTGTCTCGACATTTATGATTTGTAATGCCTTCATTACACCATCCCGCTACCTCATTTTTTTCAATTTTCATTCCTCCTAGGAAAAATCATTGTCCAAACTGGAACCCCCAGGAAGAAGAGCAATTTCCTATTTCTTGGATATCTATTAGTGAACAACCAGAATTCTCTACATCTCTGTCAGGGGAAACATTATATAAGAAAGTCAAAGTTCACTTTAATGCTCATAGTAAACTGCTATGCAGAGATTTCGAACAGATTAACATCAGGTCCATACACATTTTTCTGGTATTACTATTTACTCAAACTACAGTATAATGACTAATTATTCTCCTCTACCACTTTATATGGCAAGCTTTGAACACTATAACACTTAAATTTAGTGCTGTATATCACAGAATCAGGAGGAATCCACCTGTTGGAACAAGCCCAAGTGATTGGATTTGAAATCAAGATCAGTGTAAAAAAACTTTTAAGAGTTCATTAGCATGGGAGAAGCTCAAGTTTACTCTAAAATGGAAATTGGAACATACCTGACCCCAACCATCAAGAAACTTGCCAGTAGATATTTTTTTGACTGCACAATGAACTAAACCTTTGGACAGCTTTTCAAGTGATACCAGTAACTGATTTGACTCTAGCAGTTGTCCTGCCTCATCTTCTGGGTCAAAAAGCAGCCAAAAAACATCAATTCACCAAATCATCTGATGCAAAATAAAAATGAAGGTCTTGCATGTTACAATGACACAGCTGAAAAACATATTGAATCCATTCTTAAAAATAATGAAACAGCTGGGAAAAAAACCGTTTTATCAGAAAAAAAACTTGCTATAACTCAAACCCAACTCAAACTTACCAAAGAGCAAATAATCATACAAAAAGAAAGGCTTCACCTTGATATAAGAAAATTCAACCTTGAAGAAACAAATATGAAGATAAATCAGTAAAACAAGAGAATCAACTTGCCAAAATCAGACTGTGAGATGTGAAGCAGTGAGATTCAGTAACTCATAATGTTGAAAACTAATAGCTTTTGTGATCATGATAATATAGATATATTAAACAAAACAAAGGATGATTTAAAAAAGTGATGGGTGAATGGTAATCACCAGGAAAAATAAGGAGGTGACCTGCATGCAATTCCAGAGTGTGAATAGCACTCACACAGTAATTTCCCATCTTTTTATCAGCATTTAATCAGCACTCATTCAGTAAAGTTTCTCTAACTCCCAGTAAATTTTCATTCTCTTTCAAATATCAATTTAATACTAAACTATCACATTCCATCATTTGCTAACTTTTTTTCACATCTGAATTTCTATTTTTCCATCATATCTTTATACTCAAATATCACATTTAGTCATTTGCTAACATTCTTCCTGATACCATTTTCTATTGTTCCTTCTCATTTCAATATTTTCTAACTTTTTAACCACCTCTAATTCTTTGTTCATTTGGTCAGAATGGTGATTGTACTTTCTTTGAGCCATGTGTTTACACATGCAGGCAATATAAGTCTGGTGGTTCTGAAACCATTTTTAAAAAGTGAATATTTTCACACTTGCATAAAAATGGTGCTCACTCAATTTTAATTAAAACATGTTTTCCACCTTCTCATAGGCTATACAGAAATATATAGATTGCCATAACCTAAATCTCATACTGTATGGTTCTGATATTTTTACTTTTGCTTTGCTGATGGGTTTTATTTTTTTGGTGCAGGGACTATTTAAATTGAGAATCATCATATCACTATTAATTAACCCTTTTTTTCAGAATGGTGATCATAAATTCTTTGAGCTGTGTGTTTACACATGAAGGAAATATAAGTCTGGTAGTTAAACAGCCATTTTTGACAAATGTGCATTTTTACACTTGCTTAAAAATGGTGGTCACTCAATTATGAGATGAGGAAAAAGATTAAAAGATTAAATATTCTTTTTAGCAAAAAATAATGTTTTCTAAGAGGCAAGTAATTTGAATGAAAAATTAGTGAATAATGAAATGTGATATATCATTATCAAACTTTGATGTGGAAGTAGAAAATGGTAAAAGGAAAAAATTTAGCAAATTATGAAATGTAATATTTGAGAATTAATGTTTGATAGAAGAATAAAAATTGGGATGATTAAAAAATTAGAAAATGATGAAATGTGATAATTTAGTATAAAATTATAATAAAAAATTGATAATTGAGAGAAGTGAATAGTTATCAAATGATGAAATTAGATATTGGAAGGTAAAATTGTGATGAAACTTTTCTAAACTAGACTCATAAATAATGTGAAGAGTCATGAAAATTTAGTATAAAAAAATGAAGTTTTAAGCAATTTAAAAGAAAGGTTACAGAAAGATAAAGAAATTTCACCAAATTAGTGCTGGTCAAATTCTGGTCATATGCAGTGTGAATGTGGTACACAGAAAAAAACTCATTGTAGACTTGCATGCAAATCCCTCCCTGATTATTTCTGGTGAATAGGTCTTAAGCTGGTTATTTTATCATAATAATATTTTTTTATTTTACCTGAAAATAAGAACCAGTAAAATATATAAAGAATAAAAAAATGGCTTAAATTTTTAAACTATTGTTTAAAAGGATTTGATATTTTTATACTAGACACATATACAAAAAAAAATGGTTAGCTTAAATGTGATGAGTTATTATAATAGCTGAATTAAGTAAAAAATGTTTTTAATAGACAATTTTCCATACTTCTTTCTTTGAATAACCATTTTCATATATTTATCACATAAAAAAAATTCAAGATTATGCCTTATTTATAAAAACCTATTCAAATATAATTTAATATAATAAATTTATCACATTTTCAGTTATTTCTGGGAGAAAGAAGATAGAACAAAAGGAAGGGGGGATTTATAAAATAGCACTAGGTGAAAATTTGGCGAACTAGATGTCTAGTTCAGTTTTGTGACACTATTCAACTCCTAGGTGCATTTTTGTGACAAACCATTAAATGTCACTTTTTGAACCCACCTTATTTTTTGCCTTTAGAAGAGGATTAAGGTGGTGTGGTGTGGGTATACTTGTAAGAGAAGGGAGGAGGAGTTGAAAATAGAATTTTTGGATGAATAAATGAAGATGAGAGGACATGAGCCAAGTATATTCCTATGTCAGAAAATTAAAAAAATAAGGTGTGGTCAACAGGGTCACTCCACAAATCAGACCCAAAGTCATACCATGCAGCCAAACACTGAACTAGACATCTAGTTATGGGATTTTTCTCCCTGTGTAGTACATTGCAAAAAATGATTTCTGTGAGAAGGAAGATGGCACAACAGGGGGTGTCAGTTCTGGAAAAATCACACTTAAAAAAACCACACCAAATATAAATTAATTAGACTTCAAGAAAATAAATGCAAATCAAAAATAAATTCAAGAAAAAATGCCACAAATTGATTTATACATGATACCACAGCAGCATGTCCCAATGGTCTAAGACCTCAAGTAAGTGAAGTGGATAAATGACTTGTACATGTTATATTATGACATTAAAAAGAAAAATGGAAACCTTTCTTGGTACCCATACATTTCATGTCTACCTAAAGTTTTATAAGTACCAAAATCTGCTTTTCTTACCTTACTCACCATATTGATTAAGTCCTGATTGATTTGAAAAGAACAGCCAAGATTAGTTAAGTCATCACATGTTTCCAAAACAGAGGGAGCTCATTTTGTTTGATGATTTTCCCTAGAATGATAAAGAACTGTATTAATTTTTGTTGATTTGAGTTGACATGATTCTATAATATACATAAAAATTGAATACATTCATAAAAAATTTATAAAATTAGAATACTTACTTATTTTAATATAATCTTACTATGATATTCCCAAAAAAATTCAAGCCATAAAGATGCCAAAAGTGTGCCATAAAAAATCCAAGAAGACCCCAAGAGTGCAAATGAAGTCATTAAACTTGAGATTTTTTTTAATTCAAAATTACTGTTAAAAATATGAAAATTATCATGATATAAGTTTTTCAGAAGCTTTATTTGCTTGGTGTGTGACATCAAAGAAATAAAAAGAAAAATAGTGCAAAAAAGACTAAACTTTTAAGTTCAATGTCTCAGTAACCACTGAGCCAAATTAAAAACCATTTTATGGAAATATAATGCAGTTTTCTGTATAATCTTCTGTTAAAAGTACATGAGATTTAATTAAACCTAAACCTAACTCTTATATTTTCTCTAACTTGTAAAAAAAATTGAAAAGTGACAATGAAAATAACAACAAGAGGGCTTAAATAATTCCACCATCATTCAGATAAGGTTCCTATATAGATTGAAACATGCATTCATGATAGAAAGTGAGACCTAGTTTACAAAGGTTGAAAAAATGTTGATTCATGTGTTGTAGAGAATATCAGTTGAGAAGCATAAAATACTAATACAAATCTAATTTTTGGGTAATTGAATGAAAGCTTAAAGTCCAGATAATTATCAGATAATTATTTCAGAGGACATGCCCTCTAATTATGTAATATAAAAACAAATAATAGTGAAATTGGTTAATAAAAAGGCTCAATTTTAAAGGTCAATATCTCAGAAAACGCTCAGCCAAATTCAAAACTTTTAAAGGGAAATAAAAGTCAGGCTTCAGGAGAATATTCATTCAAATTTGAAGAGATTTGAATAAAGTTAACCATAATTGTGACTTTCTCTCCCAATTGAATTAAAATCTGCAAAGTTATGGTAAAAATAAAAAAATGAAGGATAAAAAAAGTCCACTATTAGGGGGTATCAAAGTTGACCGATCGGCAATTAAATTAATTGCAGATAAAAATCCTTATACCCCAATTATCTTCCACAATTATTTTTGCTAATAATTGGGTTATTAAACATTTTACATGTCAAATTGACCTCTTATCTGACATTTTTATTCTCAATTTTTCATAACCACATATTGGACAACTTTCTGTCATAACCACATCTTGGCCTACTTTCATTCATGACCACATCTTTGACTACTCTCTGGATATGTCTTCTATCTTGCTTCACACTCCCATTCTCATCTCATCTGGTATATTCTCTCCATTCAGAACCCCTCACTATCTCATCTACTTGTTTTTGCTCCTTTTCATCTTCAATTATCTTAATATTCCCTGTCATAATAGATCTTGTCAGCCTGTATATCCCCAGGAATGAGTAAAAATTACTTATAAGTTATTTTAAACACATGAACTATACATGGGAATAATAATTGAGAGTACACAAAACAATATACATAAGTAAAATTATGATAATACACAAAAAATGCCATTATAACACCTTCTATACATGCATATATCCACCTTTTATAAGTATTATGTACTTAATATTAAGTTGGAATATGTTATTGTAATCTTAAGAACCTTAAGTATAAGGCTACATAATTTTTAATTACACTTAAAGCTGTTATTTTCACTGTTTTATGCAAAAACAAGAAATGCGCTTTATTTCACTTAAAAATTGATTATATGCGCTAAAAATTTAAGAATATTAAAAATGTGCTTTTACAGTTAAATTTTTCTCATTTAGGACTATTGATTTGGCTACTTAAATGCATAAAAATAATACTTTTCAAATTTGGTGTTTTTTATGCCAGAAATGGCTTCTGTGTACTGGCCACATACTGCCTGCTTTTTTCCCATGTGAATAGCTTCATTTTTAGTAAAGTTAGCTTTTTCACACTATAATTACCCCACATTCTACGCCCACTGTGGGGAAACACGCTAAAATAGGCAAGAGGCACTTATTTAGTGTCCTAGCTTAATTAATAATGCATTGACCCTGTTTATATGCACCAATTTAATTAATAACCTCACTCTTGGCATCTTATTTCATCACCACGCTTAAATTCGCCTAAATTTAGTCAAGGATTTACCTGTGCAAGCGCCTGCCAAGGACTGCATGTAGTTACCCCACATCTCATGCTCTTTTTTGAGTTTTTGGGTGGTTTCTCAGCCAATATTGGTCATTTTTGAATGGAAATTTCACGTAGTATAATGTCAGGATTAGCCCCATCATTTCTACAGTGAATCCCCCTTATTATGAAGCTCTTATTAACCTTAATTTTCCCTCTTTAGTCTTTTATATTATTTTTTAATACGCATATACTCTCTTTTATCTTATTCTTTAATTTTGATGGATTTTCCTTATTATTACAGGATTTTGACGGTTGTTACTCTTCTAATTATGTCATGGGTTACTGGGGATGTTGATGGGAATGTCTATTAGTTGGTTTGAGGCGTCATTAACTGTTTATTGGAGTGGTACATCAAGGGATTCATTGGGGAACTCAGTGTGTATAAAAGGAGGAGGTTTCTGGGTCTTGTTTCTACATTCTTTATCATTACAATTTACACCATATAACCAAATCAATTACAATACACATCAATTAGTACTTTTATAAGACTTTTTAGTAGTATCTGAATTATTAAACTCTATTTTTCTACCAACTAAAAAGATTGTAAGCCATATATAAAATTAGTGAGAATTATATTACTGAGACCTTTATTTTGAATTATATTTTACTATTTGTTTGGATTTACATTACAGTATTCATATAGGACCATATAAATCTTCTAGACAAAGAATTTTCAAGCTATTTCATGTCCTTTTAGTTGATCTTAGCCTGACAGATCTTCTCAAAGGCAGCCTTCCCCCAGTTGCTCTTCAAATTGCACTACTCCCTCTTTCCCCTGCTCAGCAGAGAAATCAAAGACCATTCAACTAAAAAAAGATGATCATCTGATTCTTATCAACTGGCTTAAAACTAAATCTAACTATGATTCTTGTTTTGGTACCAAAAATGCAACTAAAGTAGGATGGCCCCCTGCATCAAAAGTCAATGGCTATCTTCTAATGGCCAATGAATTACAGAATATGACCAAGGGAAGGATAGATCTTTTACCTAAACAGATGTCTGAACTCTTCAAGAATTATCAAGCCAAATACAAGAAGGCAAAGACTCTTTCATCTTCTACTGGTTTTGGTATTACTGACCTCAATATCAGTAAGGGCATCAAATCCATGGACAATAAACTTGATTCTTTATGTCCTTACTTTAAAGAGATGGATGCTATTTTTGGAGAGCGAGCTGATGTAAATCCTTCAAACATGTTTGATGTTGAAGATGCTATCTCCACACATGATGTGAAAAGAAATCTTTCTCCTTCTTCTTCTACTCAAGCCTCCCCTCATTTAACTTCCACAAATCAAGATATCTTTTCAATAGATCCTTATGGTGAGATAAACCAACCTGATCTAACTCAAGTATGTTTTTTTTCTTTTATCTTACCAATTTTTTTTTATTTACATTTTCTCATTTCTAAAAAGGCTGAAGAACAAACACAGGAAGGAGCCACAATCAACTGAGTCTGAAGCCAGCAACAATGATGAGGAAGAAAATGTGACCTTGAACAAAAAGCAAAAGGCTTCAAGTAGTCTAAATTTCCACTCTCAAAAAAGAAGATAAAGTGATACTTTATCTCAAACCCCTTTTTCTTCTATTGAAGAATTTTTGGAGAAATGTGATGCTGGTAAGTGATACCAAACCTTGTAATACTTTGCTCTCCATTTCTTCTACTTTTTGTTAATATTTATTATCACTCTAGAACAAGTGGAAGTTGCTAAAGAGACTCTAAAGTTTGAAAAGCAAAAATATAAGCTCTCTTTAAGGAGGGATGACAGGGTAAAAAATTTGGAAGAGAGGAAGTTCGAACTCACTTTACGGAAGGATGATAGGGCACAAGTCTTGGAGGAGAGGAAGTACAAACTCTCTTTACAGAAGGATGATAGGACACAAGACTTGGAGGAGAATAAATTTGAGTTATCTCTAAGTATTGAAAAATAAAAGAAAGAGGAGAAATCACTCAAGCATCAAAACCTCATGGAACAGATGAAATATAAGCATGATTGTGAAGAAAATTCCAAAAAGAAAGATTTCTTGATAGAATGTGTTAAAGCTAATAAATCTGTTGAGGAAATTGAACCTTTAAAGAAATTGTTTGATGACTAGTTTATTTTATTTCTCTCATAATTCAACTGTTCATAATTAATTATACATAAAATTTTATCTTAATTTCCTGTATTTCTTTACACTATCCATCATTAGTTGAATTTTCATATTTTAATGTTATAAATTCTTTTTTAAATAAAAATTTCAAGAATTTTTAATGTTAAAAATTCTTTTTTATTTAAAATTTTCAAGTCAAATTTGAAAATTTCCCAATCCCATCCCTGCATTTGATTGAATTTAATTAAGTAGCTGGAGATCTGGGCCCATAACCCTGATAGAATGAGACAATTTTTAGATTAAGAATTAGGTGTAAAAATGGACAAGATGGAAAATTGGATGTGGACAGTGGACTGAAGAAGGGACAATGATGTTTTACCTGATAGAATGAGACAATTATTAGATTAAGACTTAAGTTGAATAATTGACAAGATAGAAAATTGGACTTAGACAGTGGACTGAAGAAGAGAAAATGACTTAGAGAGAAAGATATCAAAACAATACAGGAGTTTAATAAATAATTAAGATAAAATAAGTAAAAGTAAAAGTGGAAGTCATTTCTGTTGAAGAGCACACATACTATTTTACCAAATAGAATGAGACAATGATTAGATTAAGACTTAAGCAGACAAATGGACAAGATGGACAATTGGATGTGGACAGTGGACTGAAGAAGAGACAATGACTTAGAGAGAAAGATATCAAAAAGATATGAGAGGTTAATAAATAAGTAAGATAACATAGGGAAAAGTAAAAGTGGATGGAGAAATGTGTAAGATTCCTTCATCCATATATACTAGTGCTCTATAATTAAGTTAGGTTTAGGCAAAAAGGTATATGCATGTAGTTAAGTAACTACAGTGACCAGAAATATATATAAGTATCTATATCTATATATATATATATATATGGATATAACTGTAACAGTGAGTGAGTATTTAGTAATAATGAATATAAGGTGAATATTGACACTTGTGTCCTTGCCGTCCATTGCGTCCTAAATCTTAATTTACCTGGGGCTAAATCTTATCACCTTTTTTATTTTATTTTATTTATTTCTTACAATCTCGCTCAACAGGGAGCATGAAGGGAGGGCAACATTATATAAAGTACTAAATACATGGCCAGTGAACTAATTGGAAGAGGGGACAGACAGGCAATAAAGAGGAACAAGTAACAGGGTTTATAGGGTAAGAGATAGTGAGAGGTTGTTTGGAAATCATTTAGTATCTTAATCACCTTCTTTGATGTTCGATTTCTTTCCAGAATGTAAAAATTTAAGAAAATTCAACTTCCAGAATTCAAACTGGGTCCATCCTAAGCCCCTTGTATCCACTCCAAACTTGAAAGGCAAAGTATAGCATTTTGAATCATCACAATTCCAAACATACTCGGATTTCAATGGTTCAATGAGTGCACTATAGATAAGTGTATCTTCACTATCGTACAAGTGAATCCTCTTCTTTGAAAAGAAGTTGTAGTTATCATAAGATAATATAAACCCCATGCAAGTATTTTCATTTTTTTCGAGTGGCGTGGCTCTGCACATCACACCATCAATCTTCTTTAGTGTATCATCCATTTCACAAATTTTAACAGATAAGGCCCCAATATTCAAGATAAGAGCCATAAAAGCCCATACAGTCAAAAGTTTTTTCATTTTGTTGAGCTTTCCAAATACCCTGGTATATAAAATGTATGTTCAAAGTCAGTAATTATCAAAATGAAGATTTTTTGTTAGGGTCTAATGAATAATATACGATAAAATTGGTAAAAATGACCAACTTTTAAAGTGATAATGCGGAAATAAAATTTCTGAGTTTGAGTTTCAGCACTAGAGAAACAAGTCAGAATGAGGTGGTGAGGTTGGGGCTACCGGTCAAAGATGAGGATGATAGTATGGAGATGAGAGTTGCGACTTGATGTTAACAATAGAGGTGAAGGTTCCAACAATGAAACACTATATGTGTCAGCCTTTATATCCCCAGGACTGAGTAAAAAGTGCTTAAAAGTTAGGTTAAACACATGAGCTATACATGGGAACAATAAATGAGAGTACACAAACAGTATACATAAGTAAAATTATGATAATACACAAAAAATGCCATTATAACACCTTATATACACGCATATATCCACCTTTTATAGGTCTTATGTACTTAATATTAAGTTGGAATATTTTAGGGTAATATTAAGAACCTTAAGTATAAGGCTACATAATTTTTAAGTACACATAAAGCTGTTATATTCATTGTTTTACGCAAAAAACAAGAAATGCGCTTTATTTCACTTAAAAGTTGACTATATGCGCTATAAAATTGAGAATATCAAAAATGGGCTTTGACAGATCAATTGAGCTCATTTAGGACTATTGATTTGGCTATTTAAATGCATAAAAATAACACTTTTCAAAATTGGTGTTTTTTATGCCAGAAATGGCTTCTGTGTACTGGCTACATACTGCCTGCTTTTTTCCCGTGTAAATAGCTTCATTTTTAGCAAAGTTAGCTTTTTCACACTAAAATTACCCCACATTCTACTCCCACTGTGGGGAAACACACTAAAATAGGCAACAGGCGCTTATTTAGTGTCCTAGCTTAATTAATAGTGCATTGACCTTGTTTATATGCACTAATTTCATTAATAACCTCATTCTTGGCATCTTATTTCATCACCACGCTTAAATTTGCCTAATTTTAGTCAAGGATTTACCCGTGCAAGCACCTGCCAAGGACTGCATGTAGTTACCCCATGTCGGTCAGTCGTCTAGAAGAGGGAAGAAAAAGGGGAAGAAAGAGATAGAGGAGGACAAGGAGAACGGCTTTGAGGAATAAAAGAAATAAAATATAAAAAATTATTTAGTTTATTTAAAGGAAGGCAACCACGAGTAACTTGAGAGATGACAAAAGTGAAGGTTTTAAATAATATTATTTTGGTGTAAGGGTTTCTGCGCGGCAAACACTATGAGTACTATCAGACTTAAGGCAACCTCTGGTTAATTATATAGAATTTTAATTAGAGTTATAATACTAATAAAAAATAATATAAATGTAATAGAAAATATTTTCAAGTTTGTTGAGTGTATAGTAAGTGATAAGGCTACAGGGGATTATCCAAGGCCCTTTTATAGGCAATGGGTCCTCTGAAGCGCTACTATATTTGTAAATACAATGATTAGAATGGAATAAAACAAACATATCAAAAGAGTAAATCAAACATAACAATATAGAGAAAAACATGAAACAAATAATTAAAAGCCCAATTAAGAATCCAATTTCCCCGCCATTAATTCCCAAATCAGTAAGTGACAATAGTGAATAACTAAACAAGATTGGAAACATAGGAACTATGAGAAATATAATTCCAAACAGATGGTACATTCTGATTAAAGGACATTTTAAGTGAAACAAAAAATAATTTGACGCAACAAAACAAACAATTAATCTCAATTTAGTCCAAATTAATTTATTTGTTTTTTCTAACACAATTAAGGGTCAAAAGAAGCGTCATTAATTATTGTTTAGTATCATATGAGAGGTATTATTTAATATATAAATTTAAGTAATTAATTTAAATATATTATAAATCAATTTTACACTTGTAATTATAATATATGTTTTTTAATTAATTAAATATAAATTTATAATTATTAAATACATAAAAATGCGCCATTATTTGTAGAATATATTATATTATGCTCAATTTAATTGTATATAAAAATATATATAACCAATAAATTTAATGTAACACTTGTATATAATAAAATTCTTATATAATTTCATTATGCAATAAAATATTAAGTTATATTCATTAAATACAAGTCTTACCCACTCTTTAAGGTTTTATAATTTATATATCATTTACTGGACTCCTGGAATAGCCTGGCTGACACTCCCTCACTCTAAAAAAACAATAAAAAAAATGCTAAGATTTTTTCTTTTTGTATTTTTTCAACAGAGCAGGCAGATTTGAAATTTCTTTGCCAGGTATCCATGCATCATGTTCAGATGATTTGTTCTTATATCTCAATAAATATTCAGTACCTCTTTCAGAAGTGATAATTCTATCATTGAGAATTTTATCAATTTCTGCTGTTTCTGTGACTTCCTGAGGGTTCTTCTTAGGTCTTCCTCTTCTTTTTGGAAATAAGTCACTGTTGGAAGTATAAGGTTTAAGTAAAGAAATGGGAAAGACAGGATGTTTCCTATCATATGGAGAATACAATACGACTTCTACTGCATTATCACCAACCATTCTTTTAACAACAAATGGTCCTACAAAAGGATCTTTTAATTTGTGGTTACCTTGTAAATTGAAATGTACAGTAGAGATCAACACTTCATCACCCTTGTTAAATGTGTATTCTTTATGGGATTTATCCCATCTTTTCTTTTCATATTCAAATGCTTTATCAATACAACTCTGAGCATGTTTTCTGCATAGCTGTTGCATTTGCATAAAAGATTTTACACCAGGGTGTAGTTCCAACTTAGGTAATTTATTATTGAGAATCTGAGCAGGAGTATTTGGGACATAACCCAACCAAAGCTCAAAAGGCTTTTTCTCAGTGACAGAATGAACAGTGCTATTGTATGCAAATTCAAGACCAGGCAAAAGAGTGACCCAATCATGAGTAAATCTGTCATTGTCTTTATATTCTAAACCAAAGGCACAATACCTTCTAATCATATCTTCCAGAGTTTGAATCATTCTTTCAGCTAGACCATCAGTCTGAGGATGGTGAGCTGTAGACAATTTTAACTCACAGCCACAAATATCCATCAAAGAGGTCCAAAACTCAGAAGTGAATTTTGGATCCCTATCAGAGATAATGGCTTTTGGAAAACCAATAATATTAAACATGTAAGACCACCATAAGAAAGCTAATTCTTTGGTGGATACATCTTTGTGGGTTGGAATAAATTTGCACATTTTTGTGAATCTATCAACTATTACCCAACAAGAGTTAAAGCTGTCTTTACCTGCAACAGGAAGACCAGTGACAAAATCCATATTAATGATTTTCCAGGGAGCACTAGGTGCTTCAATATGTTGTAATAACCCTGCTCTCTTACCTGTCAACCTTTTAGATTTTTGGCAGGAATCACAAGATTCAACATATAATTTTGTGTCTTCAGACATATTAGCCCACCATGCAGTGTTTTTGATTCTAATCAATGTTTTTTCAAGATCAAAATGACCAGCTAATATGTCATCATGACAAAGTTTGAGGATAGTTTCTTTCATTGAAGGAGGAATAACAATTACATTGGTAAGCTTCCTTCTATAATATATATAACCATCTTCAATAGAAAACTTTCCTTTATGTAAAGCATTTTGGTACTTTGCAGGAAGAGTTTTTATTAATGCTTGAATTGAAGCATTCTTAGGATCATTCAAAATAGTAACTAATTTATTTAAGTTAGAATCTTTATCATATGAATCCAGTATTAACTGTAATAACTCTTCTTCCATATCAACTATAAATATACCATGTATATGAACAGTGTCATCCTCAGGTACATAAGCAGGATTGGAGTCATTATTTGGCAGAGGCAATCTGGAGAGCATATCAACATTAGAGTGAAAATTTCCAGCTCTGTGGATAATAGTCATCCTTCCTCTGTATTCCTGAACAGCAAGTTGCCACCTGAACATATGTCTGTTAGGTGTTTTGAGGTTTAAGAGAGATTTCACAGCACTACAGTCAGTTACCAACTCAAATTTTTGGTCATCCAAGTAGTAATGAAGTTTCTCAAGAGCCCAAACAACTGCTAAGCACTCCAATTGAGTGGCACCATATTTCAATTCACTATTTCTTAAGGTTCTTGAAATATAACAAATTACAACCTCTGAGGATTTATCATTAATAATTTGCTTTTGGTGAAGGGCAGCACCCAGACCAATAAAGCTAGCATCTGTATAAAGTACAAATGGCTTGTTAAAATCTGGAAGAGCCAATATAGGGGCTGTCATTAAGCAACTTTTCAATGTATTAAAAGCTTTCTGACAGTCATTATTCCAGAGAAAAGCAACATCTTTTCTGGTTAGTTTTGTAAGAGGCAAGGCTATGACCTGATAATTTTTAATATATTGTCTATAATAGCCACACATACCCAAAAAACTTTGGATTTCTCTTACAGAAGTTGGTGCTTCCACATTTTGAATGGCAGCAACTTTATTATGGTCTACACAAATTTGTAAGCCTGACACAACATGGCCAAGGACTTTCAAAGATTGAAAACCAAATTTACACTTTTTTAAAGACAAGGTCATATTGATTTCATCCATTTTTTGGAAAACTCTATTCAAGTGAATCATATGTTCATCAAAAGTTTTAGAAAAAACAATAATATCATCAATATAAACCATGAGCCAACCCTCAATAATTTCTTGATGGAAAGTGTTATCCATGACTTTCTGGAAAACTGAAGGAGCATTTTTAGGGCCAAATGGCATCCTAACATACTTATATATTCCCATATGAGTAGCAATAAGCAAAAAATTTTGAGAATTTTTCTCAACTGGAACTTGATGATAACCTTTATTACCATCCAGACAACTAATAAATTTTGCACCTTGCAAGGTAGCATGTATTGAATTAATTCTGGGTAAAGGATGAATATCATCAACAGTATAAGTATTTAAAGCTCTGTAATCTCCACATAATCTAGCTTTATCTTTTTCATAAGAAATTAAGACTGGGGAGATGACACAATATTTGGGGGTGACATCCACTTTCTCAATGATATTCATTTTCAATAATGTTTCAATATTATCTTCAATATCTTTTCTTTTTGATGGAGAAGCAGGATATGGTTTTTTCTTAAGGGAAGGAGGAATATCACTCAAATTACAGGATAAGGTAATTTTCATCTCTTCCTGAACAATTCCCAAAACATGAGAACCATGAGCAAAAGCCATAGGGAAAGAGGTAATAGAGGCAACAATAGAATCCTTTTGTTCACTAGTCAACTGTTCACCAAAAGAAGCGGTATTTATTTCATGTAATAAATCATCCATTTCAGTTGTTGTTCTACCTTTACATTGGGTCAGTGAGTTACAAGATTTCAACAAATGCCCAGAAGGTCTAGGAGAAGAAATTTTGAATTTTCTTTTCCCATTCATTCCTAAAGTAAAGCAATTATTTTCTGGATCCAGTTTCACACCAAAAATGGTTAAAATATCATTTCCCATAATAAACCAATTGCTCAAATTATCATTATTCATGACAACAAACTCAGAAATAGCTCTGACAAAACCACCATTATATTTGAAGAATACAGAGGTTTTGTATTTGCCAATAGGAAATAAGGTAGAACCATACCCTCTCCATTTTTCAGAAGTTATAGGCAATAATTTACTCAAATATTCCTTATCCACTGAAGCCAAAGCTTTTTCAGATACTACACTTCCTCCAGCACCAGAATCAAGAACTACATCAACATTTTTACCATTAATGATAACAGGTGCCTTTAAAGGGGATATGGGAATAGAATTGTTAGTAATATCTTTAATTATCTCAGCATTTTCTACTGAAGATAAATTCAATACACAATCTTCAGATATATTATTTAAATAATGGACATCATGTTCCAACATTAAAACATCTTTAACAGATTCATTGTCATAGGAGATATTACTTTCACAGTCACTGGAAGAATTATTGACATCAAGTTCAACTTCATCAGTGTCTTCATTTTGTTCAACAAGATGAATTTTCTTGTCACAAACATGACCCTTCTGCCACGGTTTGTTACATTTATAACAAGTATTTGTTGCATATTTTTTAGGTGCAACTGGGGCAGAGGGTTTACCAGATTTTTCTGGGAGCTTTATAGAAGGTTTATTCTGATCATTATAAGATTTACTAAGGTAATTCTTTGGTTCATATCTATGGTTGAGTAGTACTTCATTACAGATGTTAATGAAAGAAGAATTTTCCCTTACATGCTCAGTTCTAGCAACAATCAAATCCCTAAGAGAATTTGGTAATTTATACAAGATTTTATCTCTCCAAATATCATAATCCATCTTTGGATCAATTGCTCTAAGGATTTTAGTTATTTTCATCAGAAAAACAATGGGCTTTTCAACAGAGGAGGATACATATCTAGTATTCTCATACAGTCTCTGCTGAGCTAACCTGAATTTTGAACCACCAAACTGATTCTCAATCAAGGATTTCCAATCATTCCATGTATAATGATTGTTATCTAAGAGGACAGATTCATACCACATCAAGGCTACATTGGAAAATAAAGAAATTAGCTTAGAAACAATTTCCTCATCAGGTAGTTTATAAGATCTCTTTAAATTATCAATTCTTTGGATAAAGTGTTGCCAATCAGAGGAAGAATCACCATCAAAGGTAGGATATTGGTCTAACTTAGGCCAATTTTTCTGACTACTGGGATGGTCCACTTTTTGGTTTGAATTATTCATTAGTAATAATTCCTGAAGTTTAGCCAGGTGTTCAGAAATTTCATTATTTACAGAAACAGCTGGTGCATGACCATCACAAGATTTTTTGCTAGTAGCAAAAGATTTTACAGACTCATTGTCAGTTTGTTTAATGGTTGAAATATGAGGAAGAAAGGATGAACTTTGTTCAGGTTTTTTTCCTTTATTTTTATGCAGCTTATTTGCAGAAATCTCATTTAATTCATTATTGATGGTTAAGGTTGAGAACTTTTCCTGTAGGTCAGACACATAGTTTCTTATTCTTGGAATTTCAGACATCTGGTCATTTACTTTTGCAAGAGATAGAACATTTCTGTCCTCAGAAACTGAGTGTTTGGTACTTAGTGCATGGAAATCATTTTTTAGCTTCTTAAACTCATTTTGTAGAGATTTTATTTCATTCTTGAATGAATAATTTTCCTCAATAAGGGGTTTCAATTCACTCAAGGTCTTATGTAGACTGATATTTCTATCTGAGATAGCTCTATGGTCACTTCTTATTTGTTTTTGTTGACTAAGAACAATATTCAAGGTTTCTTTGATTTTTAAATAAGCTGTATCTTGTACAGAAGAACTCACTTTACATTGCAAGTTTAAATTATTTAATCTATCATTTTCATGGATTAACACATCTCTCACATGTTTGTCTTTTACAATATTAAAATCAAGGGTATCTTTCAATATTTCCTCAGAAGTTTTTTCAATTAAGGTATAGATTTCAGGGGGAACAGAATCATTTTTAATTGCAAGAGAAGGATTAATTAAAGATGTAGAAGTTAAATGTAAAGGTTCATCAAATGACAATTTGCTAATTACATCAATAGGGCTACTAGTTACAGGAAGCTGTCTTTTAACAGGTTTAACTGTTCTTTCACCATGTTCAATAATATTACCTGCAGAAGAAGATTTATTAGAAAACATACCCAAGTGACTATCAACCAAATTACTTACCATGGCAGAGGAGGAAACTTCCCCTGGGACTGGGTTTGGGATTGTGCTTGGGCCTTCTTTCTTCTGCCTTGTTGGTAGGGATGAGGAGGTGGATGGAAATTGGGTGTTCTGGATGGGCCAGGCTGATGATGAGGAGGGTGTTGCACATTCTGTTGGTAGTGACTCATTAGATAATCCCATTTCCATTGCTCTACTTCCATAGTATTTGGATTTTGGATGGTTGAGCTGGGTGGCTGTGAAGGTTGAGCCTGAAATTGAGGCTGATTGGGAGGCAACTGAGGAGGGGCCTGGGCCTGAATCTGGTTCCTGAGTTCTTGGACCTGATCCCACAATGTGTCTACCTTTGCTTTGTACGTCATATTTTCTGTCTTCAACTCTTTTATATGACTGGATAGGTTGCTGATTTGTTGTGGCAGAGGAAGCTTTTTTATTTTGAAGCCTTTTGGAAGACCTTCTTGAGGCACTAGAGGCTTTACTTCCTTCTGTGGTACTGGGGGAAGGGGGTTTGGTTTGTTTGCATTTCCTGTCATTTCCACATCCTGCAGTATGTGAATTCTTTGTGTTAGCATAAGATTTTTTATGACCAACTTTAGAAGAACTTACAGTGTCAGCATCATAGTCAATTTCTATCTCATCCACTTGCATGTTATCCATTTTTTCTGCCAAATTGTTGGACATACTAGTGGGAAGATTTATATTTTACTTTGTACTTTATAAAAAAATAATCAAAGTTATTCAATAATTGCTCCAAATAATAAAAAAAATATTTAATTAATTAAATTATAGAAAAAATAATTTTCAATATAAAGTAATAATTAAAAAATTAATTTTTTTAAAAAAATGGATTGCAAGGTTAAATTGGGAATAACAAGTAAGTTAATTCAACCAATTAATTACCAATATTAAATATGGCAATATATTTGGGACTAAGCACAATGTACTTTTAAGTCAACCAAAATTAACAATAATTAATAATAATAAAAAATTAAATTAATAATTCAATTTGTATTAATAATAATGTCAATTCTTCTAGGACTAAGAGGATTTAACACTCTATAATGGTCAACTAGGAAAAAAAATTTTTTTTAAATTGAACACTTACACTCAGTGAATCAGCAATTAAGCCACAATCACTGTTATTGCAATAAAAATGTAGTAATATGAGTGAGAGGCACAAAGGTGAACTTACTATAGTGATCGAAAAATCACTTCAAAATAATATAAAAATTAATAATATATAAACCTAAGATGTCGAACCCAAGTTCGAAACACAGTCGCGGCAAAAGTTTCGTTTTGCTAGGTGGTCCGTGCGTTTTGTCGTTCGTCGCCAGGCTCGATCGTTGTCGTCATTTGGAAAGGCCCCCAGTTGTCGGTCAGTCGTCTAGAAGAGGGAAGAAAAAGGGGAAGAAAGAGATAGAGGAGGACAAGGAGAACGGCTTTGAGGAATAAAAGAAATAAAATATAAAAAATTATTTAGTTTATTTAAAGGAAGGCAACCACGAGTAACTTGAGAGATGACAAAAGTGAAGGTTTTAAATAATATTATTTTGGTGTAAGGGTTTCTGCGCGGCAAACACTATGAGTACTATCAGACTTAAGGCAACCTCTGGTTAATTATATAGAATTTTAATTAGAGTTATAATACTAATAAAAAATAATATAAATGTAATAGAAAATATTTTCAAGTTTGTTGAGTGTATAGTAAGTGATAAGGCTACAGGGGATTATCCAAGGCCCTTTTATAGGCAATGGGTCCTCTGAAGCGCTACTATATTTGTAAATACAATGATTAGAATGGAATAAAACAAACATATCAAAAGAGTAAATCAAACATAACAATATAGAGAAAAACATGAAACAAATAATTAAAAGCCCAATTAAGAATCCAATTTCCCCGCCATTAATTCCCAAATCAGTAAGTGACAATAGTGAATAACTAAACAAGATTGGAAACATAGGAACTATGAGAAATATAATTCCAAACAGATGGTACATTCTGATTAAAGGACATTTTAAGTGAAACAAAAAATAATTTGACGCAACAAAACAAACAATTAATCTCAATTTAGTCCAAATTAATTTATTTGTTTTTTCTAACACAATTACGGGTCAAAAGAAGCGTCATTAATTATTGTTTAGTATCATATGAGAGGTATTATTTAATATATAAATTTAAGTAATTAATTTAAATATATTATAAATCAATTTTACACTTGTAATTATAATATATGTTTTTTAATTAATTAAATATAAATTTATAATTATTAAATACATAAAAATGCGCCATTATTTGTAGAATATATTATATTATGCTCAATTTAATTGTATATAAAAATATATATAACCAATAAATTTAATGTAACACTTGTATATAATAAAATTCTTATATAATTTCATTATGCAATAAAATATTAAGTTATATTCATTAAATACAAGTCTTACCCACTCTTTAAGGTTTTATAATTTATATATCATTTACTGGACTCCTGGAATAGCCTGGCTGACACCCCACATCTCACGCTCTGTTTTAAGTTTTTTGGTGGTTTCTCAGTCAATTTTGGTTATTTTTGGATGGGAATTTCATGTAGTATGATGTCAGGATTAGCCCCTCCATTTCTACAGTAAATCCCCCTTATTCTTAAGCTATTATTAACCTTAAAAAGTCTCCTTTAGTCTTTTATATTATTGTTTTATACGCATATAATCTCTTTTTGTCTTTTTCTTTAATTTTGATGGATTTCCCTTATTATTACATGATTTTGGCGGTTGTTACTTGTCTAATTATGTCATGGATCACTAGGGATGTTGATGGGCAGATCTATTAGTGGATTTGAGGTGTCTTTAACTGTGTATTGCATGGTATATCAAGGGATTTATTGGGGAACTCAGTGTGTATAAAAGGAGGAGGTTTTTTGGGTCTTGTTTCTACATTCTTTATCATTTACAATTTACCAATATAACCAAATAAATTACAATACATATCAATTAGTACTTTTATAAGACTTTTGAATAGTATCTGAATTATAAAATCTATATTCTACCAACTACAAAGATTGTAAGCCATATATAAAAATAGTGAGAATTATATTACTGAGACCTTTAATTTTGATTATACTTTACTACTTATTGGATTTATATTACAGTATTCATATAGGACCATTAAAATCTTCTAGACAACTGACCATTCAAGCTAGTTCACGTCCTTGTACTTGACCTTAGCCTGACAATATGAAAGGGGATAGGGAGTGGATCTCAAGGAGAATGCTAATAGATAAAGAGTAAAAAAAGGTAAATATTTTAATATAATGACAAGGTTTAACGGATGTAAAGAAAAAGCTAGTTAGCAGAAAATGAAAATATAATTACCTGCTGATCAAAGAGGAGATGAAATTTAATGAAAGAAGTATCAATCACCTTTATATATGTTCATCAATCTTAGAAACAGATTATGAAACTGTAGTAGACATTGTAACATGAAGCATGTTACAAATGGACAAATAATTAAACTAATCTGGCTATGATAAAAAAGTATCACGGAGATTGAAATAAACAGGTTTCTTTTCTTTTCTTTTTTTGGTCAAGTTTCAACCTTTCTGGTTTAAAAGTGTCAATTTTTTCTATCTTTTTTCTTTCAAAATCTGCACCAGCATTTTACATTATTGATTTATAACTGAAACTAAAGTCTCATCCCGAAAATTAAAATCTTCATTCACGGCGAAAAAAAAAGTAGTTTGCCCCTTGTCTTCTCATCTGCTTATTTGCAATCAACATGATTTTTATTTTAAAAAGTAGGGAATTTTTTGGAATAAATTAATAAGTTGAAGAAAGGTACTATGTCTGATACTTAGATTCAAATTATTTTAGAGAATTTTTTTGATTACTCTATTTCTTTCAATATTTCTTATAAATTTTGTAGGTGTAGAGATGGATGTGCTTTTATTTATTTATTTATTTTCTTTTATTATCACTCGCTGATGTTTTGAATTTTTTGGATAACTTATTTAAGACACACCCTGGTGTATTGAGAAACACAAAAAGGAATAAAAGAATGAGAAGAAGGAGAGATCTTCATGTATATTCCCACAACTTAATCAAGTACTCTCCAGGAAATTGCGCCATTGTCAAATATCCTGATATATGAATTAATTATTTCCCATGCCTGTCCTCAATTTCAGGAGGGCGGATGAGTGAAAGCTGGGAAAACCACTATTAATACGAACCCGGTTTTCCCCGTTAGCTTCACCGTGGCACCTTGTCGGTGTTTATGCTTTATCCAAGTTAATTTTTACCCTCCTACGTTTGTTGCTCCTTTTTGATCCCTCGTCTGCCCCCCCTCTCTCTCTCTCTCTCTCTCTCTCTCTCTCTCTCTCTCTCTCTCTCTCTCTCTCTCTCTCTCTCTCTCTCTCTCTCTCTCTCTCACACACACACACACACACACACACACCCGCTTGCAATGAGCTTACTGGAAATCCTTAATATATGTATAAAAATTTGGTACAAGCTTAATTCCCGTAGAAAGCAGTGGACTTGCAAAAAATGGATAAATAAAATAATTGGTTGTCCCTTAACTCCTATCTCTACCAGAATACTAAAACGTCATACATATCTTTAAAAGATCTTGAACTGAAAACAGATAGATATAAATAACTTAAAGATAAGCCAGGTTTTAGTATAGTAGATAAACTTTCTAAATCACTTAGAGCGCTACATCATTTGGTTATTTTTTATTTTATTTTATTTTATTTTTTTTTTGGTTTGATTCTTACAGCCAAGTCACAAAATCTTACAGAATTTTCGACGAAAAAATAAAAATTTCGCTCACGAAAAAATGATTTGCCTATTCAAAAAGGAAGTACCCCCGGCCCTATCCCCAACCCCTTTTGAATAGGCAAATCATTTTTTGTTGAGAACAACTTTTATTTTTTCGTCAAAAATTCCGCAAGCTCTCTTATGACTTAGCTGTACCTCCAAAAAAAAAAAAAAAAAAAAAAAAAAATCATGATTTTTCCTATTTGAGTTGTTTCTAATCAAACTCAATTACTGAAAAAAACACCAGAAATAACTATAACGTTGATTAAGATAAATGGGGAAGACTCTCTTGCACAACCACTAACATCACCGGAAAGAAATATGAGAGCTAAATCTAGTCTTGGTGGAAATAAGCCGTACCCTTTTACCCTTTGCTAACGTAATACTTTTGAAAAAAAAAGTATAAAAAAGCTAGATGCGTCACTTAGACTTAGAATAAAGCCCATCCTAGAATGTATAAAGTCTTTCTGTTTCAGTAATACCTGTCCTAACATGAATTCAGTCAACAGAACCGGACAAAACAAAACGAATTGAATAAAAAAATTGAATCATGCAAAAATAATAAAATAAGAATGAGATTTGTAAATCAAGAAGATATTTTTTTATATTCATTTTTAAGAAAGTAAGGATAATGATAAAATTAGTATATATATATATATATAGAGAGAGAGAGAGGCATATCGACAACGGTTGGTGCACCTATGCAAAAAAAAAAAAAAAAAAAAAAACATTTAGACAGAATGATTGACATTTGACAGTGAAAGTGACAAATTTTTGGTGCATGGAAGTCTAAACTTTCCGTCAAATATCCATTGATCTGTCCAAAGGGTTCGATTTTTTTTTTTTTTTTTTTTTTTTTTTTTTTTTTTTTTTTTTTTTGCAAAACTGTAGACCAACTGTTTCCAATATGGTTGTGGTACAGCTAAGTCATAAAAGCTTGCGGAATTTTTGACGAAAAAATAAAAGTTGTTCTTAACAAAAAATGATTTACCTCTTCAAAAGGGGTTGGAGATAGGGCCGGGGTACTTCCTTTTTGAATAGGCAAATCATTTTTTCGTGGGCAAAACTTTTATTTTTTCGTCGAAAATTCCGCAAGATTTTGTGACTTGGCTGTATACATATTTAAAAATCGGAAAGAGAAAAAAAAAAAAACAATTTATTTGGATTTGTTTCAAAGACACCCAAAAAATAAATATGACATGAGAGTTTCATGAATAATTATCCAAATTTCGTTTACACCAGCAAAAAAGCAAACAAGAGAGAGAGAGAGAGAAAAAAAAAAAAAAAAAAAGGGGGGGGGGGGGGGGAGACTAATGGACGGTTACCGATTTTCATAGTTTCAAGGAGTGAAGTCACGTCGATTTGAACAAGAGATAGGTATTAGTGATAGCACTTGAAGGATCATGATACTCGGCCGTTGCATATCAAAAGTAGATAAAATTCTCGCCGCGTCGTTAACATCCAAAATCCACTTAGTCAATCAATTCAGCCTATTAAACATTGCAAATCGAAAGATGTTGCTTGTCTTACACAGATCATGATACCTTATATTTATACACTCAATTGATGGTTGATAAACAACAAAATGTGCCACGTCAGTATAGAGTTATACCAATAATTGTTGGTGCACAAGTTGAAAAAAAAAAAAAAAAAAAAAAATCGACTTTGCACCCCATTGTGACAGCCAACAGAATTGATAATACACGCCAACAATTCAATCGATCGTCAAAATGCGGTGCAAAGTTGCAAAAAATTTTATCAACTTGTGTGTGTATAACTGTATTAGAATAAAGTACCAAAAGTATTTATTTAACTGATATGAAACCATCATTTTTAGTCTAAATACTAAACAGTACCAAATTCATTCAAAGTAATTATTCCACAATGGTACCTAATGTTATGCTTAAGACACCACTTTCTTTTTCTCTCTTTTATCATTTTAAAAAGATCTGTAATGGTCTTGCAAATTTATATCAAAAACATTCAACGTGCGACATTTGTCAATTCCAAGACCTGGAAAATGAAACCAATTTTCGACCTCTGCTTTGCAACTTTAGTTCTTTTAAAAAAAGTTAAGTATGTATACATCCCCTACTAACACTTTATAATGTGAATAAAATGTTTATTTCCTTTTTTTTATTTTTTATTTTTTATTTTTCATTTGCCATATATAATAGACATTTCATCAGAGATTATCTCTAACTTATACATGATGTTTTTTAGTAATCAAAGAAAAGACTTTTCATGTCACCTTGCGCTAAGGGTGATATTCACTCTTCTTTTGACTATTTATTAATATCGTCCCCAACATGGGTGCATAGCTTTCTCAGCCCTGCACCAGATACAGTATGTAACATAGTTAAACATGAGAACACATCATCAAATAGAAACAAAAAAAAAGAAAAGAAACAGTTACAAAATAAGTATATTTAAATATGTCACAAAAAGATGATCGGAAAAAAGAAAAAGAAGAAAAAAAAAAAAAAAAAATTAAGTCAGAATAGAGGGGGGGGGGGGGGGGTATGACATATCTCAAAGTTAAAAATCCACCATTAAATAAAAACTCATTCTATGCCACCAAAAAAATAAAAAAAAATAAAATAAATAAAATAAAAATAAAAATAAATAAAAAATACAATTGCAAATCCTGCTTTATTTATCACCAAAAAAAAAAAAAAAAAAAAAAAAAAAAAAAAAAAGAAGGGGTGGGTGGGTGGGTGCAAGATATGCTATATACTCACTCTATACACAAACAAACAAACAAAGAAAAAAAAAAAAATAAATAAAAATAAAATAAAATAAAATAAAATAAAAAAAAAAAAAAAAAAAAAAAAGATTATCATACCTTATTTGATGAAAAAATGGACCTTTTTTTTTTTTTTTTTTTTTTTTTTTTTTTTGTAAAGAGATCAAGGAGAAAGGGAAAAAAATAAAAAAATATTAAAATCATTGGCCAATAAATAAAATTATATATAATACAATACACACATAAATAACAAAAAAAAAGTCAATTGACCAAATAGTGATGATGATGATGATGATGATGAGATAATAGTATTAAGCCCCTTACCTTTACTTTTACTTTTACTCGTATTATTGATTGTTGTTTTACTTTTTACTTTTTACTTTTATATATATTGATTCATCCATTCATTCTCATCACAAAGTAATACTACTCCAATCCCAATACTAATCTCATCATTATTATCATCATTATCATGATATCTATACATCTTCTTATCTTCTCTTCACATCTTTATTCATTTTCATTTTCATTTCTTTTTCTTTCCAACTTCCATCCACAACCACTACTCTCACCCACCACAAAAAACCACCTGTCACCTGTTTTAGCAGGTGCCAATCCCTCTCAATTCATCTTTAATTCAAGAGAGTAACTCGGATTTGATGTTGTGCAAGCAAGCGTGCTCATTGTTCAGTGCACAGTCTTCTCAGAATAATTACAGCTAAGCTGAAACTGATTTAAACCAAAGATAGGGATTGGCACCTGCTATCAGGCGCCCATATTTTTTTTCTTGTATATATATATATATATATATATATAGTCTCTTTCTCTTTTCATTGTTCAATTTTACAAATATTATAATCATACAATAACGCAACTTCTTCCCTCCTCTTCTCCTAACCAACCCCACAATAAACAAAAAAAAAAAAAAAAAAAAAAAGTTAAACATCATCCTGGATATTATCATTCTTAATTCACCTCCCCCTCTCCTCCTCAACCCCCCCCCCCCCCCCCACACACACACGCACCCCCTTTAAAAAACAAAGGAAAAGTAAAAAAATATTAATCAAGCTACTCTGTACTGAACTATATATATATATATATATATATATAAATATAAATATAAGAAAGAAACCCAAAAATGACTGTCCATAAAAAACCTATCAATAAAAATACTTCTTCCCTTCAAACACCACACACCATCCCATCCCATCCTATCCTATCCCATTCCATATCTCATATTCAAATTTATATTCATCTTTTCATACATTTTATAATATATAATTAACAATTCTTCTATCCACTAAAACCATCACCATCATCACACTACCAAAAAATAAATTATTCTTTACAAACCCTAAAAAAAACCTAACCTACTTTATATATATGTAAAAGTTATAATCATTCACAAATAAGAATAAAAATAAAAACATTAAAGTGACGCTATTCAAAACAAAAATGAAAAAATGACTAAAACACTTTAAGTTGTCATACACCTTGGATGATGATATTTCAATCATGATAAAAAAGCTTCATTTAACTAACAACACACTTACCAAAGTAAGTGTATTATTCTTCAAGAGCCGAAATTCTAAGAAGAAAAGTACACAACAGTGCTCAAGACGTAATTGTCAAGACAAAAGCCCATGGCGGCACAATAGCAGAAATATAAAAAGATATCAAATTATAACATGTCCGAATCAATTGAGTTTTCGCAACTTGTTAAACAAAGCAAGAGCCACTCAGATGGGTTTTTTTTTTTTTTTTATATATATATATTTTTTTTAGCTTTTTTTTTTTTCAGTACGAATGAATAACTCATTATTTTCAATTAAAAAGTTCATGACTAACATTCAAAAATTCTCAAACACAAAAAGAATAAAAATAATGAATAGAAATATTTAAGAAAACATAAAAAGTCCTTTTTGTAAGTGGTCACATACATTAAAATTCGAAAGCCTGAAGTTAAGAAATATTCTTATATAGCATAGCTCCGCTTACTTAACCATCCTGGTTGAATATGAACAGCTTTTTCATGGATGGTTTTGGGATAACTGGCTCTTGATTGTCCATAGAAGTATATTCATTAAGAGACAACCCATCCATGGAATCAGTAATTGGGGTAACATTTCTGAGACGAGATGCATTGGTGCGACTTTGTCGGACTTTGGCTAGATCCATCACTGGATACTGAGGAACGTACGGTGGTAAATGGTCCCAACTCCAATTTCTATTTTTATTTGATGCTTTTTCATGGGCTTGGATATTATTGATAGAAAGGTGTGTGAGCTTTCCATGGGCACCTTGTGAATATGAAAATGGGCCACAGTGATTCAGATGTCTCCATGATTGATTGAATGCAGGGCTGCAAACATTTGCAGGACGATTGGAAATGATGTCATCTTCATCTTCATCTTCGTCAGTGCTAGAAAAACTTGAATTACGAGTTGATTGACAGCCGTTCCAATAACGAGAACCAAACCGCTCGCATGGCTCATATACCTCACTACTACTAAGCCGAGTAACACGTTTGGGAGTGTGAGCGATCTCTTGATCAACCTTCAAAGCCGGAATGAATACTGGGGGAGCTGCAGAAGAGGAAGCTTTAATGCCAACTGAAACCGTTGTAGAAGAGGAAGCTCTAATGCCAACTGAAGCCGTTGCAGATGAAAGTCCACCTGCTAATGTACACCCAGGATACGCAGCAGTAGTCAAGCTTTGAGTGGGAGTGATCTGGTCATCCACCGTACCATCGGGAACGTTTTGAGAGAGGGATAAGACATGTAAATTTGGAGCCATCGAAAGTGTCTACATGAGCATAAGGAATAGTTTAGCTCTACGTCTACACACATACACACACACACACACACATATATATATATATATATATATATATATATATAGCATCAGCCAAGAATTAGCTTACTGAATGAGATACTGCACTAGAAGTAGAGCTCGCTGCTCTTTGATTGAAAAATAGGCCGTAATGTTGTGACAAGGAAGCCGATTTATCATCCCTTCGTAAAGTTCGGAAGTATGCATCAGATTGGTAGGAAGGAGCCGAAGATGCACTAGAATCTGAAAAACGGGACAGTGTAGACCATGTTGGTGAGCTTGGGGAGCTAGAAGTTGGCTTGTGAAAAAGCTGGTAATTTTTCATTTGGGGAAAACTAGGCTGCACAAGTGGAGTACCATTAGGCGCTAAAAGAATAGGAGTTCGTTTAGTTAACATAGCTCGGTCATAGCTTTGACATTCGCCAGGACGAGCTTCATCAGTTTTATCTTCGGGTTTACTCCTTGACATCGCACCCATGTCACTTTGACAGCGAATGACTAAAGGCCTTACCATGGTACTTGGACAAGCATCATCGCTGGGCAATTGTACTTTTGGTGGATCGGGCATTGTTGGAGTAGATATTTTTTTAGTCGCTGAAACAATACCAGTCCCACATTCAGATGAGCTCTTAATCACATGAGCAGGGTAATCCACTGAATCAGCCCTGTTTTGAAGAGAAGCCGTGGGAAAACTTCCATATCGTTTGTGAGATTCATATGGATCCAGCATATTTTTGGAATGATAAGGCCCTGACTTGGTAGCAAAACCAGTACCAACCGGCAAAGAGGAATTGTACGTGCATTCTTCGTCATTCGAAGCCCAATGCCTCGGATTCACTTTATCAAATTGAATGTAGCAATCGGGTGAAAGGGAAGAACGGGTAACATAGGCAAGATCATCAAAAGCCATATTGCCCCTCAGCTCATCAATTTTACGGCATTCTTCCGAACAGTATAAATCATGAATAGCATCAGAACCCATAGTTGTATCCGGTTTATCTTGCTTTTCGTTGTTATTGGAATTTTGAAGTGGCGGAACCCTTTTGGATGATAACTTGCCAGGTAGGTTGGAGTCCTTTGTTTCGGCAAAGTTGGTAGCACCAACGTTTTTGGGGTGGCCGAGAGGAACATTGACAGAAGTGAGAGGTTTCAAGCCATTAAGTTTGCCTAATGGACCGTTTTTTCCACAGCTTACGTTCCGACGTAAACGACTAAGGCTTCGATTGCCATTTGCAAGGTTAGCAGCTGACTTATTTTTTACAATCTTACTTTGAGGAACTGGAACTGAAGGTGGAGGAGAATCCACAAGAGCAGATTGCGAAGACACTTCTGGATTAGATGGCACGATAGCTCGTTCGCATACAGGACACCACGAAAGATCCATATCCATGTTGGTGTGTGAAAAGCAGAAGCCCTAAGTACGGATAACTTATTAAGGACACCGAGGAGCAAAGACTAATGAACAGGACTAGAGGCTTCCCTAAGTTGATTGGGAGGAAGCGAGGGCCAGGAGAAGGTACAAACGGAATCGGAAGAGTTACTGAAATTGTCCAATTGAAAGATTAGATAGATTAGAGAATTAGGGAGAAAGGAACAGGGGTTGATAAGCTAGAAAAAGCGACCAAAAGGACAAGCCTCTTTGTAAATGATATGCAAATGTCAGTCGATTGCGACGCTGAGATGGCTGCAAGACCAAAATTAAAAAAAAAAGGGGGGGAGGAGAGGACGGACAATAAGGAAAATCCAACTGGATGGACACAAAAAGTAAAACAAGGACTAGTGAGTTGAAAAAGGTTGGGCGAAAAAAATGAATTTACTTTTTCCCAAAAAAAAAAAAAAAAAATGAAATAAAAAAAAGGAAAAGGAAAAGGAAAAAACAAGTGAAAAAAGTCAAGTAGCAGGAGCTCAATGCAGGTGATCACGGTTTAAAATGTGGGTGGAAAAAAAAAGAAAAAAGAAAAAAAAAAAAGCGAGAGAGAGAAAGGCGGGGTGGGAAATGTGTAAAGGAAGAAGAGCGAGGGACGTGCGAGGAATAATAAGAGAGAGAGAGAGAGAGAGAGAGAGAGAAGGAGATATATATATATATATATATATATATAGGAAGTAGAAAGAAGGAAGAGAGGGAGATAAGAAGGGAAAGGAAACAAAAGGAAAGGGGAGTGTAGGAGCAGGAAAAAGAAAGAAAGCAAAGCCAAAGACAGGAGAACTGTGTAGTGTGCAGCTCACCAACTAGAGGGCACCTTTGCGGTGGACTGGGCCCAATGACCGATGCCGGGTGCCGGGGTAAGCAGGACTTGGTTTGGCTGCCTAACGCTAGCGACGAAGAGGCGCCAACAGGCTTGCTTGTTACTGCCTATCTGCTCAGATGATCAAGCTCTTTAATTGATCCAACTTGCCGCCGCCCCACACCCAACTCAAAACCCGCAGAAACTATCGATTGGACAGTTGTAAATTAAATACGGAATACAATCCTGCCCCCCTAAAAACATGCTCAAAAAAACACTAGCGTCAGTGGCTCACTCCACACTCAAGTACCCCACTCGTCGCCAGAGTGCACCCATTGCCCCAGCATTTACTCCCTATATCCGCGGACCTATCGGAAAATTCACTTACTTTCGTCTGAGCCTTGAGATCTCCTTCAAGCTCTCTGAACTTCTTTTCTCCTTCTGTGACGGACACTTGTGAATCGGCTAATCCCCCTCACTCTGCTTTAATTTGGCGCTCAAATTCGGACACTTTCGACGCCTGCTCTAAACCTTACTCTCCGCGCTGGTAAACAGGGCTTGGGAGACAACTGATCCCTGAATGTTCGCTAATGTTCTTGAAGGTCCTGCTAAAATGTGAAAACACAGATCTTGCTCTTTTTTTTCTTTGCCTAGTCAGATATGGCCACCGTTTAACTGAAAAGACGGGTGATTTTATATAGTAGCTCTATGCAGAAAAAGATTGTAACTCTACAATGTGATATTGTTTGCAGTTCTTGTTTTTCTTTTTTCTCTTTTAAAGACAGATGTGGTGGTAGCTATGTGCGCCTTGATTCAATAGAATTATGCTATAACTGATGTGAATGGAAAGAGGTGGAGAACCGATGGGCCAAGTTGACTATTTTGTATATATATATATATATATATGTATATATGTATAATATATACAGGTTGCAAATATGAAACTCAATTAAAAGATGGGTGGAAATATAAATTCTGACTGATCAAATGTAAAAAGGATATGCTGGGGTAGAATGCACTTAGTTAAACTAATCCACACGGGGCATGCACCAAACTTTCTTTCTTTCTTTCTTTTTTTTTTTCAATCCGAGCCAGCCGCTAGAAAGTCACAAGCTCATCATAGACTGTCATTGACAACACAAAATGTGTTACACAAGTTTGGGAACAAGAAAAAATAAATGTTACACAAAACAGAGAGTAGTGTGAAAAAAAAAAAAAAAAAAAAAAAAAAAAAAAGTAAGCATTTAATGAATTTTGATCACGCGCACATTTCTTGTGACTGAATGTTTGTAAATGGCAAGTGATAACCACTTTTAATTGACTCAAAATTTCGTTTTTTCGGTGACAGCATGGGTATGTGACGTCTATTATATCTACATCCATATACACCGGTACTACACTCGGTTGAAGGTTCGATCAGCAATAAAAGATGAATCTGCTTCTGTTATTCTGGTTGTCAACATTTCACTTTAACTTAAATAGGTAACGGTAGGGTAGGCTTATAATCTGGGGTTTAGATATCTTCAGCACAATTCAGTGTTGGATACAAATTAGAACTAATCGCCTAGGAATATTTGTTAAGGCGTTCACCACCATATAGAGATTCATTGTTGTCACTACCTTTTCTCCTTCTTTCTCTTGTACTCAAGTTCACACACACACACTCACACCTACACACACACACTCACTCACACACACACACACACACACACACGCTTTCTCTCTCTCTCTCTCTCTCTCTCTCTCTCTCTCTCTCTCTCTCTCTCAATCTCAATCTCAATCCCAAATAAGTTCGAATTGACGAAATAGGACTGAATCAGATAGCAAATCATAAAACTTACCCTCCAGTGAGTGGAATCAAGTGTAATATCTAAAAATTGATTCTGTTGCAAATGTCTCGAACACTGTAAACTGTGCCGCGCAGTCTTCATTATTGTTTTGTATCAAATATATGGAGGATGTTTTAAGTAACCCTAGAAAACTGACTTTGACCGTTTGAGTGATACATAGTGAAGACAGAAGCATCTTGATGAATCAGGTGTGTGAAAGAAAAGATACCCCCCTTGTAGTTAATCATTAGTCCACCCATGACGAAATCACGATGACATAGACAGCGATCAAACCCTTATGGAACAAAGCAGTATCATCACCTTGTGGGAAATTGGTAAGTCTGTAAGATTCACTTTAACTTCAAGACATTCCACATTTGAGTTCACTGGGCGATTATTTCAGTAAACTGGCTGGGCTTGAGCGTGGCGATGCTAGCAGCAGCTGATCATCATTTCCCGAATAAAATATCGTGTAAAATGTCTACTTCGATGAAAATTATGTCACCGGAGAAGCTGAGTGCTGATCGGCTGAGCATCAGCTGATTGTATGTAATCTTTTTCGTCTCCACCTTTGACGGTATAGCTTAACATGTGCTCCTCACAATTGTTTATATATCTTTGCTATTGTTCATGTTTCATTGGGAATTACTTATTTCACCGGGGCCTCTCTGCTGGGCGTGGGTTAAATAAAGTATAAACCTTTTTTTTTTTTTTTTTTTTTTAAAAAAGACAGAAACTTTTTGAAACTTTTGTTGATTAAGAAGGGTTTTGTTGAACTTGTGATAAATGTTAAGCTCCCTCCCAAGTTGACTAAGAGAAACTAATGACTGATGTAAAAGAATCAAGAGCCTAGACAAGTCTGGGCGGGGGTAATTTTAGTTTTTTGTCTTATTTATTTATTTATGTATATAGTTGATGGCTGAGCTTCTCTTCCATCTGTTGTTCATCTTGGCACAACTTGTGAAAAAAATCAATGAGTTACATATCTTACATTGCTTTTTTTGTATTTCGAGTATACCCTCTTATCTATTTGCCTATTTTGGTGATTACGTGTTGCACTATAGTGATGACGTTCAAACTTGTTTCTAAAATTATGATTAACTAAGGTCGTTTAAAAGCATTTTACATCAGATAAGTGGTACATTTTTCTTTACAAAGCACATGTATACTACTCGTTGGTTTTAGGAATGAACTTCATCCACCTGATTCTTTGAGATCCGTTGTATCTATATAGTGCTAGAGAATCATATGTCAACTCTGGCAAGATTCTCTCGTATAATCACTTTATAAGAAATCAGATATCATGAAAAAAAAAAAAATTGTCTACTGTAGTCTAATCTACGCTGAATACTTTGGACTAATAAATTGGCATATGAACATAACAGTAATGTCTAGGCTGAAAAATTTTCTAGATTTCTTTTTATTTTTATTTATTTATATATTTTTTTTTTTCCGGTTACAGCTAATCCTGGAAAAGCTTGAGGTATTCTTGCCATTTATGCTCGGCCAAAAAGCAACGTAACGTGAACTCGTGTTTTTTTTGGCGGGGGGCTCAAATCAACGAGAAATCCCTCGAAGCTTTTCAGGTTTTGCTGTAAATGTCATCTTTTTAGTTCTTGACAAATTGTTCGAGACATTGCTAATTAGGGCAACAGTCAAGACAGCGAAGCTTGGTGAGCTTGTAAATAATAATAATAATCTGCTATGTGCATTTTTCTCCGGCTGCTACTTTTTTTTTTTTTTCTGAATTGAAAAATCTTGGGAAAAATAAATAGATATAAAAAAAAAAAATGAAGAAGAAGAAGAAGAAGAAGAAGAAGAAGAAGAAGAAGTAATAGAGGATGACGGACGCAGTGGGATTGTGGGCAAGCCGGCTTTGTTAATTCCAAAAAAAAAAAAAAAAATTAAAAAAAAAAAAAAAAATTAAAAATTAAAAAAAAAAAAAAAAAAAAAAAAAAAAAATTAAAAAAAAAAATTTAAAAAAAAAAGTGGCAGGCAGTGAGAAATTAGCAAAATTTTTTTTTTTTTTTTTTTTTTTTTTTTTTTTTTTTTTTCTACAAGTTCACCAAGTTTTTGTTTTCTTGGCTGTATGTAAATGGTATCATATCGGGATTGCTTTGACAAGTCAAATTGAAGACGGTAGTACTGCATTGCAAGATTTCGTTACATCACCCTAATATACACATGTTTAGGTTTTTTTAAGGGAAGGGTTTAAACGGACCACCTTTTTGAGCTGCAACGGAGACGACCATTCTATTTTTAATGTTTTCCCTCTATTCAGTCAGCAGTATCTCTCGCTTGTGACTCACTCTCCACTGACGATAATGTGTTAGATTACCCTTGCTTTTTCCTGCTGTAAAGGTTAGTATTAGATTCCTATCACTATTTAATAATCTGGAGGTTAGCGTTAGATTACCATTACTTTTCCTCATTCTTGAAGCTTGCAAAGTGTCATCAGATGAAGCGTCAAACAAACAAACGAGACACATTGACCGCAAGTTCTATTTCATCAACGAACAACTTCACAAAAGGCTGATATAATGAACGAAACTATTAAACTAACAACAATGCCACAAGAAAGAGAATGCGAGGGTGTTGGTTTACATTTGCTTTAAGAAACTTATATACATGTTGCTTAGTTTATTTTTTCTTTTCCATTTCTTTTTCTTCAGTTTTCTTATTTTTACTGTTCACCGATTGTCGGCGTCTTGTTGAGGGGGGCGAGTGTCAGGTCTCGACTAAGCCGCAGTCTCAAATTGTATAAAAAGTTATATGTAATAACAGTAAAACATGAGAGTGTAAATTAATATCGTGTATCCACCATTTGCTCGCCAATACAAAAAAAAGATGGGGACCCTTAAAAACCTCCTATCCTAAAATTATAAATTTCCAAATTCCTTGACTTTAAAATTATTTCTCCAGCTGTTCCAAACGGCTGTTTTATGAAATCTTTGTTATTGAAGCTACATAATATTTGTGTATAGAATACACTATAAGACCTTGGACAAAGAGTCAATTGAAGTTTTTCCTCTTGTTTTAGAATATTTACTTTATCACGTTGACTCCAAAATAGGTAGATAACGCGATCGAGAGAGAATTGCAGGTTTAAATGTATGTAACAGTTGACGACAATTTCCGTGCATTTGATTGGAAGACAGACTCGACATGAAACTTTTGACATTGGAAGGATAAAGGAGACTATTTGGGGGAATAAATTGTGAATTGATTGTATTCCATTTGAAACTCAATCATCGCAACGAATATGAGATCGGTATAGTTTACTCCAACATCTATATCACATTATATGTAAGATTTCTAAACCTTCTCGTGACATCTAGGATGATTTAAATAACTTTCGCATTGTTTCTTCTCTCCTGGAATAATTAAATGATGACTTGAAGGGTGTTGAGATTGTCGATTTTTAATTATTATTTTTTTATTTTGGGTCTTTTATGCGTAATAATAGTATGATAGGTACTATATAGTATGGGGAGAATCTGAGAAATTGTAGTGACGAAAGAGGAATTGACAGGATATCATCAAAGTTAGTCATACATACCAGAACGCAAAGAGGAGAGAGAGAAAAAAAGAGGAGCCTCTTTTCATTTTCACGCAGTTCTTGAGAAGATAATAATAATATAAATAAAAAAAATCTCTTACAAGAAGAAGATTATTAGGTGAAACAAGAAAAGCATCTTATTTTGTGTTATTTTTGGCATTTTAAAGTTTAGATATACTTTTGATATGATTTATCTGGGGGTTAGTAAGATATGTTGTCTAAACCGTCGCTTTTATCCCCTATCTTTCTTATTATCTTCAACTAAGATCTTGGGTTTTGTATATTCTGTGTGAGATAAAAAAAAAAACCCATTCAATTTCAGTGCGCATTGATCTGATAAGGAGACTCCTCTACGTACATACAGCTGGATCCGAAAATCTTGAAACAAAAAAGAAATTTCTTGAAAATTTATTGACAACCCAAAAGTTGAGCTGCAGGTTTTTTTTTTTTTTTTTTTTTTTTTTTTTTTTTTTTTTTTTTTTTTTTTTTTTTTTTTTTGACATCTACCATTCAATTTGTGGCAATCGGGTTAATTTCTCTGTCGTTTAGCCCCCCCTTCTACATTATCTGGGTTTAAAGAGAAGTCAACCCCAATTGTCATAAAATGAACTGAAGCGGTCAAAAAAATACTACAGCTCAACTTTTTGGCTATCAATAAATTTTTTAGAGCTAATCCTGGGAAGGTTGCGATTGTCCTACATTTCATCCCCCACCAAAATCATGAGTTTAGGACAGTTGACCTATATGCTTTTGGTGGGGGATGAAAGGAAAGACAACCGCAAGCTTTTCAGGATTCGCTGTAAAAAAAATTTCATTTTTGTTTCAATGTTTTCGGACGTGGCTGTAATGTAAATTTGCAAAATGAATTTACAAAATTGAAAGTCAACCAATCACTAAACAATTTACCTTCTTCATTATGTTCATGTTCATGTTTTTTTTTTCTTCTTCTCTACTATCATCTCCAAAGATGCTCAAATTAATTTACTTCGCTATAGGGAAACCCTGGTTAAATTCTTATACTAAAATTTATACATAAAATGTATGACATGAAGGTTGTCAAAAAATAAATAAAAAAAAAGAGAGGAAGAACGGTACAAGTAGAGTATAAAAATCCTCTTTGTACCTGTTTTGAATGAGACAAGTATGAGTTTCAAATTTTGTCACACAGAAAAAGAAGAAGAATAAAGGTTTGAACAAGCGGACAGATGTTCTGGCCACTTTTTATGCATAATCATCATTTTTGTAATTTTTCATCTTTATCATATACCACCATCATTGCCGATACCACCTCCAAACTTTGTTCCTTGGTGCTTTGTGTCTCACTCTATCACTTGGTAAGTTTTTATTTTATCATTCATTGTTTTTTTCTTTATTATTTAGCTTAAAAATCATCCCTTATTTTGGCACTTTTAGATGCCTATCATGGCATGCCACTCTCCAAAGAAGAAACACACAACCAGTGAGTGTGGCCTTATTGTAGACATGACAGTCTCAGGCTCTTTGGCAACCCAAGTATCAGCCCATTTTAAGGTCCCACAAACCACTGTGCATCAAATTATTGCCACATACTGCAGCAAGGGAAGACTCAAAAAATTGGTAAAACCTGGCCGCCCTGTCATGACCATCCCAAGAGACATGCTTCAAATCAGGGAAAGCCTCTCTAGCAACTGTAAGAAGACCTTGAATGAGATTACTGACAGCATTATCTGTAAATTTTCATGCCAAACTGTTTGCCACCATGCTCATGACCTTGGTTTTCATAAACATGTTGCCATCAAAAAACCCCACCTCAATCTTTCCCATGAAGAAAGATGACTTCAATTTGTTCATCAACATGTCCACTGGTTAGTTGAAGACTGGAAGCAATTTATATGGGCTGATGAATGCAGTTCTGAAGTTGGAAAGCTGTCAACTCAAATTTTGGTCTGGTGTCAGAGCAGCAAAAAATCCCACAAGGAATGTTTGCAGCCTACTATTAAAAGTGGTCACTCCATTATCATGATTTGGGGTGGATTCTTCAATACATGCAAGGCACATATAATATTCCTATGATAAAACCAAAAAACTTCAAAACACTTCATTGAAAATGTCTGCTTTGGCTCATTGATTCCATGGCCTGCCAAAGTTGACCCTTGCCATTGCCTTCTCCTTATGAAGAATGATGCTCCAGTGCACACCCCAAAGCTATCTCAATATTTCTGATCTGTTATTAATTGTTGAAAGATAACCTAGCAAGCACAATTTCATGACCTAAATCCAATTGAGAACATTTGGAAAATGATGAAGACTAATATTGAAAAAAAAAAATTCAGCCAAAAAACATTGCCGAGGTACATCAATCAATACAACAAGCATGTGATAATTTACCTTCTCAACAACTGGACCATCTCATTCAATTGATGCCACAACAAATGGAGGCTTGCATTGCTACTGGTGGTGGTTCCCCCCACTGGTGACTCCTGGATGAAAAAAAAAAACTTAAAAAAAGTTAATTTAAAAAAAAATCATTTTCATTGAATTGGTAGTGTGAAAGGAGTGCTTTTGTGTGGTCAAGGTCTTATTGTCATGAGATTTTTAGTTTGTTGATTAAAAAAATTTCCATTTATAAAATATGAAATGAAAATAAATGAGTGAATGAAATGAAATTTTGATGTCATATTTGAATTATTTGTAGTCTAAAGAGTGAGAATACATATTTCTTTCATAGTGGTTTCATAAGAAGTTTTTGAGTTATGGCCTGAAAAAAAGTGGCCAGAACATCTGTCCCCCACTGTATGTATGTATTCTATATACATATGAAACCCTGAGCATCTTTTTATAGAGGTTTAAAAAACCTACTTGAACTAATGAGAAATTTTTACTCTCCTCTGGTTTCATTCTTTTACTATTGATAAGAGCTATTTGGAAAGCTTTTACAAAAGAAAAAAAAAGAAAAGAAAAAAAGAGTGTTAAGCACATGTACTCATGTAGTAATCTTGTAAAAGCTCTTGTTCTGGAGAAACATCTTATGAACAAGTGTCATAAATTGATACATGATGTATTGGATTTTGTTACTTACTTTCTTTTTATATTTCTTTTCTTTTTTTAGAATGATTCAGTTTTCATCATTTGAATGTAGCTGAATGCATGAAAATGGGAAGGTTTTGAAAATTGGGATGTACTGTTATGTTGCATGTATTTCAAGGTTTATTATATATTCAAAGTGTTACATTAAAAGGAAAATTAATCAAGTTAAAATGATGAAGCACTATAATACATAACCTTATGTCAATTTTTGTATACATTTTATATTAATTTTCCATGATGGAAGGAAAATATAATTCTAAACCTGTAAAATGTACTTGGTGTTTCTGCTAAAAACAACTGCTTCCCTAAACTCTGGATAATTAAAAAAATAAAAAGATAAAACTGAGACACCTGAGATGTTAATGGTATCAGCTTTTTCTCATTTTTTTTGGAAACAATGAAAATAGCTGATCCTCCCTCATTCTGTGAAGGGTTTCCAGAGTGTTGGATCCAAGGGCCATGAACAAGGATTGTTTTCAATCTTACTCTACAAAAATTTGGATATAAATATTATTTTAAAAATTGCATAATATTGTCCTGAAAAATCAGACCTGAGGTGTTTTCAGGATGTAAACTGAGGGATGGATTCAAGTATTAACCATGTGATAGGAGATACCCACTTTGATTTTTTTAATTTAATTAAAAAGATTCTTTGCAAGTAATGGTCATTGTAAAGCTTATTGTTTTCAAGATTTCTTAACCAAAATAGTAAGATTTAATGTGTCTAACATGTGCTACAGGCCAAGGATTGACTTGATAATGAGATTTTCTTGAAATTTATGATTAGCTGTAAGTCAAAACTAAGAGAAAATATGAAAAATGAATATCACACATTTTTTCTTTATTTATTTAATTTTATTGATGTCAATACTCTACTTGATTTCCAAAAATGAGACTTTATTTGATGACAACTCATGGCTTTAAGATAATTTCAGAAAATTTCAACCCTTAATGTTTATACCCTAATCAATATATCAATGTGAGGGACTTATAAAAAGTATTTCTCACAAATTCTGAAATTTACCAGTCATTTCAAGTAAGAAATGGAACATAATTTTTTTTTCACATCTCCTAGTAGTGAAGAAACTGATAAATTAAGAGCTAATTTTTGAGTGATCTGATACAAAAGATTCTTAGAAGCACTGCAGTACACATCTTTCAGTAACACAGCAAAAGTCTCAGTTAGCAGCAAGTGCAACAATGGGGTTGCTATGAAGGGTGGTTACAGAGGTGCAACAAAGGGGTTTTCAAAAGCGCAGAAAAGGTAGACTCTGCATGCACAGTTTTATATTTTATTTTTTAGTCTAGTATTGATATACAAGCCACGGTGAGTAAAGGTTAGAGGAGAGTGCATACTGGACTATAAAATAAAAAGTTATGGCATGTACTTGAGGAATCCATGGCTAGCACTGGAGACACAGTATGAGTTTAGGAAGCAGCATCAAGTAAGGGTATGAGGTTCACCCTTAAATGGATGTGAAAGCTCCTAAATGTAAGCTACGTAAAACCAGTGCTGATAGAAACCTGTTGGGGAAAAAAAGGTAGCACTAGAAGAACAAGAAATTAGTAAGTGGATCATTAGGCAGTTTTTGATAAAAAGAAAAGTAAGACTTAAGAAAGGGAAGGGTAAGTATATAGTGCAAAGTGTTTCAAAATTAGTGGATACTCATATGGTAAGTTCAGGTTGTTATAATAAGTATGAAGGCAGTACAGTACTTATTATGTAGTTGGGAATCTCAAGAAGGATAGAGTATGTACAGAAAGGTGAAGCATCAGGTGCTAATAGTTGTCCTTGCATAGATGTTTCAAGCTCTATTAGAGCCAGACTTATGCTGATAATTGTACTTATATTATTGAGATACTTAGTTACCATTTGATATGCTTTTATTAGTGCTAGACATGTGTAGGAAAGCCAGTAGGGAAAGGAAGAATAGGGGAAGGGCACTAAACATACAAGGTATATAGAAGAGAACTCACTCTTAAAAAAGGAGGAGATTGAAAATTAGATTAACAGATAGGAAAATATATAGAGTGTTTAGATACTAGAAATTAGTAACTAAGTATATAGAGATAAAATAAACATAGATATGCTTTTTTTGTACATAACAGGAGTGAATTCCAGAAGTAGCACTGTATATTTATTTTATTGCTAAAGTAAGGATAGTATTAGATAGAGTGCTTCAGAGTGGGAGTGACTGAGAATAGATCTAGTCAGAAGATAGATTACTTATATAAGAATATATTACCTCTTTATTTAAATTATCTCTAAATCCTTCCACCCTTTTCTTCTATTTTTATATATATATAACCACACTTACAATACATGATCTCAGTGTATTTTTTTGAGTGGCAGGCACTTCTTTTTAAAATTAGTTTTAGAAAGGAGAACCAAACCATCTTGGATTGTGTCTATAGCTTAGTTTATAGAACTTTTGTTTTACAATGCTTATTGACATATATTTTTAAAAATAATTATAGGAAAGAATTCATCATTTGAACTTCACATTAATCAGTGAAGACTCTCTGCATCAATAAAGAAATCCTAATAAAAAAATTGTCAGAGGATAAAAAACCTGTCTTCATATTAGATTTCATTTGAACTGGATGGAGGTCTAAAATATATTTAACAAGATCTAAAGAATGAAAATACTTATATAAAGTCATACATCAAAACTCACCATATAAAAATATTGTTGTGTTTGTGATCAGTTATCAAAATTAATGGCAAGAAATCATGTGAAGTCAAAAATAAGCATTCACCAAATGAAAGTATTACTTTATTTGTAATATGTTATGAGAAATGATAGTGAATTATACTTGATGTTCATACAATAGCATTAACCCAATCTGAATACAAACTTATTGGATTTAAACAAGAAAGTAATTATGGGAAATTACATGCATTTTTGCCTTTTCTTTGTGCTTTATCTTTTATAAATGCAGAAGTTTAAAACATATAAAGTAATTACTTAAAAAAATATTCATTAAATTCCAGAAAACTTTTTCATTATAGTTATCACATGTAGTGCAGCTCAAAAATATATTTGTGAAAAATAAAAATAAAAATAAAAGATTCACTTTTAAGAGCTATTTATTATCTGTAAAATGACAATCAAGCTATAACACCTATTAAGTACCTTTAATTTTAGTTTAATGAATTACTATTAATATTACCATATACAATTTAAAAAATAAGTACACAAGATATCTTTTAGTTTTTTGGTTTCATAAAACAGTTTTGTGCATGATTCTGGTAATAGCTCTAGATGAGCTTGGTACATCCCTTTGTGAGAAAAAGGGAGAAAAAGGGTCCAACCCATGGTTCAGACAAGAATCATTGAATTTAATCAAAAAGGGACCGAAAAAACCATTAGATGTCTTATGATCCATTTTTTCCTTCTGTGCATATATACCTACATAATTTCATGTAGGAACTATAGATTTTTTCAGCCAGGCTACTAGACTTACCCAGTAAAAAATTAATTATTTACTAGTGTAGAGATACACCTTTACCTCTCAATTTGTTAGTTATACTTACTTTATAAATTACTTATAATATTTTAACTAATTAATAAGTAAAATTTAGTAAATATATAATTAAAATGTTCCCTCAATTTTTATTCCTTGGAAGCGTCCTCATGACAACTGAAAGGTAGACAAAAATATAAAAATAATTAATATTAAAATCAAATAATTTTATTTTTACATTGTCATATACAGAAAACTAAACAAATAAAATAATTTTAATTAAATTTGACATATACAGAATAATACTGTATATGAGAACATTCTTTATAGAAAATTATTTAAATATTAGAAATTTATATTCTGAGGGATTTTTCTCTCTGAGATCTTCTTGTATGTAGACTTATGGTTCCGTATTTTCTATCTTTTTTGCCTATATAAAGCTTCTCAAACTCTCTGCTTTGTTTCATCTCATGCTTACTTACTTTAAAACAAATTATTATATACACAAAAATATTAGTAATATTACCCCTCTTAGTATTTACAATTTCATATCTCTAGGATTTCAAAGTAATAATAATAATAAAACTATTTACCTTTATATTGAGTAATAAATTATAAAGAATTAAATATATACAAAATATTGAAATCTTGAGTTGCCTCACCTTTCATTGCTGTTGGACCACTGAAAAATCTTCTAGACCAAAAGCACCCCTTCACAGATTTAAGAAATTATTTTCAAACATTTTTCTCAATGTATCTCTTAATATTTATTGAATAACTAGAATTTCTCTTAAAATCCTTTTCAATGATAAAAAATTGTATTTGAGATACATTTCTCCTTTTTTTATTTTATTTTTATTTTACCAAAAGGCATATCCTAGTCTTTATCACCACAAGGAGAGACCTAGAACCTTCTACTAGGGATATAAATTCTCTCTCTGGAGTATGGGACATTGATTAAACTTCAAATAAAAGATGTATTCCTAACTGTGGTTTAATGTATGATAAAATTTGAATTTTTTTTTGATAAAAGATAATTAATGAATACACTGATATATAGGCTAACCAGAAAGTTTTAGAATAAGTTATATGAAGTTGTGAAAGCAGATGAGCTTTCAAAAAAATAGGAGTTAGGAAAATGTGATAATATTTTTACAGGACAGTGAGAACTTATGGAAAGTACATGTGTATAACTCAATTAAGCACATGTACCTTTAAAGAAAAGTGATAGATTAACTTCTTTTGTATGAATGGATACAGAAGGTTGGAAAGAGAGTGAATAAATATAAAAGTAGACTTGCAGAGACAAAATACTTAAAATAGGTTGTAAAGCTTACCCTGAGACTAAACTCCATACCACAATACAGCATATAATGACTGAAGAGTAAGTTTATTAAAGGTTCTACTCATGGTTGACTTCCCTAGACCAGACCAGAAAGTTTAATAAAATCTCTTCCCAAAAAAATGATATCAATTAGCCCAAGAAAGACAAATTTCAAAATACTTATTCTAATTAACTAGTTATAGGTGTGTAAAGTCTCTGGAAATAAGTCCTCATCACTTTTCAAAAAAATTCTTGATATCACCTCAAAATCAAGAATTAAATGACCTGAAACTTTTGAATATGATTGACTTATAGCCCCATATTTATAATATGGGGTGTCAAACATGGCGAATCAGCCATTAGAAAATCTTATTTTTTTCAATAAAAAATAGGTTATAAACTTTCAATTATATTGATTTTTATTATTAAATATCCTTCTTTTGATGAACTAATATTGATAGTATTCTTATTTTTCTGTGACTAGATATTAATTTAATGTTTTCCACCTTTGCCACATTTGATACCCACAAATAGGGGGCCTCACACATTAGCATTCACACCTGTATGACTTCAGCCTCAAAAAATTACTCCAAGAGGCCATGATAAATGGTAGACTTGGGGAAAGGGGCCTCAAACATGAGGTCAAATACTCCCTACTTTTGTGCTAAGATATGTGCTTGCCTGCACCAGGTTCTGATTAATCATGATAAGGGGATGAAGTAAATGAATATTGTAGAAGTACCCAGAAAAGGGTGTGTTGAGGTAAAAAACAACATTAAAGTACAAATGTCTTAGGAAAGTGTACTTGAAATAAAAATGAATATAGAATATGGAGTGTTCTTTTCTTGGAAATGAATTTTATTAAAAATTGGAAATTTGAACCACAAAAATACTGATTATACCAAAATGAGATAAAATTTTTTTGAAATAGAATTTAAATTATAGTCATGATTAAAAAAGTGATTATCAAAAAATATTTATTTTTGATCATATAAATTGACATTTTGTTTGACTATTTTGCCACTTTTTGTGAAATTTTAGTGGATTGACCTGTTAGTTTAATAAAAAAATCTCAACATGTCAATTTTTTTATCCAAAAATAAATATTAGGGGGTTTCAGTTCTGGAAAATCCGCACTTATCTAAGTGTGGATTAATGAAACACACTAACCCCAACACTGGTGGATTTCAAAAGTGAAATTAGTCACTTATTTCACTCAAATCTGCACTTTCTCAACCAAAAGTGCTGGTTTCACCATTCCACACATCTCACTGATTTGTCAGCATCATCTCATTCATACGCAGCACTCCGCAGCATAATACTTCTCATTCACACACAGCACTCTGCAGAATAACACTTCATATCTCTTAACATTGTGAATCATATTAATTTTTCTACCATATAAGAGTCATGCCTGCCTCACTCTCAAATTTTGATAAGCTACATCAAGAAATGAATTTCATAGCTCTTGATCTGCTCTTGGACTCTGATTTCAAATCTGATTCTGAACTTGAAGAAGATTTTCTTTTTTTATCTAAAATGACCACAAAATGTTACCTTCTTCCTAGAAAGCCTCAAGTACTTCATACCCCCAAGTACACTATCCAAATACTTCTAAACCTATCTGTACCCAGTTTTAGACAGATTTTCAGGACTTCTCAGGAATTTTTCCTTAAATTGCTTCATCTTATTGAGGATAACTCCATCTTTCACAATAATTGTCAATAGCCACAACATGATCCATCAATTCAATAAGCCATCACACTATGTCATTTGGGTTCCAATGGTAATGGAGAAGCCTTGAAACATTTGGAAAATGTCTTTAATTTAGGCTATGGTTCTGTTAACACTTATACACCACGCAATATGGGGGGCGGATTTGCTAGCAAGTCCGCAACTTGAAGTCAGATGGAAATCAGATGGAACTCAGACTGAAGTAATACTGAACTTTCACTTGAAGTATCACACAAATAATAATGGATCTATATTGAAAACATAGTGAAAGTGTAAGGATAACTGAATGGAAGCCAGAAAAAATCATTCCATGAGTCTACTCAATGCAAAGTATTTTTTGAAGCAACTTATTTAAATAATACTTTATTAAATTAAGTTGATCAATAAAAATTGATTGACAATATTGCAATTCCTAAATACAATAATTTTATTAAAAAATTTCAGATTACATATAAAAAAAATCAGTGACTTTTTCTATTACTTACAACTGTTTTTACAGAATTGAAAACTATGTTTCAGCTAATATTTTATGGAAGTGAACTCTGTTCTTTGCCCAAAGAACAGAGTTAATCCTCCTATTTTCACACTCTGTTTGCACCAATCTCCATCCCTTTCAATTCTATCAACACATGCTTGTCTTCCCTCCCCATGCCTTTCGCTATCTTCCCAGCCCCACTGTATGCCATCCTCTTTTGATCCCAATTTCACCCAGACCCTTTTCTTCATTTAAAATGCCTCAGAACCCTTAATCTTCCCTTCCAACTCTTTCCCAACCTTTTCGCTACCCCATATACCCTTCCTCACCCCTCTCTCCAGCCTTTCCAACCCTTGTAGCCCCATTCCCCCCCTTTACCTCGCCTCCACAATCCTTGAACCCCAATTTCCTCCCTTTCAACTTAGTCTCTATCTCTGTATATAAAAATAAAGTGTTGGGGAGAAATGGGGAGGTAAGCGAACTAGAAGGAGAGGAGAGGAGAGGGGTAGAGAGGCGTGGAGAGGGAGAGGAAAATGTGGATAGGGGTTGAAAATGATGACAAAGGGAGTGAAAAGGTTGGGGAGAAGGATGAGGTGAGGATAAATAAATATTTCAAAGGGAAAAGAGTGGGTATTCTTGAGAGGGAGTAAAAAAAGACGATAAAAGAAGATAGTAATACAAAATAAATATACAAAAAATATAAAACATATAAAATATGTTACAAAGAGTGGGCACAGAAATTCCTTGAATCCTAAAAATCCACAACTCCTCACTGTTATTCTCTTCATTTACTTAAATCTAATAAAAATCTACATTTTAATATTTTGAAAATTTTCAAGAAGAGGGGAAATAAATTTTAATAAATATTAGTATAAATTTTTTATTTATTTAATAGTGAAATATAGTACGTCAATTAAATTTGAAAACTATATGTTTAAGTAAAGTCTTTGTAACATCATTTTTAAGATTTTTTCACCTTCTTTAGATATTTTAATGATTTATAATATTCAATATTATCTAGTCATAAAATAAGTATATAATTTTTTCAATTTTTGAAAATAATACAATAAATAATATAAATGCACAAAATAAAATTTCATGAACAGATTGACATATTTCAAATTGTAGTTTCTCCATGTATTTCTGGCCAAAGGAACTTATATAATAATGTCAGATGGTATCTTGCCAGATCTATACATTGGTGTTCTTTTTTTTTAAAATTGCAAAGAAAATGCTTAAATAGTTTAAAATATTTATTTTTCAGATTAATTTGAGTGTGATCTGCACTGTATTAAAATTTCTATAAAAAAATCTCATTCTTCAAATCACAAGATTTGTTCAAAGTATTATTTCCTATGCTTCATTAAATGTTCAAGTTATATTCATATTGAGTTCACCAGAATGTCAATATTTTTTCTTGGTGGTTTCATCACTAATTCAATGTGGGCTCAAAAAGATATGAATTAGGGTTCAAGGTTGCGGACTTGCTAGCAAGTCGGCCCCCCATATTGCGTGGTGATACAAAACGTTTGATCACTGCTATCAACTCGTTAGAATCTCAACTTCTCTCCTGGCCAACAAAAGAAGAGCAACTTGAATCATCTCATCTTATGCAAGCAGAGGGCTTCCAATGTATATTGGTTTTGTTGATGGTACTACTATTCCTTTGAGTCAGAAACCTGCTCATGGTGGAAACATTTACTTTGACTGTAAAAAGAGGTAGCTTATTTTTAATTCTTTACATTCTTTTTCATACTAACACAAGCAACTATATCTTCTCTATAGACATTTAATTTCTGTTCAGCTTATTTGTGATGTCAACAAAAAATCTATATCTTTCTTTTCTGGCTATCCTAAATCATGTCATTATTTCTACATCTTTCAAAGAATGCAAATCTCAAAAGAGCCTGATTTTTTTTTTGATGAAGATCAGTATCTTCTGGCTGATTCAGCTTATGTGAATGGAAAATATGTACTACCTGCATTTTTTGGAGCAGCTTTAGAAGACAGTCAAAATTCCAAGTTTAACAATCATTTGGAAAAGTCAAGAGTCCGTATTGAAAATTCTATTGGAATCTTGAAAGGTAAATTTTCCAGTTTAAGGGAAATAAGAAGTCCTCTTAGAAATAGTTCTGAAATGAAGGCTGTCATCAACTGGATTCTGTGTTGCACCATACTTCATAAACTACTCCCTGACCTCAAAGATAAATGGTTAGAGTTGTATGAAGATAAAGAAGTTGAAACACCTCCAACTATATCCAACACTAAAACTTAAACCACTAGCATAAGGGTGAAAATTTTTCCAATCACACTAGCACATTGGAAGTATTAGCTATGATTTATTCTTAAACTTTTTTCTTCTCTTTAGACTTTGTAATCACATTATAATTTCTAAAAATCATTTACTAAATATACTTTTCTAATGATTTACATGATTTTTGGTAATAATAATACACTTGTTCCATGTTTTTAGTATTATCATCTAAAATTGATGAAAGAAAGTTATCATGAAAAAATTCCAACTTTTCTTTTTCTTTCATAGAAATATAGTCTGACATATCTATATTTGGAATTAAAATTGTTAAAGTTTTAACAGAATTGGCTAATTTTTTACTTATCTGGATGGATGACCCAAGCCTTGAAAAATTTCCAAACTCTTTGACAGGTGTTGTTTGATGGTATAGCATATTAGATGGCAATATAACAACCCATATTCTATCACACTTTTCTAACTCAACCATGTATTTCAATTCAGGAAATACAAAATGACCTCCATTCTGCCTTGGCCTATTTATGTCCCATGAGAATTCATCAAAAAGTCCATCTAAAGTTTTTGGAAACCAGAAACCTAAACTAAGTTTACTGTTGCCCAAATCCTTATGGAGAGAATTCAAAAACCCATCTGAAGTCCATGTTATATTTCCCCCAAAAGCCTCCACCCCATCATAACAAGGAAGGTCTATTTCAGCTCCAAGATTCAAAGATTCCTCATAGTACTTCTTTGCTAATAGTTTAAATAGATAAGAATAAAATGAAAATATAAATCCAAGTCACTCCCTCACTTCCCCATCATCTATTTTCAAATTTTGGTAGAGACCTGAAGCATCATTCAGCTTTTTGAATTTTGAATTTTGAAATTTAAAATTAGTAACTTACTTATATCAAATAAATGTTGACTCCCTAACCATTCTCCGGCAGCAAACATATTCCCCTCTCCCCCTGCTTCCAGTTGAGAACCATTGGTCTTGATCCGGTGTCTTAATAATTTTATGTACCTGCAGCATTTCTTAGCATCCTCCAGTTTACCAAGTTCAGCCAATTCCTTTAGTATGAATGACTTCACTGTAACAGGATGAATATTTAAATTTTTAGGTTGAATAACTGAAGGCCTTTCTGAGACATGTACCATTAAGTATCTGTCTGTGTTGTGTGATCCAGGACATGATGAGGGTATTGGCTCATTTGTTTCAAATCCCTCAAGAAGTGGATACTCCTTATACCAAACCTTTTCAAAGTCAGAACCAACATCATCCTTCCAACTTTCACCAGCCATTTGCATTTGAGAAGCTTTTTTTGGTTGACCATTGTGCCTTCATCCACCCATTTAGATAATCTAGTTCTGAAATTAAAAAAAAAATTCAATTATATAGAAAAGAAAAGAAAAAAACAAAAAAAAAATCAGCAAATTTTTGTGATGGCATAAGGTCTAAAACTAATTAAACCAACATGCTCAGTATCTCAAAAAAATTTTGTATTTAAAATCAATACAAATTTGTCCTGGATGGGTTTAATATAATTCTGAAATAAAAAAAAATTAAATAAAATAAAAAGAAATAAATGAAAAAGAAATAAAAGAAAAGAAAAAAACAAAAAAAACTGTCAGCAACTTTTTATGATAGCATAAGGTCTACAAATAATTAAACCAACATGAAGAGTATCTTAAGAAAATTTTGAAAAGGAATTCAAAACAATTTGGTCCTAGTTGGGTTTTAGGAAAGATTCTTCAGGGTGCCTGGAAAAGGCCCACCTTTTATGCCTTCAGATTTTGTTAAAGCCCCATTTTTAAAATTTTTTTGTTGCCCCAGTAGTTTTTTTTTAGTCAATTTTTTTTTTGCTTTTTTTGTCCCAGCAGACTGGCTTATGCTGGGGCTTCATTTTTTTTTAGAATTTTTTTTTAATTTTTTTTTGGCCCCAGCAGACTTGCTTCTTCTGGGGGCAACTTTTTTTTTTTAGAAAAAAAATTTTTTTAGCCCCATTTAAGCTTGCCCCATCAGAGATGAGTCTGCTGGGGCAAAAAAATTACATGGTTGCCCCAGCAGACTCGCTTCTGCTGGGGTAAAAAAATTACATGGTTGCCCTGGCAGACTTGCTTCTTCTGGGCAAAAAAATCACATGGTTGCCCCAGAAGACTTGCTTCTGCCGGGGCAAAATAATTACATGGTTTCCCCAGCAGACTCACTTCTACTGGGGCAACTACTTGGCACAAGTTGCTTGCATTTGCAAGCAACTTGTGAAAAAAATTCTTGCTTGAAAACTTTATGTCTCAAAGAAAAAAATGATGCTGTGTGCTCTCTCTTGACATGAATTTATTTTTATTCATTAGTTTTTATCTAGGCCTGGTAGTGGTATGGATCCAGTAGAGGGAGAAAAAGTTGCTAGTTATGGGCCAGATATGTCCCTCAAGATTCTTCAAGAGATGCAGTGGTCAAGAATGTAGTTTTTTTGGTATTTTTTTCAATTTAATTTTTTTTAATTATTTTTATGCTTGAAATTTTATTGAAGTCACATGCTGAAAAGACACAGCATCTTTTATGTTGTTCTGTTGCATGACTTTTATTCCATTTCTCTGGTTCAAAATGTCAGTTGGACTACAGGAAAGTAAAATTGTGGTGAAAATAAGTAAAAGAAATGTAATACTAACATCACACTGCATCATTTTCAATTATTTCACCAAAATCTTGTTCAATAATCAAGAATAGTCAGCTAAAACTTGAGTTAGCATCTTTTATGGTCAATCAAAAAGGAGAAAAAATGAATGTAGTGTTAAGAAACAACAGGTCACATGCTGAAAAGATGCAGCGTCTTTTATGCTCACTTGAAATTTTTCCATTGCATCAGTAAATTCAAAAGAAATTAAAGAGGTAGAATAGACAGATAACCCTTGAGTTAGCATCTTGTATGGTCCATTAAAAAGGAGAAAAAATGAATGTAGTGTTAAGAAACAACAGGTCACATGCTGAAAAGACGCAGCGTCTTTTCTGCTCACTTGAAAGTTTTCCATTGCATCAGTAAATTCAAAAGAAATTAAAGAGGTAGAATAGACAGGTAACCCTTGAGTTAGCATCTTGTATGGTCAATCAAAAAGGAGAAAAAAAGAATGTAGTGTTAAGAAACAACAGCCCACAAGCTGAAAAGATGCAGTGTCTTTTCTTCTCACTTGAAAGTTTTACACTGCATCAGTAAATTTGAAATAAATTAAAGAGGTAGAACAGAAAGATAAACCTTAATTTAGAATCTTTTATGGTCAATCAAAAAGAAGAAAAAAAGAATGTAGTGTTGAGAAAAGACAGGTCATGTGCTGAAAAGACACAGCATCTTTTGGCTCACTTGAAAGTTTTGCATTGCACCAGTAAATTTGAAAGAAATTAATGAGGTCTAGCTGAAAACTTGAACTACAGAAATTGAAATAAAGTCACATGATGGAAAAGATGCTACGTCTTTTCAGCACATGACTCAATCACCATTCAGGCATAAAAATAAACAAAAAATGTACATAAAAAATATGTAAAAGACTATAAATGTGAAAAAATGTCACATTACCTGAAATAAAAATTAATCAATTGAAAAAGTCAAGTAATTTTTTTAAGTCCTCATAAGTTTGGCCATTTTTTATACATTTTGTAATAATTTTTTTTTAATTTTCTTGCTTTTCCAATTCATGACTTGCCATTTCTCTTTGAAATTCACGGTCTTTTGATTTCTCTGAGCGAAGATGAACTCTTTCCATCTCCTCTGCCTCAAATCTGGCCTTTTCAAAATTAGATTGAAGCAAAAAAATTTTTTACTCCAAATCTAAGGCCCTTTGATCTTTCATTAGCATATAATCAAACTTCATCTTCTCAAAGTCAAGGGCAGTTTTTGCAATACAGGATTTTTCTAAAAAAAGAGAAATAAAAAAAATAAGTTATTGAATAAGATATATAGTGACTTATTCTTACTTATATATTTTTTCTCAAAATAATCATCAAGGGAAGCCAAAGAACTGGATGAAGTATTACCACATTTTAAAATATGGTTCAAGCTCATTGATGTTGAGGCTCGACGCTTTAGTTTGGAATTTGAGCTAGAGGGTTCAGGAAGTTCATCTAAAGCAGCTTCAAAAGCGTGATTCTCATTTGTGGGATTGATAATCTTTTTTGGAATTTGAGTTTGAGTAGGAGTAGGAGGAGACTAGAAAAGAAAGAAAGAAAGAGAAATTTAGAGAAGAATTTAAGAAAAAAGAGAAAGTAAACATACATCAGGCTCTGAGGACTCAGATCTTCTCCAAACTAATTGTTCTGCTTGATAGTCAGGATCATCTTTGGCTGAAATATGGTGAGAGGCTTCAGAGGATTGATCTCCTTCAAGTAAAGGTGTTTCAGGAGGATTATAGGAAGTTTTGGATCCAGAGGGTATATCCTTAGTAGTATTGTGTAGAAAAAATGGGTTGACATCAACTCGGGAACCAAACAGAATATCCATTTCCTCATAGTAAGGACAAATGACATTGAGCTTTTTGGAAAAAGTAGTAATTCCAATCTCTAAATAATCATCATCAACACCAAAGCCTGTGGAAGTGGAAGCAAAATGAGTCTTTTTATATTTTGATTGATAAATTTTGAACCTCTCCTTCATTTGCTTAGGAGTGATGTTGATTCTCCCTTTCATTTTTTTCTTTACTTCATTTGCCATCAACAAGAAGCCATATACCTTTGATAAAGGTGGACTTCTCACATCCAAAACATGCATCATAATTTTATTTTATTTTAAGTAAGTTGATGATGACAAGATAATCATCCTTTTTTAGCTGTCCAGACTTTGGCTTCTCAGGTGAGGGGCTAGAATTACGAGGAGACTTTTGTGATGAATAATTTTTTTGAGATACCTTTTGAGTGTTGTATTTTCAGGGAGGCATTATGAAACTGGTATTTTACAAGAAAAGAGATTAAGAAAGAGGTTGAAAAAAACAAGGGAAAAAACATTCCTAGTTAAAATGTCGCAATAAAATGTTTCAAATCTCAGTGAGGATGGAGGAGGGGATGGTGATCAGTGTGTCACATGTGACAGGGATGATGTGGCCAACATGTGGTTTTGAAAAAAAAATCACAAAAAAAGTGCTGATTTGAGGTCAGAACTGACACCCATTTGTGAAATAAGTGACTTATTTGCAATATTTAAGTGCTGGTTTGTAAGTAATGATTTGGGTTGAAATCCACATTTAAGTTAAGTGCAGATTTGCCAGAACTGACACCCCCTATTTTTTGGTCATTTATTCCTTAAACATGATTCTATTTTACCCCATCTTTCTAATGGTGCCAATTTCATTTTACTAAAATATCTAGTTTTGAAGTTCAAATTTCCAACCTTTCCTACTATTGCCTACATTTTCTAAATAAATATAAATTTTCACAGCTCCAAATTTAAGATCTTTTCTCCACACATTCACATCTGCGCTGTTTTGATAAAAACTTGAGAAAACACAAAAAAATACCAAAAAAAGAACAAAAGACACAAATAATTCACTAAAAAATATATGAAAAATGATAGTAAAACACTAAAAGTTAGATAAATACTTAGGATATCTGCTACACGTAATCCTCTTTCTTACAGTATAAGAGTCATTTTGAAAGAAAAATTTGAAAAATTATAATAAAAATAAAAAAAACATAAAACTATGAAGCAATAAATACCACACAATATTTGGGGAGGACTATCTAGCAAGTCCTTAATTTGAACTTAGATGGAGCTTAGATTGAACTCAGATGGAACTTATAGGGAGCTTATACTGAGATCTACTTTAAGCTCATCATGAGCCATTGACCAAGGATGGATGATGATGTGCTGAAATAATAGTGAGAGTTTAATGAAATAATTAATAGAAATACAAACAAAAGGTAGCTTAAGAATCTGATTAATTCACAGTACTTTTTCATAAAACACAATTCAATTTTCATTTCAAATTGAAATTGATCATTAAAAAGATTAAAAAATATACTACTTTTTCCAAAGTATTACTTTTGACCTGTCTAATGAGTTTATTAATTTTTTTTAAAAAAATATATATATATAAATTAATGGCTCTTATAATTAAAAACTCCTTCTACCATAAAATTTCAGGCTTCAATTCTTAAATCTAAATGTAATTTTTAATATACTGTCTATAGTATCCACACATTCCCAAAAAACTCTGGAGCTCTCTAACTGTGGTAGGAGCCTTCACCTGTTGTATGGCTGCCACTTTGTTTTGGTCAGCACATATCTGTAAACCTGAGACAACATGACCAAGCACTTTTAAGGAATGAAAACCAAATTTGCATTTCTTTAAAGCAAGTGTCATATTTATCTCATCCATCTTATGGAACACTTTACACAGGTGGTTAAGATGGTCCTCAAATGGTTTAGAGAATATAATGATATCATCAATATAAACCATCAGCCTTCCTTCAATTATTTCTGGATGGAATGTGTTATCCATCACTATGCAATATAGGGGGTGGACTTGCTAGCAAGTTCTCAACCTGAACTCTACTTGAACACCCACCTAAAACTGTTCTTCTGAGTGGTGTTTATCCCTGATTGTATGGATCCTTTATCAATAGCTCAATGTGTGTTTAATCTGTGGTGAGTTTGGGTCCAAGGTTTCTGACTTGCTAGCAAGTCCTCCCCCCATATTGTGTGGTGCATAACTTTTTGAAAAACTGAAGGGGAATTTTTAGGGCCAAATGGCATCCTAACATACTTATAAATACCCATATGAGTAGCAATCAAAAGAAAATTCTGAGAATTCTTCTCAACAGGTAGCTGGTGATATCCCTTGTTACCATCCAAACAGCTGATATATTTAGCACCTTGTAGGGTAGCATGTATAGAGCTAATTCTGGGTAAAGGATAGATACCATCAACAGTATAAGTGTTCAATGCTCTATAATCACCACATAACCTGGATTTATCTTTCTCATAAGAAATTAGGGCAGGTGAGATAACCCAATATTTAGGTGTTTGGACTACCTTTTCAATAATAATATTCATTTTTAAAAGGGTAGATATATTGTCTTCAATATCTTTTCTCTTTGTGGGAGAAGAAGGATAAGGCTTCCTCTTTAAACTAGGTGGTATTTCAGTTAATGGGTAAGATAATGAAAGCTTCATTTCTTCTTTTACCAATCCTAATTCATGTTACCCATGAGCAAAGGCCATAGGAAAGGATTTTATCAATTTAATGATGGAATCTTTATCCTCACCAGAAACACCACGGGAAATCTAGGGGTGAATTGCTAGCAATCCCCTCTCTTGAAATTTAGAGTGTCCCTTAAATATGCCAGGTTTATGAATACTTTATAAACATAAGTAAATTAGAGTTAGATTTACATTTATTCTCAGATTGATTATAGACAGAATATCAACTGATTCCAAATTATGCACAAGTTGATCCTCCAGAACTTGATTTTGGTCCTCTGATGAGAACAAATTGAGCACAAATTGATCTAACCTAAGCCTATGCATATATAATAATTCAGGATACTTGCTCTATTAAATTTGATAATAAAAAAAATATTGATGAATTTATATAAAAAAAATTATTATGTAAGATATTAAATTATAAATTTAGGCATCATAGGAGGGCACGTAATAGAACCTAATTATACTATGTGACACTTTAATACTGTATCACGCAGTTTGAAACATTTAAAACAAAATGAGTCATGATGGGCAATGAAATTTCTTGGACAGACTCTTTCAAAATTAATACTGACCATAATACACAAGTATGAAACCTTGGCATCTATCAAATAAAAGATTTTCCTTCTGATAAATGGATTTTTCTCAGTTACTACCTGCTAAAAAGTGTCCTTCTGAGGTTTGTCTGACCTTCAGGGGGGTAATTTGGCCACATCACACTACTTCTATTTCCATGATTGACCAAAACATCATCCTCATTCCCATCTAAAGAGTTGATCTCATCTGACTGTGGCTGATCAAAGGGGTCCACCACAAGTTTAGCCAAAATTTTGGTGAACACTTTTTTGATGGATAGTGACTAACTGGTGCTTTCCGAAATTGTCCACCTCAAGTTAGGATAAACTTCAGGAGGATAAATTTATTATGAATACCAAATTAACTGAAGAATACTTTTGCCCTAGCTACTCTGCATCATAAAAGTGTCCAACTGAGGTTTAGCCATAATTCAGGTAGACACTTTTGGAAAGGCACAGTCTGATGGGTTTAATATCTATATATGGCAATAAGTATCAGTTTTTTATCAACATGGAACTAGAATTAATTTAATATGGCCAAAGTGTCCACCTGAAGTTTGGCCAAAATACAGTTGGAAATTTTTATGAGGATTACTTGATGAAATGAAGAAGACTTGCAATTACTTTCCATCATAAAATTTTCAAACTTAAGTTTATCAAAAATTGTGGTGACACTTTTTCCAGATCCAGTCATATGGGATCAACTCTCTATATGGCAATGAGAATCAATTTTTAGTCAATCATGGCATTAGAAGTAATTTTATATGGAAAAACTTTCCACCTGATTTTTGGCCAAAAATAAGTTGGAAATGTTTATGAGGAATACTAGATTAACTAAAGAAGACTTGCACCCTACTACTGTCCATCATAAAAGTGTCCACCAGAAGAATTCTAAAACTTGTGGTTGACACCTTTGGCCTGGTCCAGCCATATGGGATCAATTCTGCATATGGAAATGAGGATTTAATTTGGTCAATCATGGTACTAGAAGTAATTTGATATAGATAAAGTGTCCAACTAAATATTGGAAAAAAATCAGTTGAAAACTTCATTTAGTTTTTCAAAAAATCAAATTAAGTAAAATTTTATTCCTGATGATGCCCATTTTATCCAACACCTCTTCTGAGCCTTGAAAGTAGGCATTTAGCTTGAATTTTGAATTTCATATAAAATCCCTATTATTCAACCTATTTCTTTTTATCCCTTTTTTTCCTTTTAGATATCAATTAATTTTATGTAAAACAAATCATTTTCATAATTTTTTACCTGTATTTAATAGAATTATTAAAGGTTTAACATCACCCTGTAAGCATTTTGCACATGTTTTTTTGCTATACTAATAAAAATAATAATATACTGGTAACAAAAAATTGATCAAATGATAAAATATTAATAAAACAGAAAGATCAAATACCAGTGGATATGTTTTAAAAAATTCCAGTTGCACTGAAGAAGAGCTGCACCCTAGATACTCACCATCAAAAAAGTGTCCAGCACAAGTTCGGCCGAACTTGTGCTGGACACTTTTGGTCAGTTGCAGTCATATGAGATCAATTCTTGCTATGGCAATGAAAAAAATTTTTTGGATAAAAAACTTCACTAGAAGTAGTTTTACATAGCCAAATTTTCTACCTAGATTTCATCCAAACCACAGGTGCACAATTTTTTATCTTTGAAAAAAAGTCAATTTAGTACGATTTATCCTTGATGGCTCTCATTCGCTTCAACACCTCTACTGGCCTTTGATAGTAGGAATATTACTTGGATTTCTTTTTTCATATTTGATCCCTTTAACTTAATTTTTTATTCCTAATATTGCTTTTGGATATAAATTAATAATTTTTAAAATAAACTATTTTCATATTTTTATACATTTATTTAATAATATTATAAATGGCATAACATCACCTGGTATGCATTTGGCACATGAGTTTTTTCTATACTTATAAAATTAATAATATAATGGCGACCAAAAATTAATCAAATGATATTAATGAGTGAGGAACAAATATAAAATACCAGTAGACATGTTTGTAAGAAATACTAGATGAACTGAAGAAAAATTTTACCCTAGCTACTCTACATTAAAAAAGTTTCCAGCACAAGTTTGGCCGAACTTGTGCTGGACACTTATGGTCAGGTGCAGTCAGATGGGAGCAATTCTCTCTATGGAAATGAAGATAAATTTTTGATATAAAATTACACTAGAAGTAGTTTGATATGTCAAAATTTTCATGCTGAAGTTTTGGTAAAGCTCAAGTGGATTTTTTTTTATTTTTACAAAAAAGAAAATTTAGTGCAAGTTTAGCCCTGATTGTTCTAATTTAATTCAACATCTCTTTTTTCTGTTTATGGCAGGAATTTAACTTGGATTTTAATTTTCATCTTTGATTTCTTTTATTTTACTTTATTCCTCTCATATTGCTTTTGGATAGAAGTTTATTTTTTGTAAAATAAATTATTTTCATATTTTTTTACCTTTATTTAATAATATTACAAAAGGTGTAACATCACCCAGTATTCATTTGGCACACAATTTTTTGCTATACTGATAATATTAATAATATAATGGTGACAAAAAATTAATCAATTGATAAATATGAGTGAGGCACAAAGATTTAATAACAGTGGAAATGTTTATAAGAAATTTCAGATGATTAAAAATGACTTGCACCCTGGATACTCTTCATGATAAAAGTGTCCAGCACAAGTTTGGCCAAACTTGTGATGGACACTTTTGGTTGCATGCCGTCAGACGCAATCAATTCTTTTTATGGAAATGAGACTGAATTATCACTCCATCATTGCACTGAAAGTAGTTTTACATAGACAAATTTTCCCCTGGAAGTTTGTCCAAACCTAAGGTAGACAATTTTTTCTTTGGTAAAAAGTAAATTTGATCCATGTTAATCTATGATGGTGCCCATTTTTTCTGAAGCCTCTACTGGCTCATGATAGCAGAAATTATACTTAATATCTTTATTTCATGTTTGATCTCTTTAATTTTAATCTTACCCTTTTATTTATCCTTTAGCTTTTAAATATCAATTTTATTTTGGTAAAACTAATAACTTTCACATTTTTTTATATTTATTATATTATATTATTAAAGTTGTAAAATCATCCAGTGTACATTCATTACACATTTTTTTGCTATACTAAAAACATTAATAATATAATGGTGACTAAAAAATAATTAAATAATAAATATGAATGACACAGAAAGATCATATACAAGTGGATTTGTTTATAAGGAATACCTGATGAACTGAAGAATACCTGCACCCTAGATACTCACCATCATAAAAGTGTCCAGCATAAGTTTGGCCGAACTTGTGCTGGACACTTTTGGTTGCATGCAGTCAGATGGGATAAATTTACTCAATAGAAGTTAAAATGAATTTTTGCTCAATCATTGCACAAGAAGTAGCTTTATATTGCTATACTATCCTCCTGATTTTTTGGAAAACATCAGGTGGACACTTTTATTAATTTAAAAAAAAAGAAAAAATATTCCAAATCTAGAACTGGTGGTGCAAATTTGGTCTGAAAACTCAAATTATCTTTGATGGCAGAAATTTTATTTTAATGTTTAATTTCATATTTAATCACTTTTATTTTACTTTTTTATTCCTGTTTTTGCTTTCAAATATCAATTTATTTATTGTAAAACTAATAATTTTCATATTTTTTTTACTTTTATTTAATAAGATTATGAAAGATGTAGCATCTCCCAGTATGCATTTGGCTTACAAATTTTTTCAATACTAATAACATTATTATTATAATGTTGAAAAACAATGAATCAAATGATAAATATGAATGACACAGAAAGATCATATACAAGTGGATTTGTTTATAAGGAATACCTGATGAACTGAAGAAGACCTGCACCCTAGATGTTCACCATCATAAAATTGTCCAGCATAAGTTCGGCCGAACTTGTGCTGGACACTTTTGGTTGCATGCAATCAGATGGGATAAATTTACTCTATGGAAATGAAAATGACATTTTGCTCAATCATTGCACAATAAGTAGTTTGATATTGCCAAAATGTCCTACTGATGAATTTTCAGAACTCATCAGGACACTTTCTTTGGTTTAACAAAAAAGAAAATATATTGCAAGTTTAGCCCTGGTGGTGCACATTTGATCTAACACCTCTACTTGTTATTGATAGTGGGAATTTTCCTTAGATTTTTTTTTCTTATTTTATCCCTTTTATTTTACTTTTTTATTGCTCATATTGCTTTGGATATCAATTTTTAATTTTTAAAATAAATAATTTTCATACTCTTATACCTTTATTTAATAATATATGATTAAAGGTGGAACACCACCTGGTATGCATTTTTCACACAAGTTATTACTATAGTAATAACGTTAACAATATAATGATGACAAAAAATTAATCAAATGGTAAATTTAAATGACACAGAAAGATCAAATTCCAGTGGAAATGTTTATAAGAGATCCCTTTTGAGTTTAAGAAGATTTGCTGTATGCCTACTCTCAATTATAAAAGTGTCCAGCACAAGTTCGGCCGAACTTGTGCTGGACACTTTTGGTTACATGAAGTCATATGAGATAAATTCTCTCTATGGCAATAAAAAATGATATTTCACTCAATTATTGAAGTAAAGAATGTTTAATATTGTAAAATTGTCCCCTGGATGTCTGTCCAAACCTCAGTTCAAAATTTGTTAGCTATACATAAAAGTAAGTTTAGACCAAGTCTTGACCTAGGGGTCCCCAACTGTCCCAACACCACTTCTGGCCCTTGATAGTAAAAATTTTACTTGTATTTTTTATTTCGTATTTGATCCCATTTATTTTCATTTTACTTTTTTATTACTCTTTTTAATTTTAAATATCAATTTATTTTTTTAAAAACTAAACATATTCATATTTTTTTAACTTTATATAATAATATTATTAAAGTTGTAACATCACCAATTTTGCATTTTGCATGCAGGTTTTTGCTATACTAGAAACATTAATAATATATATGGTGACAAAAAATTAATTATAAGATAAATATGAATGATAAAAAAAAGTTAAAAACCCAATAGAAATGTGAAAAACAAAAGCTGATGTACTGAGAAACACTTCCACCCTAGCTACTCTCCATCATAAAAGTGTCCAGCACAAGTTCGGCCGAACTTGTGCTGGACACTTTTGTTCAGGTGCAGTAAGATGGGATCAATTCTCTCTGTGGAAATTAAATTATAAAAAATGCTAAATAATTACATTAGAAGTAGTTTGGTATGGCTGAATTATCCACCTTGAGTTTTTCCAAACCTCAGGTGAAAAATTTTTTATCTTTAAAAAAAATTAAATTTTATCAAATTTAGCCCTGATGGCACCCATTTGTTTCAACACCTCTACTGGCTCTTGAAGGCAGGAATTTTTCTTGAATTTTTCTTTTTCATATTTGATCTCTTTTACTTTACTTTTTTATCACTCATGTTACATTTGGATATTAATTTATAATTTTGGAAAAGAAATCATTTTCATATTTTTTTAACATTTTTTAATAATATTATAAAAGGTGCAATATAACATGGCATGCATTTCGCGCACAAGTTTTTTCTGTACTAATAAAATTAATAAAATTCTAATGACAAAAAATTAATCAGATAATAAAATATGAATAACACAGAAAGATCAAATACCATTTGACATGTTTTAAAAAAATAACAGTTGCACTGAAGAAGACCTGCACCCTAGCTACTCTCCATCATAAAAGTGTCCAGCACAAGTTCGGCTGAACTTGTGTTGGACACTTTTGGTCAGGTGCAGTCAGATGGGATCAATTCTCTCTATGGAAATGAAAAAAATTATTTGATAAGAAACTTCACTAGATGTAGTTTGATATAGCTGAATTATCCACCTAGAGTTCATCCAAACCACAGGTACATAATTTTTTATCTTTAAAAAACAATCAATTAAGTACAATTTATCCCTGACAGCTCTCATTTTCTTCAACATCTCTACTGGCCTTTGATATTAGCAATAATACTTGGATTTCTTTTTTCATATTTGATCGCTTTAAATTAATTTTTTATTCCTCATATTGCTCTTGGATATCAATTAATAAATTTTAAAATAAATTATTTTAATATTTTTATACATTTTTTTAATAATATTATAAAATGTGTAACATCACTCAGTATGCATTTGGCACACGATTTTTTGCTATACTTATATAATTAATAATATAATTAAGACAAAAAATTAATCAAACAATATCTATGAGTGAGGCACAAAGATAAAATACCAGTAGACATGTTTGTAAGAAATACCAGATGAACTGAAGAAAAATTCTACCCCAGTCGCTCTCCATCATAGAAGTGTCCAGCACAAGTTCGGCCGAACTTGTGCTGGACACTTTTGGTCATGTGCAGTCAGATGGGATCAATTCTCTGTATGGCAACAAAAAAATTTTTTTATCAAATTTCACTAGAAGTAGTTTGGTTTAGCTGAATAATCCACCTGCTGTTCTGCCCAATATCAGGTGTATAATTTTTTATCTTTAAAGAAAAGGTCACTTATTAAAATTAAGCCCTGATGGCTCCCATTTGCTTTAACACCTCTACTGGCTCTTGATAGCAGGAATTTTACCAGTATTTTTTTCATATTTTAACTCTTTGACTTTTATTTTAATCTTTTATTCCTCTTTTTACTTTCAAATTTCAATTTAATTTTTGTAAAACTATTCCTTTCCATATTTATTTACATCTATTTTAAAAAATTATTGAAGGTATAACTTCACATGGTATGCATTTGGCACAAAAGTTTTTGCTATACTAATAACATTAATAATATAATGGTGATAAAATATTAATCGGATGATAAATATGAAAGATACAGACTGATCAAATACCAGTAGACATGTTTATGAGAAATAAAAGATGAAGCAACTGAAGAAAATTTCCACCCAAGCTACTCTCCATCATAAAAGTGTCCAGCACAAGTTCGGCCGAACTTGTGCTGGACACTTTTAGTCACGTGCAGTCAGATGGGATCAATTCTCTATATGGCAATAAAAAACATTTTTTTATTAAACTTCACTACAAGCAGTTTTGTTTAGCTGAATCATCCACCTGTTGTTCTTCCCAACCTCAGGTGTATAATTTTTTATCTTTAAAAAAAAGGTCACTTATTACAATTTAGCCCTGATGGCTCCTATTTTTTTCAACACTTCTACTGGCTCTTGAGAGCAAGAATTTTACTAGTATTTTGTTTTTCATAATTGATCTCTTTGAGATTAATTTTACCTTTTTATCCCTCATATTGCTTTTGTATATCAATTTATTTTTTGTAAAACAAATCATTTTCATATTTTTTTACCTTTATTTAATAATATTACAAAAGGTGTAACATCACCCGGTATGCATTTGGCACACAAGTTTTTGCTATACTTATAATATTAATAATATAATGGTGACAATAAATTAATCAAATGATATATATGAGTGAGGCACAAAGATCAAGTACCAATGGACATGTTTATAAGAAATACCAGATTAACTGAAGAAAAATTCTACCCTAGCTACTCTCCATCATAAATGTGTCCAGCACAAGTTCAGCCGAACTTGTGCTGGACACTTTTTGTCACATGCAGTCTGGTGTGATCAATTCTCTCTCAATCATTGAACTAGAAGTTGTTTGATATGGCTAAATGGTTATGCTGAAGTTTTTTTAAACCTCAGATTGGCACTTTTTTGTTTTTCAAAAAAGCAATTATAGTCCAAGTTTAGCCTCACTGGTGGACATTTTCCCCAACATGTCTACTTGCTCTTGATGGCAGTTTATTTATTTTAATTTTTTATTTCATATTTGATTCCTTTAATTTTACCTTTTTATCCCTCATATTGCTTTTGTATATCAATTTTTTTTTTGGAAAACAAATCATTTTCATATTTTTTTACCTTTATTTAATAATATTATAAAAGGTGTAACATCACCCGGTATGCATTTGGCACACGAGTTTTTGCTATACTTATAATATTAAAACATAATGGTGACAAAAAATCAATCAAATGATAAATATGAGTGAGGCACAAAGATCAAATACCAGTGGACATTTTAATAAGAAATACAAGATGAACTAAAGAAAAATTCCACTCTAGATACTCTCCATCATAAAAGTGTCCAGCACAAGTTTGGCCAAACTTGTGCTGGACACTTTTGGTCACATGCAGTCTGATGTGATCAATTCTCTCTATTGCAATGAAGATGAATTTTTCTTCAATAATTGCACTAGAAGTTGTTTGATATGGCAAAATTGTCATCCTGAAGTTTTGGTAAAGCTCCAGTGGATTTTTTTTTATTTTTACAAAAAAGAAATTATAGTCCAAGTTTAGTGACACTGGTGGGTGTTCACCCCATCATGTCTACTTGCTCTTGATGGGAGGAATTTCACTTTAATTTTTTATTTCATATTTCATCCCTTTAATTTTACCTTTTTATCCCTCATATTGCTTTTGGATATCAATTTATTTTTTGTAAAACAAATCATTTTCATATTTTTTTACCTTTATTTAATAATATTATAAAAGGTGTAACATCACCCGGTATGCATTTGGCACACGAGTTTTTGCTATACTTATAATATTAATAACATAATGGTGACAAAAATCAATCAAATGATAAATATGAGTGAGGCACAAAGGTCAAATACCAATTAATCAATAGTTCTTTTTAATATTATAAATTTTTTGATTAAATAAAATGGTAATAATGAATTATATTTTTCATCCACAATTCCACTCTAATGATTCCCACTGCACAAAAAGGGTTCACTTGGTCCTTTCTTTACTGCTTGTGCATATATTTTATTGCCCACAGTACTACAATTTTTTGTAGTGATTATCCCACATCTGATTCAGGAATATTTTTAAACAATATAAGTTTTTTTTACAAAAGACCTTATCATATCCAATATCCCACAAAAAATACAACCTGTTTTTGTATTAAAGCCCGTTAATTATTAAGAAATTGTTAAAATAATTAGATTAGACCCTGGCACAGCTAGATCCATACCAACTGACCTAAAGTCTTTTCAATATTGAAAACAATTAAATAAAATTATGATATCATACTAAATTATGGGCACCAACCATAATTCAGCACTTCTCATTTGCTCTGCTACAAAATGAGTGCATGTAGCATTTTTCTAACGTCGGACTGTTTTTCTTCCTTCCCTCACACCTTTAGTCCAGAATGAAAATTTAGTATGAGTTTTGGTCAAAATGGTTTGCCAGTGTTATCTGTATGCAATATGAATTCATATTGCATATTTCTATTTATGCATAAAATATACTCATTAAGCATCATTTTTTTGCATTTTTCAATCATTATGCATATTTATGCATATTCATATGCATATTCATTATACAGATTTATATGCATATTAATATATTTTATTCATATATGTATATGCACCTTTTTTTTGCATATTCAATATGCATATTTTTAATGCATATTTTTAATGCATATTCAATATGCATATTTTTATGCATAATCACTATGCATATTTTTTATGCATATTTATTCTTCATAGTCATTATGCATACACTTTGGATAGGCAATTCACATCAATTTTTAGCATGCAATAAGTATCCACCATGCAAATTCAAATGCATATGCATCTATATCATACACGCAACATATATTCAAGTTTAATATTTGAATATTAAGGTATGCTAAGTGATGTTGTTCAACCTTTTGCCAAACCTGAGATTAACTGATGTTCAATGTGGTTCTTAAGCTCTGCTCAAGGAGGGATTGTTCTGGATTCAATCTGTGACAGTTTATTTTTTCAATGTTTTTTCATCAGATTTAAAAACATCTTTCTGACAGTTTCAGGATGGTTTCCCAACAGTTTCCTGACAAATTCCTAATAGTTTCAAAAAGTGGGAACTGCTAGCAGTTCACCCCCATATTTCCCGTGGTGAAAGTTGTTCTCCAAAAGAAGCATTGCCATTCTCAGGCACAAGGGCAGGCATTTCTTTTGTAGATCTTCCTTTATATTAAACTACAGAATTACTTGTGTTCAATCCTGGTGTTAATAATTATCTGGGGGAGGAAACCTTAAAAATTCTCTGCCCATTCATCCTCATTGTGAAGCATTGGTTTGAAGGATCCAGCTTTATGCCATACTTGGTTAATATATCATTTCCCACAATGAACCAACTGCTTAAGTTATCATTTTTCATGACAACAAAATCACATATAGCTCTTACAAAACCATGGTTATATTTGAAAAATACTGTGGCTTTGTATTTATTAAAGGGGGACAAAACAGAGCCATAACCTCTCCAATTCTCAGAAATGATAGGCATAAGTTTTGATTTATAATATTGGTCCACTGAAGCAAGTGCTTTTTCAGATACTACACTCACTCTAGCTCCAGAATCTAAAACAACTTCAATAATATTTCCATTGATTAAGACTGGTGCCTTGAGAGGGGCAATAATAATTAAGCTGTCCTCAAGGTTTTTTATGATCTCAGCATCCTCTACTGTAGATAAATCATTATTCTCAATATTAATATTATTCAAGTAATGAATATCCTCTTCCAACATTAAAATTTCCTGGTGAGATTCATATGAAATATTTCTGGCACAATCACTTGAAGTATCATCCAGTGCTATTGTGTCATCAGAATGTTCCTCTGTTTGTTCAAAAAGATTGATATTCTTGTCACAAACATGGCCTTTCCACCAAGGCTTTCTGCATTTTAAGCAAGTGTTTGTTGCATACTTTTTGGGTGCAACAGGGTCAGAAGGTTTACCATCCTTTTCCAGAGGTTTCTGTTGGTAATTGGAGGGTTTCTCCAATGAAGCTCTAGGAATGAATCTTCTAGCATCATACTTGTTGTTTAGAAGGATCTCATTACAAGTATTAATGAAAGAAGAAGGTTCTCTTGAGAGCTCAGTCCTAGCAACAATCAAGTCTCTCAAAGACATAGGTAATTTATAGAGGATCCTGTCAATCCATAACTCAAACTCCATATTTGGGTCCATTTCCCTCAAGATTTTCACAAGTTTCATCAGGAACTCAATAGGTTTTTCAGTAGAAGAGTTATATCTGGTTTCTTCATACTGCCTTTGTTGAGCCATCATAAACTTGGAACCACCAAATTGTGCTTTAATTAATCTTTTCCAATCTTCCCATGAGTGGTCATTTTTATTCAAGATAACAGATTCATACCACATTAGGGCCACATTTGTAAATAAAGAAATTAATTTTGACACAATTTCCTCATCTGGGTGTTTGAAAGAATTTTTTAAGTTATCAATCCTGAAAATGAACTGCTTCCAATCAGAGGAAGAGTCACCATCAAATTTTGGATACTGGTCAAGTTTTGGCCAATTCTTTTGATTTGAAGTAGTCTCCTTATTACAAGCTTGTTTCTGAGTGAGAAAGAGCTGTAACTTCTCCAATTGGGCAGTAATTTCATTGTTTAATCCTTCTGTGGATGATCCAGGTACATCATCAAGTTTTGATGGAAACTCAGTGATATCAACAGGAATTTCTGGCACTAATTTCACTTTGGATGAACTAGGAACAGGTACAATTGAGGTATCCTGCACCACATGTTCTTTAAAAGAAATGTCAGAAAACATTTGATCATGTAACAATGAATTCAATTTCTCTTCAATGGTTGTTAATCTAGTCTTCACTCTTGGAATACTAGATAAACTCTCATTGATGGTTGCAAAAATATAACTGGTTCTTATTTTGTAAAGATAAATAATTATCACTCAATCTTTTTAAGTTCATCTTATGTCCCTCTAGCTCCTGGAAACAGATGGACACAGTATCTTGTAATTTAGACAAATCATTCTTGATATTTTGCCATAAAACAAATTTCTTTTCATGAGTTACTTTGTAATTAAATAAATCATCAGAAACTCTCTGTATTTCAGTCCAGCACAAGTTCAGCCGAACTTGTGCTGGACACTTTTTGTCACATGCAGTCTGGTGTGATCAATTCTCTCTCAATCATTGAACTAGAAGTTGTTTGATATGGCTAAATGGTTATGCTGAAGTTTTTTTAAACCTCAGATTGGCACTTTTTTGTTTTTCAAAAAAGCAATTATAGTCCAAGTTTAGCCTCACTGGTGGACATTTTCCCCAACATGTCTACTTGCTCTTGATGGCAGTTTATTTATTTTAATTTTTTATTTCATATTTGATTCCTTTAATTTTACCTTTTTATCCCTCATATTGCTTTTGTATATCAATTTTTTTTTTGGAAAACAAATCATTTTCATATTTTTTTACCTTTATTTAATAATATTATAAAAGGTGTAACATCACCCGGTATGCATTTGGCACACGAGTTTTTGCTATACTTATAATATTAAAACATAATGGTGACAAAAAATCAATCAAATGATAAATATGAGTGAGGCACAAAGATCAAATACCAGTGGACATTTTAATAAGAAATACAAGATGAACTAAAGAAAAATTCCACTCTAGATACTCTCCATCATAAAAGTGTCCAGCACAAGTTTGGCCAAACTTGTGCTGGACACTTTTGGTCACATGCAGTCTGATGTGATCAATTCTCTCTATTGCAATGAAGATGAATTTTTCTTCAATAATTGCACTAGAAGTTGTTTGATATGGCAAAATTGTCATCCTGAAGTTTTGGTAAAGCTCCAGTGGATTTTTTTTTATTTTTACAAAAAAGAAATTATAGTCCAAGTTTAGTGACACTGGTGGGTGTTCACCCCATCATGTCTACTTGCTCTTGATGGGAGGAATTTCACTTTAATTTTTTATTTCATATTTCATCCCTTTAATTTTACCTTTTTATCCCTCATATTGCTTTTGGATATCAATTTATTTTTTGTAAAACAAATCATTTTCATATTTTTTTACCTTTATTTAATAATATTATAAAAGGTGTAACATCACCCGGTATGCATTTGGCACACGAGTTTTTGCTATACTTATAATATTAATAACATAATGGTGACAAAAATCAATCAAATGATAAATATGAGTGAGGCACAAAGGTCAAATACCAATTAATCAATAGTTCTTTTTAATATTATAAATTTTTTGATTAAATAAAATGGTAATAATGAATTATATTTTTCATCCACAATTCCACTCTAATGATTCCCACTGCACAAAAAGGGTTCACTTGGTCCTTTCTTTACTGCTTGTGCATATATTTTATTGCCCACAGTACTACAATTTTTTGTAGTGATTATCCCACATCTGATTCAGGAATATTTTTAAACAATATAAGTTTTTTTTACAAAAGACCTTATCATATCCAATATCCCACAAAAAATACAACCTGTTTTTGTATTAAAGCCCGTTAATTATTAAGAAATTGTTAAAATAATTAGATTAGACCCTGGCACAGCTAGATCCATACCAACTGACCTAAAGTCTTTTCAATATTGAAAACAATTAAATAAAATTATGATATCATACTAAATTATGGGCACCAACCATAATTCAGCACTTCTCATTTGCTCTGCTACAAAATGAGTGCATGTAGCATTTTTCTAACGTCGGACTGTTTTTCTTCCTTCCCTCACACCTTTAGTCCAGAATGAAAATTTAGTATGAGTTTTGGTCAAAATGGTTTGCCAGTGTTATCTGTATGCAATATGAATTCATATTGCATATTTCTATTTATGCATAAAATATACTCATTAAGCATCATTTTTTTGCATTTTTCAATCATTATGCATATTTATGCATATTCATATGCATATTCATTATACAGATTTATATGCATATTAATATATTTTATTCATATATGTATATGCACCTTTTTTTTGCATATTCAATATGCATATTTTTAATGCATATTTTTAATGCATATTCAATATGCATATTTTTATGCATAATCACTATGCATATTTTTTATGCATATTTATTCTTCATAGTCATTATGCATACACTTTGGATAGGCAATTCACATCAATTTTTAGCATGCAATAAGTATCCACCATGCAAATTCAAATGCATATGCATCTATATCATACACGCAACATATATTCAAGTTTAATATTTGAATATTAAGGTATGCTAAGTGATGTTGTTCAACCTTTTGCCAAACCTGAGATTAACTGATGTTCAATGTGGTTCTTAAGCTCTGCTCAAGGAGGGATTGTTCTGGATTCAATCTGTGACAGTTTATTTTTTCAATGTTTTTTCATCAGATTTAAAAACATCTTTCTGACAGTTTCAGGATGGTTTCCCAACAGTTTCCTGACAAATTCCTAATAGTTTCAAAAAGTGGGAACTGCTAGCAGTTCACCCCCATATTTCCCGTGGTGAAAGTTGTTCTCCAAAAGAAGCATTGCCATTCTCAGGCACAAGGGCAGGCATTTCTTTTGTAGATCTTCCTTTATATTAAACTACAGAATTACTTGTGTTCAATCCTGGTGTTAATAATTATCTGGGGGAGGAAACCTTAAAAATTCTCTGCCCATTCATCCTCATTGTGAAGCATTGGTTTGAAGGATCCAGCTTTATGCCATACTTGGTTAATATATCATTTCCCACAATGAACCAACTGCTTAAGTTATCATTTTTCATGACAACAAAATCACATATAGCTCTTACAAAACCATGGTTATATTTGAAAAATACTGTGGCTTTGTATTTATTAAAGGGGGACAAAACAGAGCCATAACCTCTCCAATTCTCAGAAATGATAGGCATAAGTTTTGATTTATAATATTGGTCCACTGAAGCAAGTGCTTTTTCAGATACTACACTCACTCTAGCTCCAGAATCTAAAACAACTTCAATAATATTTCCATTGATTAAGACTGGTGCCTTGAGAGGGGCAATAATAATTAAGCTGTCCTCAAGGTTTTTTATGATCTCAGCATCCTCTACTGTAGATAAATCATTATTCTCAATATTAATATTATTCAAGTAATGAATATCCTCTTCCAACATTAAAATTTCCTGGTGAGATTCATATGAAATATTTCTGGCACAATCACTTGAAGTATCATCCAGTGCTATTGTGTCATCAGAATGTTCCTCTGTTTGTTCAAAAAGATTGATATTCTTGTCACAAACATGGCCTTTCCACCAAGGCTTTCTGCATTTTAAGCAAGTGTTTGTTGCATACTTTTTGGGTGCAACAGGGTCAGAAGGTTTACCATCCTTTTCCAGAGGTTTCTGTTGGTAATTGGAGGGTTTCTCCAATGAAGCTCTAGGAATGAATCTTCTAGCATCATACTTGTTGTTTAGAAGGATCTCATTACAAGTATTAATGAAAGAAGAAGGTTCTCTTGAGAGCTCAGTCCTAGCAACAATCAAGTCTCTCAAAGACATAGGTAATTTATAGAGGATCCTGTCAATCCATAACTCAAACTCCATATTTGGGTCCATTTCCCTCAAGATTTTCACAAGTTTCATCAGGAACTCAATAGGTTTTTCAGTAGAAGAGTTATATCTGGTTTCTTCATACTGCCTTTGTTGAGCCATCATAAACTTGGAACCACCAAATTGTGCTTTAATTAATCTTTTCCAATCTTCCCATGAGTGGTCATTTTTATTCAAGATAACAGATTCATACCACATTAGGGCCACATTTGTAAATAAAGAAATTAATTTTGACACAATTTCCTCATCTGGGTGTTTGAAAGAATTTTTTAAGTTATCAATCCTGAAAATGAACTGCTTCCAATCAGAGGAAGAGTCACCATCAAATTTTGGATACTGGTCAAGTTTTGGCCAATTCTTTTGATTTGAAGTAGTCTCCTTATTACAAGCTTGTTTCTGAGTGAGAAAGAGCTGTAACTTCTCCAATTGGGCAGTAATTTCATTGTTTAATCCTTCTGTGGATGATCCAGGTACATCATCAAGTTTTGATGGAAACTCAGTGATATCAACAGGAATTTCTGGCACTAATTTCACTTTGGATGAACTAGGAACAGGTACAATTGAGGTATCCTGCACCACATGTTCTTTAAAAGAAATGTCAGAAAACATTTGATCATGTAACAATGAATTCAATTTCTCTTCAATGGTTGTTAATCTAGTCTTCACTCTTGGAATACTAGATAAACTCTCATTGATGGTTGCAAAAATATAACTGGTTCTTATTTTGTAAAGATAAATAATTATCACTCAATCTTTTTAAGTTCATCTTATGTCCCTCTAGCTCCTGGAAACAGATGGACACAGTATCTTGTAATTTAGACAAATCATTCTTGATATTTTGCCATAAAACAAATTTCTTTTCATGAGTTACTTTGTAATTAAATAAATCATCAGAAACTCTCTGTATTTCACTCCTCAATGATTTGTAACCCTTTTCAGTTAACAAACTATTAAAATTCTGAGTCAACTGAATGTTGTTCATTATATTAATTTTGTTTAGAAATAATATCCCACAAATATTCATCATTAATTTTAGCTACATCTGGAGTATTTCTTAATAGGGAAACAGAATAACTTTCTAGACTCTCATAAAGCTCTGGATCAAGTGTCTCATCAATAATAGCCATATCAGGATTTATGATTGAAGTAGCAATCAAAAAAATGATTAGATACATTAGAATATTGAGCAATTTGTCTACTACTCTCAGCCTCTACTGGTCTCACAGTCTCATCTCCTCTTCCAAAATTACCTGAAGGAACTGAATCAGCAACAAGAAATGTTACTTGAGATCCAATAGAGGGGCTTACCATGGCTTGGGCAAGAATTGAATGTGATTGTTTTTTCTCTTTCTTCCTCCTTGATAAGGGTGAGGAGTTGAAGGGTTGAACTAATTGGTTCTTGAAGGACCTGCCTGAGGCACTTGTTGTTGTTGTTGGGACAGATAATCCCACTGGGTGTTCAGCCAATCCCACTTCCACTTTGAGACTTCCACATTTTCTTGTTGCTGGGGGGCCAATTGTGGAAGGGATTTTGGGGGATGGGGAGGTTTCCTCTTCTCTTAAAGAAAGGATTCTATTTTTCTTACCTTGTCTTCTAGAGAGTCTGTTCTTGACCTCAACTTGAGATTTTCTGACCTCAACTCCTTGATGTGAGTGGAGAGATTTCTGAATTGCTGATTCAAGGGAATTTTTTTTATCTTGAAGCCTTTTGGAAGCTCTTCAAGGGGGTTGTTTGAAGGCTTTTGATCCTGAGCAGTTGTCTCCACTAATATCTCTATCTCTTGCATCTCTACATCCTGATTGGTCCAGTAATTGATTTATTTGACACAAATTTTTTAGTCAAATGAGAACTTACAGAAGAAGCTTCATCATAATCAAATAAATCTAGTTCCTCATCACGGCCAGCAGAAGCACCTTGATCAGTCATACACCGCTAAATACGGGGGGCAGAATTGCTAGTAAGTCCGCAACCTTGGACTCAAATTCACCACAGATTGAACAAACATTGAGCTATTGACAAAGGAACCATACAATCAGGGATGAACACCACTCAGAAGAACAGTTTTAGGTGGGTCTTCAAGTAGAGTTCAGTATGAGTTCAGTATGAGTTCAGTCTGAGTTCCATCTGAGTTCTGTCTGAGTTCAGGTTGGGGACTTTCTAGCAAGTCCACCCCCTATATTGCGTAGTGATAGTTGTATTTAACCTGAACTGAGAGAAATAAATATTAAAATTTAATCAGTTATTATTTTTACTTTATTTAAAGAAAAATAAGGAAAAAAAATTCTAGTATATAAATAATTATCAGGATTTTGTAATCAACTGGAACAATTAAATATAATGTTTTTCAGGACAAAAAATCAACTGAAATAATAATCACAATTTTATTAATTAAGATAATTTTATAGACAGGATTAAAATAAATCAACTGAAATAATAAAATAATTTATTAATTAGTAATGTATATGTTGATAATTATCAGGACTAAAAGTCAACTGAAGAATTTAATTACCAGGACTTAATGTCAACTGAAAATAATTTTAATTACCAGGACTTAATGTCAACTGAAATAATTAAATTTCCAGGACTTATTGTCAACTGAAATAATTTTAATATAATTAATTTAACTAATTTTAAATATTATTATTTTACTGCCAGGACAATTTGTCAACTGAAGCAATTTTTTTAATTATCAGGACAGAGGTCAACTGAAATAATTAAAAAAAATAATATAAAATAATTAATTAAATTTTAATATTACTTCTAGGGCTAAGAAAAATATAGTTCTATCTTGGTCAACTAGGAAAAAAAAAATATAATTTATTTACCAGGCACCTCCCCCTGTAAAATGAGCAAGATAATGCCACTTACAGAGTGCTGAGTAAAAAGATATACATAGACAATGAAACGTGCAAAGTGACCCACAAATATATATGGATATTTCCAATATATGAACTTAAGTTATAGAGCGTGGTTTGATTCCCAGTTGCAGCAAAAAAGTAATTCATGTGGTCTATGACATTTGTTGTTTTTGTCATCCAATCGTCCTTACAGGTACCTTGATGTCAATTGTTCCTCAGTTGCCAGCTTCAAACTAACAATGCACCTTTGACAATTTGGAAAGGGCCTCAAGTATTGGGTACTCCTTTTGGTCTAGAAGATTTCTGGTGGAGGTCTATGGTATTGGATGGCGGATTATGAAGATCTCAAAGTTAAGTACATATTTTTTTTATCTTATATGTTACTTTCCTCAATAAAAAGAGGTATACATTTTATAATTATTATTATAATCAAAGATTTAGAATTACATAAAAGTAAATACTAAAATCAATAACTAGTAGTAATAAGTATTTATTGTAATAAATGTTTTGATAAAGTAGTAAGTAATAAATGAATAAAACAGCACAAAAGAGGAGGCCTTTTATAGGCAAAAGGAGAGAGAGAGTACATGGAGTTAACAAGTATCCATAAAGGAGTGTGAGAGAAAGACTATTCCAAAAATAAGAATGTGCAAATAACAAAAGTGTGCTATATGGACAAGTCAATAAAATATTTTTACGTTATATCAAATTATTTGATATATTTTTAGAGTTTCACTTTTACATGTCACACTTAGTATAAAATAATTTGAATTAAATTTTTATATTAATAGAATTTCAAACTTTTAAATAAAGTAATTTGAATTCTTAAAATTTTGTATTAATATATTTTTATTTCTCTTTCAACCTGTTATTAAGCACAGTGTTAGGGAATAAAAATATGAGGGACATTATTATTAATTTTAAATATTTACTAAATTTACTTATTGTAATTAGTTATTTTATTTCAAGTAATAAATAATTAAATATAATATAATTAATAATATAATAAGAAATAAAAGGCATGGCTTCATCTCAGTAAATAATTAATTATTTTACTGGGTAATTCTAGTAGCCTGGATGACACATATACTAAGAAAACTAAATCTAAAACATATGACAGTCCTCAAGGGTAAAGAAATGCTATCAAAAATAATTTTTTTCACCAAGTAAACATAATCAAATTGTCAATTCTACATAGGATTATAAAGGGGGCATGAATTAAAAATAATTAAAACATTTTAAAAAGATTTTTTTATATGGGGCTATCATAATTTCAGTTTTTGATATTTAATAAATTTTAGTCACTTGATATTCCAAATATGCTTTTATTAAAAATTAAGTGAAGTCCACATCCAATTCTTCATTGATAGCTATAAACATAGATGAATGAGTTTCATATTAAGAAAAATGGCATGTAAAAAATTCTTATGAAAATCTAATAAATAGGAGTACACTAATTCATAATACTTTAATAAATACTACAAAAGACTTTTAAGAATCATTGTGCATCATAATTACACATTAAACTAAAAATAATTTGTGATATATTTTGAGTAAAGCCATATAATGAACTTTAGTAATAATAAAGGCACCTCAAAAAAAATGACAATGTAAACTGTCAATGGGTGCTTTTGGTCTAGAAGATTTTATGGCATTCAAACAGTGATGAAAGGTGGGGAAAACTCAAGATTTCAAAAGAGGTTTGTAATTTTTATCTTTATATTTTAATACTCAATGAAAAGGTAAAAAATTGTTATTATTATTACTTTAAAAGCTTAGAAGTACACAGGTGTAAATACTAAGGTAGTAAGAGTAGTAATAGATGTGATTGTGTATATATAATAAATTTGTAATGTAAGAATGGAATGAATGAAAACAAACAGATTGAGAGGCCTTTTATAGGCAAAAAGGAGAGAAACAACAGAATCAAAAATTCTATATACATGAGTATCAGTGAAAGAAAAATTCCACAATTAGACATTTCAAATATTAAAGTTTTTCTATAAAGTATGTACCCATATACTGAATTTATCTGTATATGTCCATATTATTTTATTTATTTTAATTTTCTGTAAATGTCAAACCAAAAATTAAAATTAAATTATTTGATTTAATATTTATTATTTTTAGTTTTCTCTTCAGCTGTCATGAGGATGCTGTCACAGAATAAAATATATGAAGAAACAATAGAATTATATCTTTACTTATTTTTACCTATTAATTAGTAAAAATTGTATAAGTAATTTATAAAGTAAGTATAATTCATTAAGTGAGAGGTAAAGGCATATCTCTTCTCTAGTAAATAATTAATTGTTTACTGGGTAAGTTTAGTAGCCTGGCTGACATAAACTGTCTTTATAATGGATTATAGAAAAATAAGAAAATGTAAAGAATATTTAAAGATTAACTTTTAAACTCTTCTTTTATATGAATGCCAACTGATATAATTTCAGACAACACAAAAAATTGAGGTTAAAGATTCTGAAATTTTGACTACCTTATATTTTGCTTCAACACTAAACAAAATAAATTGAGGTAGCCATATAGCTTTCAAGATTTTTACAATTTATGATTTTCATGAATAGTAAGAACTTTATAATTCATATAGTCTTTTATTTTTTTTATTTCAGTATTTTTAAATTTTTTTGGAAATTTATGATTTATAAATTTTTTTTTGAAATTTTTGATTTTTTGATTTATCTTTTTTTTTGAAATTTATGATTTTTATGATTTGTTTGATTTTTGATTTTTTCAAATGTTCTGATTATTATCATTTTTTTTTATTTTTATGATTTTTATGAAATTTTCTTATTTTTTAAATTTTGATAATCTTTATGATATTTTTGTTTAAAATATTTGTTTGATTTGTTTGATTTTTTTTGATTTTTTTATAATTTTTTTATGATTTTTTTATGATTTTTTATGATTTTTTTTTAGATTTTTTTGACCTTCTGATTTTTTTGAATTTGATGTATTTGATAAGGATAATTATTTTCAGAATTTGATAAATTTTTTATTTGATTTTCTTTATACTTATTTAACAATTGTTTTTTGATATTGATTGGTTTTATTTGAGTTGATACATTTTTTTGAATACACTTAGAGGGCTACTGTTGGATATTCAATATCATGTTGCATATTGCATAGATATTTTGGGCAAGAGAAATGTACATTTCCCCTCATAAATTTTGACTTTTGACTATTACATGGGGGGACAAAAATGATGTAACATTTAATCATTGATGACTTTTCAGTGAGCAGCTTGGTTGATTGGAGTTGCCCCTATCTGTCTTTGAACATGTAAATCATTAATGAAGCACATGCTTGGTTTCTTAACATACATTGTGTTAAGACCTAAGGAGGCAGACTACTAATAGCGCTAACACAAGCCTGAGATAGAACTGGCTATTCTGGATACAGCAGTGAGACTAACTAATAATGACTATTTTGGGGCTGCCAACAGTGAGGGAATACAGGACTGGCTAAGCTAATTTAGAAGTGAGACTAGAGAGTAACTGGATTACTAGATAAGTTGTCCAATGAGGAGCGCTCCACAGTGCTTGCCCCATATAATCCCCTTATGCAATATCCCTTCTTCCACCTCTCACAATGCATAGTGTGCATAGCTCTCCTCCTCCTCACCTGTCAACCAAATCCTAACACATTGATTATCTCATGTTTTGTTATAGAAAACAGCCTTTCTTTTTCCAAACACCTAAGGGAATAGCATTTTTTTTGTTGAACAATTTTGAAGTGAGCATGACATAGTTCAGTTTTTGCTGCACTTCATTCATTTAACAAAGTATACTGGGGAATGTTCAAATCTCATGAACCAGAACTATTTGTGCAATTTTACATGTCAAATAATCATGTAGCTTATGGCATGTCACTGTATTTTTTTTAGGCATATTCCTTGCTATTATTTTTGATTTAAATGTTTTTTGATTTTTATTTTTCTTACCAAAGGTTGATGTAGGAATGTGCAGAGGAGAGATGAGAATCATTCAAGATAAAGAGAAGGATGGTGTAAAGCAAAAAATCAGTGACAGAAAGAGGTAAGATGGATGAAGGGTGGTGAAGCAAGTGGGAGAATGACAGAGGAAGTTTGAGGGGAGAGAGAAGGATTGAGTGTAAGATATTAGGGAAGTCAGGAAGAGGAGAAGAGAGTACAGAAAAAATGAAGTATAAAAACTCACCATGGAGGAGAGAAAAGGGGGGGAGAGGCACCAGGAGAATGTTTTCCACCTCAAAAAAACATGAAAAAAATCTGAGCACAACCAGGGTCACTCTCATTGTGTTGAAACAGGGTTACTTCATAGAACAGGCCCAGAAGTATGCCCTGTGACCAAAAACTGAACTTGGTGTCTAGTTCAGACTTTTTTCCCCCTGTGAAACTAAATCAAATCAAAAATAGTGATTGGCTTCTGCTACAAAGTGCCCAAAACTTTCTTCTGGTGAAAAAAATGAGCCTCTGATAGATAAATCTTTAATGCAGATAAAAAATAAAAAAAGTAAACTGGTAAGCATTTCAACAAAAAATTCTAACAAGAGCCTCTAATTCTAAAATGTAAATGTCAATGAATATTGAATAATCAGTTTACACAGGGGAAAGAAACTGTCTGTCTTATTCTGTTACATCCCTTTTGTGAGACTAAGGTAGATGATGGGTTCAATCAGAGTTACCCCACAGCTCAGAGAAGATCTACAGACTGAGTTTGACTGGGGAACAAAAAAACTACTAGAAATCTAGTCCACTTTTTTTCCTTGTGTTAAAATTGAAATTCATGATAAAAATATGGATTGTATAGTTTCAGTGTTTTTTCCTGGAAATTTAAGATTGAATCTATCATTAATAAGCAAAATTATTAGGGTAAATTTATGGCTAAGTTGTTGTAAGGAAAAACTTAAGAAGAATATGGCAGTGTAGAAATTTGGTATTTCAAACCACAAATAACCCATTTATTTTGAGAAAAATGAAGGATGGAAATTGGGGTATTTAATTTTGTATGTAACACAAAAATCCATTTAATAGTGAAAGCAAAAATAGTAAAAGACAATTTTCTGTAAAAATTTTGTTCATAATTATCTTATTTGCGATTTTTAATCTTTCTTTCATATTATCACCAAGGTTGATTTCTGTCAGCCAGGCTACTAGACTTACCCAGTGAAATAATTAATTATTTACTGGATGAAGCCGCACCTTATCATTTTAATTATTATTTAATTATAATTTAGTTACATTAAAATTAATTATAATAAATTAACTAATTACAGAATGATAAAATTAAAAAATTAAATAAATAATTAAAAAAAAAAATATAATTTTGTCCCTTATATTTTTCTCTAACACCGTGCTCATTTGACAGGTTGGAAAAAAATAAAATTTTATATTAAAAAATAGATATTAAGATAAAATAAGATTTTGATATTCAAATAATATTAAATATATACAAAAAAATTCAAATTTCTTATTTGGAATTGACTTCTACAGTAAATATTAAATAAATTGATGTATTTCTGACATACTCTGTAAATACATCTTTTTGATGCCTTCTTTTTAGAATAACTTTATTATTTGAAAAACTCCTTCTGGAATGTTCTTCTCTCTCTCTCATACTACTTTTTTTAGAATTTGATTGCCGTGCTTTGTCTCTCCTTTGCCTATAAAAGGCCTCTCTTTTTGTTGTCTTTTGGATCATCCTTTTTACCAACTTACTTATTACTACAACTACAATATAATACTTATTTCTTATATCTTATATCTTTAGAATTTACAAGGACGTAATTCTAATCTATAACTTATATAAATATTTTAAATCTACCTCTTATCATTGAGTAAAACATCATCTTTGATTGAGAAATACGTACTAAATTATTTAGAGTCCAAGTAATCCTTAAAATCTTCATATAAACTCCGTACCAAAGCTTCTAGACCAAAAGTGCACCTTGACAATTTCCCTCTCAAATTATTTTCTTGGTTTTTAAAATGAGGCAGTGTCAGTTCTGAAAAATTTACACTTAAAATTATGCACTTAAGTTTGGCCAAATATGCACTTATCTAAGTGAAAATTTTGGAAACACACTTGTCCCAACAATTTGTATTTCAAAAGTGAAATAAGTAACTTATTTCACGCAAATCAATGCTTTCTCAACAAAAAGTGCTGGCTTCACTGATTTTTCAGAATCATCCCATTCATATGTAGAAATACACATTAGGGGGTGTCAGTTCTGGAAAATTCACACTTAAATTAAGTGCGGATTTCAAACCAAATCAGCACTTAAATTTTGCAAAAAAGTCACTTGTTTCAAAAATGGGTGTCAGTTATGACCTCAAATCAGCACTTTTTTCCCAATTTTTTTTCACAACCACATGTTGGCCACATCATTGCTTCCTTGACCACCCCATCCCTGTCACATGTGACACTCAGACCTCAATCCTCTCATCAATCCTTGGCACACACCCCTCACTGAGATTTGAAACATTTTATTGTGAAATTTTAACCAGGCATGTTTTTTCCTTCTTTTTTTATGTTTTAACCCTCCCCAAATTAGAAGTCCACCTTCATCAAAGGTCAATTGCTTTTTGTTGATGGAAAATGAAGTAAAAAAGAAAAAAAAGGGAGAACCAACATCAATCCTAAGTAAATGAAGGAGAGCTTCAAAAAATATCAATAAAAATATAAAAAGCTCATTTTGCTTCCACTTCCACTTGCTTTGGTATTGATGATTATGATTTGGAGAATGAAATTACTATTGTTACAAAAAATCTCAATTTCCAGTATCTTCTCTATGAGGAAATGGATATTATTTTTGGTTCCCAATTTAATATTTACTTTTAATCTTATAAAAAATAGTTATATCATGAGATTCTGATAACACCATTTTTTCCTTACTGGACTCTAAAATATTGCACTTTTGGATTTTTAGATGGTAAAATAATACTGAAACCTGTGCAAAAAACCTCATAACCAACATAATTTTATCACCTCTCCACCAATTTGCATTTCTAAATAAAGCTAAGTCAACACAATTCTATATCTGTTTGAAAAATTTGGCAATAAACTCCCCTGAATTTTATTGGATCAAGGGGTGGGTATCACCAAATTTTTCTAAGTCATCAATTTTCCATGTCAGATTTGAAAATTTGGCAATACCCTCCCCTGAATTTAATTGCATTAAGGGGTGAAAATCACCAAAATTTAGAACAATTCCACAAATTAATAAATAAAGAAATAAGATAAGTCAAATTAACTGTTTTAAAGTAATGACAATTCCTCAAGCCAAAATGTGGTCCAAGTCTAGAAACCAAGTTTGGGACTTTCCACAGGTATAGGCAAGATAACCCCATGAAAAAATTTAATATTATCATGATTACCTTTTATACAATACAAGTTTGTTGGCTCATTACTTTAGTTTAGTAAATTGAAATATCAGATTTATTAATTAAAAGTTTATGAAAGAATAAAAAATAATCCATGACTTTACAAACCCCCAAACTTTTTTTATCTACCTAAATGGTTTGTAACTTTTTCAATTTTACCTTCTTTTTTTACCTTGTTGATTTGTTGGACTAACTTTTGACTGATCTGATAAGAAAAGTGAAAATTATTGAAGGGTTATACAAATTTAAATGGTAAGAAAAAGAAAAAAAACACCTTGATTTAAGGAAAGAATAATAAGTAAAGAGAAAGGTAGTTTGAGGAATCTGGAAGGATAAATGCATGATGTAAATGTTATGTTATGCATTATGAAATAAATAAATGTGAAATTTAGAAAAAAAGGCTTAAATTCAAAGGTCAATATCTCAGAAACCACTGAAACAAATTCAAATCCATTTGCTGGAAATGAAAGATAGGCTTCAGAAGTATCTTCAGCTAAAAGGAAAAAATATTAAAATAAACCTAACCCTAATCCTGACTCTGCTTTTCAAAATTGCACAAAACTTGAAAAGTGATGATAAAAATTCCAAAAAGAGAAAGATAAAAGCCTAAATAATCATCAGATACGAGTTTCAGAATCCTTATTATCTAATTATGCAATATAAAAACATGAAATAAGATAAGAGAAATTTGGAAAATAAAGGCTCAATTTCAAAGGTCAAAATCTCAGCAACCACTGAACCTAATTCAAAACTGGTTGTGGGAAATGAAAGATAGGCTTCAGGTGAGTCTTCATTTAAAAGAAATGTGATTAAAATAAACCTAACCCTAATTTGTTATATAAAAAATTAAATAAAAAAATCAAATTGGGAAAAAAGGCTAAACTTTAAAGGTCAATATCTTAGTAACCACTGAACTAAATTCAAATCTGTCTGTGGGAAATAAAGGATAGCCTATAGGAGAATTATCAGTTAAGGGGAAATTAGATACAAATAAATCTAACCCTAATTCCAAGTCTGATTTTCAAACTTTTACAAAAACTTGAAAAGTGATAATTAAAATGACAACATGAGGAGTTATATAAGTCCACTGTTATCCAGATATGAGTCTTACATATATTTAAGTATGAAATTTTCATAGAAAAAATTAGATATTATATAGACATGAAAAAAGGAGATTAAACTTACCTTGATTGAAAGGTTGGAAAAATAGAGAGAGAAAGAGTGAAGTTGGAATTTGGAGGAAATTTAATATGGAGCAAGTTAAATGCTTAAAGAATGTGCAATGTATGTGATTCAATGAAATGGAACCAAAAAAAGTGAAATAGGAGAAAGGGGAATAATTACCAAGCCAAGGAGGGATGAAGAGTAGGATGATGGAGCTAAAAGAAGGAAAGAAAAGAGGGAGAGAAGGAAAAAGGTTAATTTTACCTTTAAAATCAAAAAATAAACATTTACCAAAAAAATTTAGATACAAAAAACAAAAAAAAATAGTTAGCAAATATATAAGTAAAAATGAAAAAATGACTTACCTGGAGAGATGATTTGAGAAAATAATTGACATCAAATTATTTGAGGGATGAAAGAGGAGAGGAGGAAATGGATATAAGTGATGAAAGAAAAAAAAGAATGACTGAAAAATTATGCAATTGCAGAAAGTATGTAATTTCATGTTGAGATGATGAAGGGAAACAAAGAGACTATAGCAAAAAATTCAAAATCAAAGTCAATATGCAAATAAGAATAGCGATTCTAAGGAAACATTCCTGAGAAGTCCTGAAAAACTGTCTAAAACTGGGTAAAGATAGGTTAAGAAGTGTTTTGATGGTGTACTTGAGGCATGAAGTACTTGAGCCTCTCTTGGAAGAAGGTAACATTTCCTGACCATTTTTGATGAAAAAAGAAAACCTTCTTCAAGATCATAATCATAATTGCAATCAGAGTCCAAGAGGAGATGAAGAGCTATGAAAGTCATTGCTTGATGTAGCTTATCAAAATTTGAGAGTGAGGAAGGCATAACTCTTATACAGTATAAAAATGTGAATGATGTATGATTTTTTGAGTAATGAATTGTTATGCTTCAGAGTGCTGTGTATGAATGGGATGATGCTGACAAATCAGTGAAATGGGGCATTATGGTGAAATCAGCACTTTTGGTTGAGAAAGTGCATATTTGAGTGAAATAAGTGACTTATTTAATTTTGAAATCCACAAGTGTTGGGGCTAGTGTGTTTTGGAAATCTGCACTTAAATAAGTGCAGATTTGGTCAAATTTAAGTTCTGATTTGTAAGTGTGGATTTGCCAGAACTGACACCCCCTATTATAGCACTTTATATCTCAAAAAGTTTTACAACATTTTTATTTTCATATCATATGAAAGTCATTCCTTCATCACTTTCAAATTGTGATACATTACATCAAGAAATGACTTTTATAGCTCTTGATCTCCTCTTGGATTCCAATCTTGAAGAAGAATTTGTTATTTTATCAAAAATGGTTAGGAAATTTAACTTCTTCCCAAAAATACCCAAGTACTTCATACCTTTAAGAACATCATCCAAACACTCCTAAACTTGTCTGTTCCCAGTTTTAGACAACTAGTCAGGACTCTCCAGGAAATTTTCCTTAAATTGGTGGAGCTTATTCAGGATCACCCCATGTTTCACAAAAATTCTCAAAAAAAAAAGATGATCTTTAAATTCATTTGGACATCACACTAATTTATTTGGGCTCCAATGGTGATGGAACTGCTTTGAAACATTTGAAAAAGGTCTTCTCTTTAGATTATGACTAAATTAATAGCCATACCAAATGATGCATCACTTCTATAATCTCTACGAAGTCCCATCTTCTCATCTGGCCAACAAAAGAAGAGAAACTCAAATCATCTCAGGTTATTTAAGAAGAGGGTTCCTCAGGATGTATAAGTTCTGGTGATGGTGCAACTATTCCTTTGAGTCAAAAACCTGCTTAAGGTGGAAACAATTACTTTGGCAAAAAAAAGAGGTAGAATTTATTTTTCTGGTTGAAAGTGTACCAATGCTTTTGATTAGCAGATAGAATTTATGCAAAAGAATGTTTAATTACTTGGTCATGGATTTTAAAAAAAAATGAAATTGAGTACTATGAAAATCTGGTACATTGTTGATTTTGTGTTTGCAATTTGAAATGCATGTATATAAGTGCATAAATATTTAAATTTCTACAGTAAAATTTTAATCCCTTTCAAAAGTATAAGAGCATCACATCTGAGTTTGAATTGCTGCAAAGGTATCTCTAATTTTGTGCGGTGACATCCGGAGATTTTTAATTATAAAGTTGTATAGCTTTACATTAAAGAACCTTCCCGCTTTGAGTTTTTGTTCTCTGAAGCATTTGAAAAACCTTCTTTTGCTTTAGACCCATGGTAAGCTTCCTAAGTAAGTGTTTAGTCTGCTTTTAATGGGTTACGAGAGTATGTTGAATCCTTTAATTGCAGGAAATGGTTATTTATTTTAATACTCGCCTAATTGGAAATTCAATTTTCTCTTCTTCAACATACTTTATGGTTTTTTCGAAGAAAAACACTACCTTTTTTATCAGGTTGATTTCATCATACCATCATCCGTCTATTACTGGTTTTTTGGGGGAAGGGAATAATTCCAAGCTCTTGAATATTTATAAATGATCCTATTTTTTTCCAAGGATCAACTCAGTGTCATGTGCATTGTCTCTAAGGTAATATGACGCCAAAGTTTTGTCTAAATTGTTGTTTTTGAATTGATAGTTTATGCGAGGTTTTTCGCAGTTTTACATTTCTCCAGGGATACCAATAGAAGCAGTCAATTTCATAATCGAATGGCCACACGTGACCGAAATGCCCGTCCACAATACTGGCTCAGTACTCAAGTGGCCTGTTTTAACTGCAAACAGGAGCGTCCAGCAAACAATTTGAAATAACAGGTAAATAATCACGTATGAACACAGCGAACGACTCATCTACAGAAAATCTGGGTGAAATTGCTCAGCAATCCTCTTTACCTAGGGAACAACATTTGTACCGTGGGCACAGGCCCGACAACTTTTATACAGAAAATATAAATGAGCTGGTCGAATTGCGAGCCCGGGAACGCACGTTTGAGGGTGAGACTGGGTTGTGCGCTGCAATGTGAAATAAGGAAACTAACAAATACAATAATAATGGCGACATGCAGGCGCATACTTGCGGACAGCACTTGGCTCTTTATGCTACGCCATCGTGATCTTGAGACTCTTTAGCCCAGAATTTCTTCTTGGTATGTCTATTCAAATTTTAGTCAATTGGCTGGAAACAAGATAATTGACGGTGAATTGTCAGTCGGCCAGATATACGTAATATTAGCATTGTTTCTAACAGCTGCCGCCTTTCTCCGTCGAAGACATTCAGACAAAGATTTTGCTGATCAATACCGCGATGAAGGTGAATTGGATCGCTGGGGAAGAGACTTTAGGACTTGTGGGGACATAGTTCTTGTCCTACTTGTGATAGTTGCACTTATTGAAGTAGCATTGATTTGTCATTTGGCAGTCTTGCGCTGAGCTTGGCTAACGATCGGAGCTCACCTATACTATTTTTGCGTTGCGAAGAACTTCAAAGGCGAAAAAGATAATGGACCGAAAATTGACTTCGAGTCTCTACAGGTGTTACCCAGCTGTTAAATTTTAAAACTTAGTTCCTCTCCTCCCCCCTCTCCAATTATTTCACACGTTACCTCTTTTTTAGTTAATTCCGGTAGATTCCCTAATCGCTTGCCTCTTACACAGTGACATTATGTTAGTTTCGTTCCAATTGCCCTGTTTATCTCATACAATGATCAATTTCACTGCTGTACTTAGCTTTGAATGTGTTTTTACTATTCCTTCAAGCCCCTTTCTTGGTGAGATTGTACGAAATAAAAAAATGAAAATAAAAAGCCTAGCTCCAGTTAGGGACACTTTTCCCTAACTTATCCTAAGATAAGACATTTGTAAGGATTCTCATGATGTCAATACTAAAAGGTTGGACTTTGATCTTTTTGCCTAATATTATGCTGGAGAAGCAGCTTGACTTTAACATTTTATTTCATTTTTTGATAAACAAGTCCAGGGTTATATTTAATCAAGACAAGAGGACTTATTTGCTTCAGTACAAGACTTGCAAAATGATGACTGTTTAGAATGAAGTTGTTTGGAAGTAATAAAATTCAAATGAATATATAATTTTTTTCCACATATTTCAGTGGCAAGTTTATGTGATATTTTCAAATATGCTACAATTTTCAAACAGTTACAAAAATAATAACACTAACCTTGATGAAGACAAGAAGTTAGATTAATTTAGCACTAAGTTTTTTAAAAAGAAATAGTGTAAAGGATGGAAAAAAGACAGCTAGTAGTCAATTCATTCTTAGTACCTCTGACTAACCTGAGACTAATATGAGGCTAACTTAATTTGATGTTAAGAATCACATGTCACATCACCTTGCTCGACCACCTTCCCCGTTGCTCCACTAATCCCTACTCCCCACTTTTATCTGCCTGTACTTCTGCGCTCCTCTTTCCATGTGCTCCCTCACTCTAATGACCCTATCCGAGTTCAACTTACAAATTTTCACAATCTTACTTCTATGTTATGAGGAAAAGGGACAGAGAGATGCCCATCCAGAGTCACTCCACATTTAATCTAAGAAACATAATCAAGTCTTCAACAGGGAAAAAAAGCCTAGACATCTAAATTATCTGTTCACTAGATCTATTCTAAAGCTTTTTTATCTGGTAAAAATGTATTAGGGCTTTTTAATTATGACAAGTATACCATACAACTTTTTTAACTGGAATAAGCCATTCATGAACCTTCGTTCATAATTTTTTTTCTACTCGAGACTTTTTTTTTGATGAATAAATGTTGAGCCATTATTTGCATGTGTGTTGCAAAGAATTTTTTTAATTTAGTAGAATACTTCACAAGCACAAATTCATATTTTATGAATAAGTAGAAATTTGAATGGTTTCACTTGAATTTTACTTGAAATTGATCTTTATAATTAGTGGCTATTAACTAATAATTATATAAAAAATATACGGAGTATCGAAACCACAGGAGGAGTAAATCAAAAATAAAAGAATTATATCATAAATATATATTTTTATTGCCTTTTTGTGTGTTTAGAAAACTAAATGCTCTCTAGTAAATCCACAGAGCCTTGCTTCAAATTGTCTCAATCCAGACACATCAAGATCAATAATAAACTAAAGGTGTGTGTCAACATATATTAGCATAGCTATAATTCAATTCAAGTAAAATAGGAAGGGATGTTCCTAAATATATAAAAATTGAGTGATCTATACACTTTTAGAAGAATCATTAAAAAGACTCACCCAGATCTTTTCTCCGCTCACTCTTTCACCATTTTTTTTTTTTGGTTATACTTTTCCACATAATCATATACAGCACATTTTATAAAGCTTGGTAGTTTTGAATTTTTTTTTTGTTTTTGGAATTTCCCAATGCACCAAGTCCTAATCTGCAGCATTATTAGGTACATAGAGCCTAATTAAGCTTTCAAAATCTCATTCACACCTGTTCCGTGACTTCCCAGTTAACCTAATCCAAAAAAATGTGGCACAGCACATTTCCCCCAATCTTTTTACCTGCCCCATTTCGTACCCCTCACTCGCTCCTCCCACCCACCCACTGGATTTTCAGGTAGGTCTTTTCTATCTAATTTCTCATTTTCTTTTTTCTTTGGCTTCATTGACCTTTTCTCTATTTTCTGAAATGGAAATTTTGACAACATGACTGATCTTTTTTTTTTAATCTCTAGAAATTTTCCGATTGATTTTTTTAATGGTAAGTTCTCATTCCCTCTTCTCTGAAATGTCAATTTTTCTATTTCAGATCAATATGGTCTATTAGAAATATGATTCATTTTTCAAATTTAAGGTTTTAATGGATGCACTTCATGGTAAATCTTTAGATGACATCAATTAAAAGCATTGTTCTTCCATACATGAAAACTCCTTCCAATCCTGGTTGAAATTGTATAAATCAACAAAAGCTTTAGTGACTGATCCCAACACATACTTAAAGCATTATTTCCCCTATGAATTAAGCAGTGATCGATGCCAATTCTTTCTGGAAATGGTCCAAGAGGATCCCACATTCTATCTCATTAAAATTCAGGCCAGTTTACTAGCTCAAAATAACATTTGGGTCTCTCATTCAACTATCTCCCATGAATTAGTCAACCAATTGCACTTGAGTAAGAAAAAACACAAAATGTGCATCCTGCTTAAGACCCACCTAAAAGGTCTATATACATATCTAATTTTGGTTTACTTGGCCAAGATTTTTTGGTTTTCACAGGTATTTGATTTAAATTTTTTCATTTTTTATATAAGCTAAACACACAAATATAGATGAATCTGGAATCACTATAGAAAGAGTTTCACAAAAGCTAGGCTGGGCACCCAAAGGCAAATGTACCAAGAAAATTCATTGAAAAAATTAAAGAAAATCCTATAGTTGTAGCTATAGGCCTTGATCAATGGAGTGTTAGAGGAAAGCTGGAAAGAAAAAACCCTGTCCTGTTAGATTTTATATTTAAATAATTGAATAAAAATAGGGAAGCCTTAAAGGGACCACCTTTTTTTCTTCTTCAGAGACCACCTTTCTATTTTGAGTGTCACTTGGCTATTTTTACCTTAACCAGCTACCAGGGCAATAACACTAGCTTCAAGAATGAGTAAAAGTAATAGTAATCTAACACTAACCTCTATAGAATGGAATAATGATAGAAATCTAACACTAACATTTATATCAGGAAGAAGCAAGGGTAATCCAACAATATCATTAGCAGAGGGAAGCCATAAATGAGAGATAATTCTAGCTTAATAGGTAAGAAATACTAAAAATAGAAAGGTGGTCCCTTTGAGGCCTCCCTAAAAATAATTATAATAAAAATTTTTTAAGCCAGCCAGGATTGTTTAGCCAAAAGGAGTAGAGAATGTGGGGAGAACACTCAACCCATATGAAGTGGAGTAAAAAGGGATAAAACTTGATCTTTGAGAAATGGAATAGACAGGGAGAACACTCAAACTGTGAGATCATAATGATCTGGGGATGGAACTCTACCCAATAATAAAATAAGACAAAAGGAAAACACTCTACTTGGCTTAGGAGCTGTGGATGACACTCTACCCAGTAATGAAATGATGCTTGAGGACAACACTCTACTTGGCTTAAAACTCAGGAAGATACTCTACCCAACTAAGAATCTAGGGATGCCACTCTACCCAGTGATAATAACAATGCATGGAAAAGGATCTTGGCTCAGATGATGATAGTTAAGACCTAAGAGGGAAGACTGCTACTAGCACTGACACCAGCCTAAGATGGGACTGACTATGCTGATACAGCAGTGAGACTAACTAGACTGAATATGTTAGGGCTTTCAAAAGTGAGGGTTACAACTTTAGGAGACAAAGAAGTAACTGTATTACTATGTAAGTTTTCCAATGTGGAACACCCCACAGTGCCTGCCCCATAAAACCCCCTTATGCAATATACCTCCCTTCTGCCTCTTCCCATGAATAGCACCTAGGCACTCCTCCTCCTCACCTTTCAACCCAAATCCTAACATTACCCCCTCTTTTGCTCTTCCTTCCCCCTGCACTCTTTCTCAAACTCCTTTACACTAACCTCAGAATTACATAAATTTTCTAATGGTTCCCAAGATCTATCTCCTACCCAATAACCATTTTCAATGCACCAAATAATCAACCTTTTCCCTGTACTTCCACTTAGAAATAATATTTTCAACTTCAAAATCCTCTTCATTTCCTACATAGAATGGCACTTGTGGCTCTTCTGGGCCTCCTGTTATTGTGTCTTCTTGGCATCTTGTGAGTAATAAAGTATTGAACACTTGTTGAACTTGTCTCATTGAGGTTGTTATTTCCAATTTTTATGCTGAGATGGATATCTTGTGCTTAATTTTGAATGGGCCCACCTTGCTGTGATCTAGTTTGGGGCTTGGACTTAATGTAGAAATAAATCATGAGCTTAGACAAACCTCATCACCTAACTTTAGTGCCTGATTCTGGGTTTTCCCTTGATCATGATGGCACTTCATTGACTGTTGAAATAACTTGAGCACTGCTTCAGACTCCTGATGTATACGCAGTATTTTCTGAATCCATTCTTCAACTTCTTGAACTTGCAGCATTGGTGGGGTACCAATTGTGAATTTTGGGTGGTATCCATAGTTGGTGTAGAAAGGTGACATGCCTGTTGAAGCATGTGTCCATTTATTGTATGAGAATTTGCCCAATGATAGAACCTACACCCAATCATCCTGCTGGTAATTAATGGAGAGGCCCACAAATTTTTTGAAATTGCCTTATTCACTATCTCAGATTGCCTGCCAGTTTGCAGATACCATGCTGTTGATAAAATAGGATTGATTTTTAGTTGCTCATACATTGCCTTTAACAACTTAGAATTAAAAGTACTTCTCCTTTCTGACAATATACTTTCAGGAAATCCATGTAACTTCAAAACATGCACTATCATTAAGTCTGCAATACATTCTGATGTGACCTTGGTAGTGGTGGGGACAAAATGTGCCATCTTGGTGCAGTAGTCAACTACTGTGAGTATAGCATTCTTTTCTTGGGACTTGGGTAACTCCACTATATGATAATAAGTGAGTTCCTTCAATGGCTTCTTGAGTATAATTAATGAGGTTACTGGTGTGGCTTTTGGAGTGACCTTGTTCCTCTGGCAAGAGTCACATGCTGCTACATAGTGCTTGAAATATGCCTTCATGGACTTCCAATAAAAGTTGAAATTTAACAGCTCCACTGTCTCTAGGGGACCTGGGTGTCCTTCCATTGTAGAATCTTACCTTGATTTTACCACCTGCATCTTGAGCTCTTCATCATTTGGAAGAACTATCCTACCATTGCAATACAGAACTTCCCCTTTCAAGTTATACTCTTCCAATCCCTTCCTTACCAATACCTCCTTATATAACAGTGCCTTCACCAGCTCCTACACTCCCTCATCCTTACCTGTCCCTCCTTATAAATTCCACCAAATCCTCATCTGAAAATTCCACCTCATGTAGGATTACCCCCTCTTTAAAATCCCCCTTCAATAAATTTGTGCCAAAGTGTGTAGCTGGTTTGATGCTGGAAATAGGTCAGCATGTTGTGATAGAACAACAGGATTTACAATTCTCTTTCCTGGTTGGAATTGAACAAAAAGTTGATACTACTTAGCAGTTCTTCCAGAAGTTCTTGCCATTGAGTCAGATTTTTAGTGGTTAGGAAAGTTTCCAAGTTTTTGTGTTTAGCATAGATAATAACTTGGATAAAATGCATTTCCCTTTCCAAATAGTGGTGACAGGTGCATAAGACTTCTACAAATTCCAAAAGCTCCTTATTTTATATTTAACATTTCAATTTGGCACCTAGAAATGTACATGAAAAGTATGTTACTAGATGTAAGAAATTTTCAGCATTAAATTGGGATAATACCACACCTAGTGAAAAATCTGAGCAGTCACATTCCAGAAAAAATGGCTTTAGTAAGACTGGGATTTCAAGAATAGGGGCCATCACAAATTTCCCTTTCAGGTAGTCAAAAGCATTTTGTTGGCTACTTGTCCAAGAGAATTTGTATTCCTTCTTTTTGAGTTCATGCAGTGGGAAGCAAATGTGGGAATATTCTTCAATAAAATGGCAGTAAAAATTTTCAAAGCCTAAGAATGATTGGAGCTCCTTTACTGATTCTGGTGTTGGCCACTCTGCTACTTCTTTTACCTTCTCTTGGTCCATCCAAACCCTATATTTTGAAATAATCATACCTAGATAGGGGGTTTCACTTACTGAGAAGACAAAATTCTCTGGTTTTAACTATACTTTTTCCTCTCTCAAGCGTTTAAAACACTATTTCACCTGTATCTGGTTCTCCTTAACTGATCTGGAGTAAATTAAAATGATTTATAGATACGCTACCACATCTATCCTTATTCTATCTCTGAAGATGCTATTGATGAATTGTTGGAAAGTGGCAGGTGCATTTCTTGGACAAAAAATCATTACCAACCATTCAAAGTATCAAAACTTAGTGCAGAATGACAGCTTTTTCCTATCTCCTTCTTTCACATATATGTTGTGGTAACCTTCTCTAAGATCTAGGGATGTAAAAATCTCTGAACCTATAAGACTATCAATTAGCTCACTAGTAAATGGAAGGGGATATCTATTCTTTACCATAAACACATTTAAACTTCTGAAATACATGCAAGGTCTCAATGACCCATCCTTTTTGCCTGAAAATATCACAGGGGCCACCCAGGGAGATTTTGATTATATAATGAAGCCATTCTTTAAGTTTTCATCAATTATCTCTTTTAGCACAGTTAACTCCAAGGTTGTAAAGTTTCATCTGGAACTAGGTCAATGGCAAAGTCATATGTTTGGTGAGGTGGCAGGATCTTGACTCTCCATTTTCAAACAGCAGTAAGAATTCTCAATAAGTTTCAGGGATTATTTCCTTGAGGATTTTAGTTGGCTTTGAGGACTGGATCTTGGCTTAAATCTTGGAAGATATTTTCCATGCTGTTTAGTTGCATTTCAGTTCCTCCTCTCCCTCAAGTGCCCCCTACAAGTACTGAAACTTAGCATCAAAAGAGAGTGTAAGCTCTTGTGGTATGTCTACTGATGACAATAAAGCACCAGGAGAATCTCCAGGAGGGGCCCCAAACCTCTGAAGGGGCCAGGGGTGAATACTTTATCTGTACCATCCCTCTTTTTATCTTCTTCCTTGCCTTTAATTTCTTGTGACTTCTCCTCCTTTTTGGTGAACTTTTTACCCTCTTTGGTCCTTTCTGGTGCTCCCCACTGGGGGCCCATCCCCAGCCTTCTTCTTAGAATCAAGAGAAAGCATCAGTTATGGTGGCAAGTCAACTAATGATAACAGAACATCAGAAGACTCTCCTGCATGGGCCCCCAACCACTGAAGGGGCCAGGGGGCTAATACTTTATTGCCTGAATTCCCTTTCATTCCCATCTGAATCTTCTTTTGCTTTCAATCAATCTGCAGGTTATATTGGTCCAGCCATGTCATCCCCAGTACCATTTTTTACTGGCCCTTCAGGTTTTTTGCATATGCCTTGCATTGAGACTCCCTGCTATTGCACCAGGATCTGCAAAAAACCTTCTCTCTTATTTCTCTTTCCCCCCCCACCTGGGGATCCTTCAAACATAATTAGACTCCTGGGGTGGTACAAGTATTATTTTATTTTATTTCACTGGAAAAACTTTTTGGGAATACAACATTCTGTGGCCCCACAGTCCAGAAGGACTTGTGTTTTTTGTGGCATCAAGAGTCATTAAAGGAAAGTTCAGTATAATACAATTATCATTTATTTCAAGTGGCTTAAATGCTGATAGTTCTCCTGTTGACTCCCCCTTATCTTTTCCCTCTAATCCACTCAAGGAGGGCACAACCTTCACTTGTGAGAAATTTCTTTTACCTGAACCTTTCCTGTGCTATCCTACACTTCACTAACCCTGATTTTCCCTCTACACTCCCTTACCAAGTGAGCACTACTTCCACACCTTAGACAAAAACCTTTGTTCATGTGTCTTTGGTATTCTTCATCTGAAAGTCTTCTCTTCCCACCAGCACGCTGTGCATTTTCTGCATCAATATCCATGGCATTTGGGTCCCAAATACTGGACCAACTTTTTGGGGAATAGTTGTATCAATGACAAGTGCTACTCCCACCATTCATTTTCTGATTTTTGAACTTTTTATAAATTTGAATGGCCAGCTCCATGAGTGCTTGGAGAGAGGTTGGATGTGGGTGACTAATTAAGGTGTCTCTGAATATTTTTGAGAGTCTGTTTCTGAAGTGAAACATGAGTGCCTCTTCTCTTCATTTTTTAACCTAACTGGAATGGCCACCGAATTCTGAAACATACACAGTGGCTGAGCATCTCTTATTTAGCTGATTTAGTATATTATCTGAGATTTTGGCCACATTGGGATCACCAAAGGCTAGTTCAAATGCCACCATGAACTTGTGGAAATTTGTTGCTGATTGGGAATTCTCAAGGAGCTTTTTGGTACATGGCCTTTCCCAGTATTCTGTCTCATCTGTGAGGTATCATATTAAAACCCAACTTTTGATTGCTCATCCGGGAACTGGCAACTATTTAGCAGGACATAGAGTTTTACCTGTGATGCTTACTAATTTTCCCAGGGGCCTTGTTTTCCATTGAGAATTTCTGGGACTAAAATATTTGGGCCTTTGATAAGTGGCATTAGTGTAGAAGGAATTACTTGTGTTTTGGATTCAGAAGAATCCAGATCTGCTTTTGTGGGACTGCAATATGAGGGTTTTTCTTCTACTAGATGTTCCATGAGTCTGAGATTCTGTTCTTGAAAGAATTCCATTTTTTCTTGCATTTGAGCAAGGAGAGCAGAATTGGAATGACCTGAGGGGTTCATGATTATTCTGTAGTGTGCTGGATGTAGATTATAAAAAATTTAAAGACCTAATAGGGAGGACTACTACTAGCACTGACACTTGCCTAAGACAGGACTGACTATGCTGATACAGTAGTGTGACTAACTAAACTGATTATGTTGGGTCTGCCAACAGTGAGGGTTACAACTTAGTGAGACTAAGAAGTAACTCGATTACTATGTAAGTTTTCTAATGAGAAATTCCCCACTGCAATTGCCCCATAAAACCCCCTTATGCAATCTCCCTCCCTTCTACCTCTTCCCATGCATACTTCCTAGGTGTTCCTCCTCCTCACCTCTCAACCCAATTCCTAACAATGATCAAGAAGAAACAAAGATTCTAATTTCAAAGTTTAAACTTAATTAGTGTAAAATATCTAATAGAAATGTTAAGTGGCTAATTATCTTACCTTGTGATTATTGAGAAGCAAAAAAGATGGAAGTAAGAAGTTAAATTTTGTTATTATTGTATACTCTCTGATTATCACCAGGGTTTTTTTAATGCAAACTAGGGCTAGATGATCAAATGAAATAAAAGAAGAAAAGTGAGTGCAGGAGGCCAGCAGACCACAAACAATAACATGTTCCATTGAGAGATGCCAGGTGAGATTTATTTGCTACATCAAATTAAAGACTGTTACAATTACCCCTTCCAACAACTTCTTGACTTCTTAAAAAGTCAATAAAGTAGCCACTAGTAGACAACTGATAAACAAAAGACCAAACAATGAAATTTAGAAAGAATCTACACCAGAAAACAGAGACACAGTGCAATTTCTGCACAGAAAACAGAGATTATACTTGATTCAGGTTGAAATACTACACCAGAGAAACAGTTACATAAATTGAGATCTAAAGAAGAGCTTTCCTTGTAGCAAACACAGCCAATTGTGCCCAAATAACAGTGAAAACAGAGATAGAAACACTGATTCAATTACCATATGGCTGTATGATAAATAGAGTTGCTTCAAAAAAATTTATTCAATATGTACTGGCCCCCTTTCACCCCTTTTTGGCGTCCTCAAACCTCCCCCCCCACAACTCTCTCCAAAGCCCCTCCAAACCTGCTCCAACCCCCCAAAACCCTCTCCAAAAACCTACTAAAAACTTTCTCCAAACCCCCCCCCCCAAAAAAAATGCCTCCAAACCTGCTCCGAACCCCCCTATAGCCCCACCAGACCCCCCCCTCTCCTAAATCATTAACAAAAAATCTTTAATAGTTTTTTGTTGCTGAAAAATAAGAGGGGGTGGGGCGGGCCAGGTTAAAGTGAGGTAGAAGGTGGAGTAGGGGGGATTTGAGGGGGTTGAGGGGGGTATTTGTAGAGTTTTAAGGGGGGTTTGAGGGGGGGGGGATTGAGGAGGTATAGGAAGGATTTAAGGGAGTTATAGGGGTGTTTTGAGGGTATTTTGGGGGATTGAGGGTACCAAAGAAGGAGGAAAGGGGGGTTAGAGGCAGCCAAAAAGGGGTGAGAGGGGAGTGAGAGGCAGCCAAAGAGAAGAAAAAAGGGGGAAAGGGGGATATGTCCATGCCAAGGAGGGGTGAAAGTGGGGGAAATGACTAGGCCAAGGAGGGATAAAGAGTAAGATGGAGAGAGAAAAAAAGATAAAAGAGAGAATTTTACCTTGAAAATAAAAAAAACCCACTTACCATAAAAATGAGATAAATAAAGAAAAAAAGAAGAAGAAAAATAAAAATGAAAAAAAAACTTTCCTGGAGAGATGAGTTGAGAAAAAAATAGACTTCAAATTCTTTGAGGGATGTTTGAGAAGAGTAGGAAAAGGATATGAGGGAGGAAAGAAAAAAAAATGACTGGAAAATTATGTGATAGCTGAAAATATGCATATTCATGTTGAGGTGTTGAACAAAAATAAATGAGACAGGGAAAAAGAGACTTTCACTGAAAATTCAAAATAAAAGTCAATATGCAAAAATAAAAATACAAAACCAAGAGAAAAATACATGCAACTTGATCATTTGAAAAGTATTAAAAAAATTAAAAGGGTTGTGTTGAGAAATGTTGGAGTATTATTGGTATAATTATGGAGCATTTCCCAGTGGGAAGTAAGATTTGTAAATCAGAAGAAGGTTGTAATAAATCTGTGAAAATCCATCAAAGGAATCAGATTAAGTCGTCCAAACTGGATATATGCGCCTGAAAAAGGTGTATATGCTTGTGTAGGTGTTGTGATTCCACTGAATATGTCCATATGACCTAAAATAAGCAGAAAAATAAAGGTTGTAGGCTATTAAGAGGTTAAAACCCACTTATAGACCTAAATATACATAATATAACTACATATTTCACTGAATATGAGGTTTATGTGTACATATAAGCTTATGTATGTCTATAATTACTTAATATCACTTAAGATAAGTATCTTATGAATCCATTAACACCTTAATAAGTATTATTAGGCTATGGATAAGCTATTTAAACTATTATAAGTCATATAATAGTGTAATAAGTGTATATATATGTATTATAACCATATATATAAGTATTTCAACCTTATTTTTAAATTATAAGCTTAATGTAATTATGGTTATCTTATTTTAAACATAAGAATTACTCAGTCCTGGGGATACCTAGGCTGACACCAACTCACTCCACATTCAATATACACGGGGCTGCATGTCGGCTGGCCAAAGCCCAACCCGCAATTTTCATTTCACACTAAATCCCACACTGATTCCTGATTCCACCTTGAATCTCATACAGAGCATGGTTCACGTATACTTGTACATAATTATATTTAACTTACAGCTACTTACTTTTATGTCATTAACTCACACCTCTCTCTGCCAATTTTATTTTTATTTATTTATTTATTTATTTTTTTTCATTTTGTATCTCACTTGGAGATACTTACTTACACATCCTTGATTCCACCACCATTTCTCAAATTAAAATTACAAGACCCTATACTCACTACTCATTACCAAATTTTATCCATTTTCACTTTTTTACACTACTGGCTGCATATTCCAAACTTCAATTACTAAAAAATGACAAGCGAACACAAGAAAAATTGCTTTGTAAACATACAGAGAAAATAATATACTTTTACTCTTCTGGAGCAAGTTATTCATTGAGCATATTGAATGACATGCAAGAAAAATTAGCAGTCGAGGTTTACCTAATGATTTCTAAAGTCCCAGGGTTGAATAATAACTAAAAGTGACGAATAGTAAAATATACTGCATAGGGTGGTTGAATGTGGCGATACATTATGAAATGACCCAAGTAACATGCAATTAGGTGGTAGACTCCCTAAGGACCTATAGATTGTCAGTTGGCATAGCCCGTCATACTAACCAAAATTTCTTTTCAAAATTATTTTGTGATTCATTAACGCTTTTTGTAATCCTACATTCAAAGTCCTTATTAGACGTATTTTCAACTATAAATATAGATGAATAAACATATATAAATATGTATATAAATAATTTTTTCTTTTTCCTATCCAAAATATTAAATTTGGTACAATTTTAAAATATAATTAAAATACAGGGAAATAAAAGTGAAATATGACAAAGAGTTAATCATAATAGTGGTAACGCTTTTATCATAAACAGTGAGCTACACCTTATGCATGCATCATATAAATAAATATTAATACTTAAATTTGAGCTCTAGTGAATGATTACTATTTTCATACAATCATGAATCTATACATTGGCATTCATTGAAGTCGATACGATCATCTGGACAGTTTTCTGCTATACTTGGATTAATGCAATTAAATATCACAGGCCAACTTCTTTCCAAAGCATGACCTAAGAATGGTGAAGCTGCTGAATGTGGGGAGTCGAATTTTTCGTCAGTTGCTCCTTTCCATTTGAACCATCCACCTTCTCTGTGAATCCAATGTTCATCATTAGCCTGTAGTAAATTTCGAAGCTCTAAATATTTTGAAATGGAATTTTGGAGTATACGTTTTTGAGATACAATGAATTGTCCAGCGTAAGTTGCTAATTGTCCAGAAGGGGGACAAAACTATATTTTCACCATAATGACGATCAGTAATGGTGGTAAAAATAAAATTTTTAAACAACTACTCACGGTTTCCTGAAACAATGTAAAAATATCTCTCATCCTTTCGTACTTTCCATTACCGAGGCCATCCTCCCCACAGTCACTCCTCAGATAAGGTCCCAGACTTAAAAATCCAGTTTTTGAAGGATCAAATATATTTAGTCTAGGTTTCGCGATCCAATGCCAGCTCAATTCAGGTTGAAGAAAAAAGGTACTTTCCGCTAAGCCTTCAATGATTGTACCGTTTTTAGGAAACATTTCTAAAGGCTTAAAAGTAAAATTGGAGCTAGAATCTTTTGAATCGCTCAATGTAGAACTTGAGTAATAAGGAAGATGCCTTAAGATGTGCGTGAGATAAGTGCCACCTTCGCGGCCTTGATTAGTCAGTCGAAGAACCTCGTCCGCATCAGTTTGCAGAGCTATTTCCTCTAATGATCTGTCATGGTGCTTGACATAAATGATGATTTTAATGTCATGACCCTCCAATTTTTTAAGCGCCTTGATATTTTGAATAAGTTCTTTCACAGGTTCTAGAGGTTCATTATAATAAGAAAAGACGAGGTCCACGGAGCCCGATGCTCGTGAAGTTGAAAGATTGTGAGATGCTTGGCCTGAAAACCATGCCAATTTAAAGACAATGAAAGCACCCAAAATCAAAACAATCAACAGTCGAATACACCGACGCCAAAACAAGTTGAGGTAACGATGGTCGGGCCATTCTAATGAGTCAAAATTTGGCGAATTTTTTGAAGTGGGGGAATATGGCATATGACACAGAAAATACATTATTTTTTGTGAGATGGAACTACGTGAAAATAAACCATTTTCGGAATGATTGCGGGAAGATAGATAGTCTAAAGAGGGTAATGACTTATATTTAATTTGATGAGGGCTAGATGGAGGTGAGAGCTCTGATGAAGGGGTTGATATTTGGACGGTGGCGGAAAAGGAATAAGTAGATGAAATGGAAGAAGAAGATCTACGTGATGGAGTGTTCATTTCTGGGAACCTTTGTGGAAGGAAAAGAAGAGAGATAGTTTGTGATAAATTTTTAGATGAGGAAGGAAACGTGGATTAAGAGTAGGTTGATGCAAGCATGAACAGCGACAAAATATTTTGTGAAAGAGTTAGATGGAGGAAGGAAAAAGTGCCTGAGCGTTGAGAAAAAATGGATGAATAAAACTGAAAAAAAGGGGGAGAAATATTTAGATTGGCCTGATAGATGTATTTATCTACATGGAAAATTAAAGATTAAACCTCAGTGCTACTGGCTGTTTTGAGACAAGATGAGCAAATGACATGGGCTGAGGAGTAGAGACCAGAAAAGAGGCTTCTTTATAAAGTCGATTATCTGCCGCAGTGTGCCATCATGACAGATCAAAAGTGTAGAAAAAGCAACTGGTCGAGATGTCACGGCAAATTGACATATTGAGCCGTGTGCCCATAACCTTGCTTATACTTGCCGTCACAGCGTTGAGGCAGGAACTGGTTATACGGAATCATTTCCGTTTTTACCATTTTTAACCTTGTTCCTCTCGGGAAGTTATAGAGCGGTTGATTAACTTACTGATTTGCAGCTTGCTTGCGTCACTGGTGTACATCTGTGAGCTGGTATCTACAACTTCCCGCCCGCTGCATCTCTCTGTTTCCCATATAAATAGCTTTCCGTGAGTCTTGTGGCAAGTTAATGTAGTTGTCTCTTGTCATCATTTCATAGCGGTACACCAACGAAGCTTACGGCTAATCACACAAAATCAGGTCTCAGAATTGATTTGATTAAAGAAAAGGGAAAAAGAAACAAGCTTAATGCACCTCCTCAAAATTTCAAAGACTTTCTGCAGTTCAATCAATTTTCTTCCACTCTAACGAGTATCTCTCTTGATGTAGTCTGGTCTTTGTTGAACATATATTCTTTGCCATGTTGCCTTGTTGTCCCGTTGCGCCTCTTTGAGTTTTGGTATTTCCAGTGAACTCGATATGTTTTTCTCTTCTTCCTTGTTGTCCGCAAACCATGAGGCAGGTTTCGGTTTGTTTTGGATGGCAGCAACCGTTGCAGGCACCAACTCTTCCATAACCAAACTCTCAAAAAAACAAATATCTTCTGCTAACTTAGAAAAAGCTTGGTGAATCGTTTTAATTTATATTTACTTATTATTTACTCAATTAAGAAAAACATTTTTATAAACTTGGAAATCACCGTAAATCCATATCAACAGTCATACTTTAGCCCACCCACCCGAACCACTCGCTTTGAGATTATCCAGTAGTCTCCTGCTCGGAATAGCCAGGGTTCATGGCCATGTGACATTATTTCTTTATATCTATCATCATTTATGTAGCGTAGCACGCACTTACTATGCCCAAAAATTTGGTAGCAATGGGCTTTATTTCAAACTGAGGTCCAAAACACATCGCAAAGCATTCGAAAAGCTTTTGCGACAATTCATCATGTGAATTATATCTCATTGTTACTTCAATCTTCTCTAGTGGTATGGCGGCTGAAAAAGAGTATTTTATATTCATCATAATAGAACAAGTCTTCTCTAGTCAAACAAATTCCTGCTACAAGCAATTTAGATCTTCCCACCGAATCGTCGCGGTAAATAAATATGTAAATTCTGCTGCTAGCGCCTGTCTAACAAGCTTTTAATTATCCTTAACCTCCAGAATACAAGCAATAACCTTGGCCAAGCAGCCTAACGCTCCAAACAACTTAATTTTATCTACCGGCAGAATTGATACCTATTTGCTTGCTACTTCTTCTTATCAAGATTTGGATTATTCTTTTGAAGTAGATGTTGGACGGCCAATTTCTTCTGGTGTTTTTGGGGGAACTCCAGGTAACCCATCCCAGAGCCTTTTAATTCATTGTAAAACTATATATAGAGTGACTTGGTAGTAGTGTTGACGCGCAAAACATAAGGTTCATCAAATCTTTTTCAGGCAGAGACTAGTTCCCCACAGACTTATCCAAAAGATCGGTTTGTTTCTCAACCTCACCAAATAAACTTGAAGGAAGAATATGGTCCTTCGGCGATAGAAAACATTGGTGTTGAGGAGGATCCAACGAACATTCTCAAAAATAGGCACTCAATTTCTGATTTGGAGTTCGGGCTGGGAGAATTTGAGCTAAGCTATGTGAGAGTTATTCTTTTTTTTTTTAAAAAAATGTCGCTGTTTTGCTTTAATTGAACTAATAATTTCTATGTATATATACAGGATCTGCTTGCTGGAGATGACGCTCATTTGGACTTGGACCTTGGAATTGTTACTGAAAAAGGTATCCATCACTTCATTTACTCATAAATCTTTAAATCATTTGGGCTGCAGCCTTAACTTAAATAATTTTTTTCGGTTTATTAAAAAAACATTACATATTGATCAAAAAACATTTCAGATGGAGTGCATGAACAGTCCACAAACAAAAAAATTGAAAAGGAAGTAAAGTGAGACTTCTTCGATTTTTTTCTATTCATACGAAGATTCTATTTTTTTCATCCTCTTTTCTTTCGGGATAGCACAATCCAACCATCAGCGATTCCTGAAACTCAATTCTCCCCACTTACTCCAAAACAAGTAAATATCCTATTGAACAATTTAATAATAAGGCCATATTTTTAAATCATGAAAACTTAATGTTGACAGGCAACCGAGTGGGACCTCGAATATCCCTTACGTATTCAGAGTCCTACAGCTTTCCATGGACAGGATGAAGAAAATGCAGTGCATGATGTCTCCAAACACTATGATATTCACCTGGAAAAAGATTGTAAATATAAGGACCATTTTTATTCTTTTGTGAATGATATTTAATTAACAGTAATGCCTTAATTCATTTTAGATGCCGATATGAATTTGAAGCAGCCCAATATAAGAAAAAGAAAGCACTTAATCGACTCTGCAATTACTCTTAGTCATGAAGAGTTCAACAATATGCAGTACCAGTATACCAAGAATTTGAAAAGGAGGAAAATGGAAGCTGAAATTAAAGAGGACATTAGAAAAGCAGAAAAAAAAGCATTAGATATGATTTACTGCCCTCCCATTGAATGTAAATGTTTTCTCCCCTTTTTTCATTTTTTCTTCAAATCAACCAAAAGAATAATCATACTAAGTAAATACTTTTTAAAAAATTAAACAGCTAAAGCAAACCAGTTGATCAACCTTTGGAAAAATTGTCTCCAAATTCCAAATTCGCTTGAAAAAGAACCGAATTTTCATCTTGAAAAGTTAGATCGGTCCAGAGGTAAAAAAATCCCTAATTTACCAATTGATTTTTTTTTTTTCATATATATAATATTCTCATTCAAAATATATGAGGCCAGCTCAGGGAATTGGGAATCAAGTGGCTGTAACGCATAGAACGCCAGAGGCTGCACATCGTGTCGTCGAAAAAGATTTCCCAAGAGAAGAAGGTGAGTATAGTCCGTAATTTTCAATCAAATCTTTCATGTGATATTCATGTGCGTTATCAGCTTTGGATGGCCAGAATTTTAATTTTAGAGATGTAGAAAGAGCTCGGGGAATCTCCGTCGAGTATGAAGAGGTAAGTAGAATTAGAAAAATAACATCTCCCCCTCCGCCGCAACAGCGATAGCTAAAAATTAGTTATTCCCCCTCATAGCAGGAGATGGGAAGGAATAGGGCTTCTAGTCTTCAAAATAGCTTACTCAGAAGCACGTCCGTCATGCCTTGGGATATGGAAAGGGGAACTGATATTCATTTCAGACACGGAAGTGATGCTTTTTATCGTGAGAGCTTTACCGGGGGTATCACCTCTAGCGTTAAAAGAAGTGGCGGAAATTATAGCAAAGAAACTCCAGTCAAGTTTGTTTATTGTTTTATTTCTTTAAGCAATAAATTTATATCAAAATATCACGAGAAAAAAAATGGCTCTGTCTGTTTTTTTAGCCTCAAAAAATTAGACCTGACATTTTTGTTTTTATTTCAAACAAAAATTAAATAGTATCAATTTGCGCGGATTTCGTGGCTCTTCAGTACAATCATCTCCGCTCGAACCAACACCTCTCAGAGAAAGGCAAAAGTATAAGGAAAATTTGGTTAAAAATATAGAAACCCAAGAAAATTTTCCAAGTGTTCCGCAAGACAGTAGGCATTGATTTCGGTTTAAAAAAATCATCAATATCTGGAAAAAATAGGAGGAGTTTTAACCCATTTTTATTGGAACTATGTTTTCAATGCAGACAAAGAGGAAATTGATGCCGAAAATAATAATAATGAAGATATGAGATTTCTCGAGTGGGCAACAAGTCAAGTCCCTCAAGATTCAAAATTTTTATGTGAGTTTTGATAAATTTTCATGTTCAATTTAGCTTCAAGTTTTTTCTCGAATGATTTCTATTCTTATGATAAATTTCGTCATATTTTGATTTTTCAATGAGGAAAATAAGTCAGTGACTTGGCACCTATAACTACGACTTCGATTCCAGTAGCGGCACAAGCGTTTTATAAAATTCTATCGCTAGCAAATAAGAATTTCGTTCAAGTGATTGAACAAGATGAAGCATATGGTGAAGTAAGTTTTCTTGAAAAATAGGAATTCATTTAGTATCAATTCGCAGTAAAATTTTAATTTATGCTAATATGTTTTTTCGTTAATCAATTTTTTCTGCATCTTGAAGATTTGTTTAAAGATACCCAAAGCTCAATCATAATTAATCACATTTGTGCATTGTCAGGAGTAGGTTCGATTCCTTAAAAAAACTAATATCTTCTGTTTGTGTGGATAACGCAGCTAAAATTGAACAGCAGAAAATAAAACCCTAAGTGATTTTCCATGTGACGTTGAAAAAAACTGTATGCATGCTGAAAAATCAATCATTTTTATCTTAAATTTTAAAGTATGCATTACATTATTATCCGTTATAAATTTTAGAGAAAATTATTATTATTATTAACCAAGAACAATTTAGCATCATTTATTACACGTATGCACGTGTGGTGTGGGTGTATCGCATCATCTATTTATCATGTTACGAAAATCCATCGAAATTAAACTTATGATACAAAAATAGATGCGCTTTCAAGCGTTGACGTAATGAATAAGTTAAAAATTACCCGTCACAATTTTAAAATAGAGTTACCAACAAAATATAATAAACTTCACACTTTAGAATAGCCAGCTAAGAGCATCCTACCACCGTTCGTCGCATGGATTCCGCCCAGAACGACGATCTTATGCTTGTTGACGCGACTAACGCGCCTCCTCCTTTACCGCCTTCTCCCGTCCCTCCTGACCTCCCTCTGGCCCCGGAATCCCCACCCCTTCAAAGCTCTACTCTGCCTCCTTGCCCTAGAGCAAGTAGCCCTGATCTGCCTGCCGCCTCTCTGTCCCCCAAACAGGCCCGTCTTCAGAAAAGACGCAGATTTTCTTCTCCCCCAGCCCCCTATAGACCCCCATGCATTGACCCTCCCAGCACCTTGGAGGAAGCTAGAGCTGCTCACCCTGAGCTCTTCTACGATCCCTCTGCCTCTCCCCCTGGTCACCCTCCTGCCCCTCAGTCACAAACCCTTAACGACTCATGCCATAATCCTGATAACCCGTTTGTGGATTTTGGCCTTACCTCTGCTCCCCGTGCCCCACTTCCTTCATCAGTCAATCATGATGCCCCAGCAGCACGAGTCGTCCGTCTTGTGGGTTTGTCACGTGCCACAAATGCTGTAGCACTGTCATCCTGCCTAACCAATCTCCTTGATACCATCAAAGAACCTACCCGCAATGGAACCAAGGTTACAGTTCATAAAGCCGTTCTATCAGACATCAAGGCTTTAGCAGCTGCAATCTCCCACCAAGCAAATCAGTCAGATTTTCACCAGGTACCTCCCAATGCCCCTCCTCAATACGTCTCCACTCTTACCAACAAAATCGACGAGCTCCTTACCCGCTTCCCTCCTCTTCCTTCTCCCACTACATCATCCCCCTCCCCTCCCAAAAATATCCCCTCTTCTCGCCCTTCATTTGCTCAAGCAGCTTCCACTACTCCCCCACCCTCTGTTCAACGCTCCCATCCTCCATCAGGCCTCCCTCATTTCACTATAAAGCAATCTAACCCTTCCTCCCCTGTCCTCACCGATCTTACCAACTCTCAACTTCTCAACATGCTCAATAATAAAATTAAAGCAAAAAATATACTCAACCCCTCTTCTTCCTCAGTTATACGGGTCCGAGGAGTTATCAGACACAAATCTAATGATTTCAAAGTTATTGTAGCTACCCCTCTTGACCTCAACACCCTCACCAGCGCATGGCAATCTTGGATCCCTCAAGGTTTGATTTACAAAGCTCCTACATTTTCAGTAGTTGTCCATGGGGTGCCAACATATTACGACTTTGATAACCAATCTGACATTAACACTTTGATTGAAGACAACCCTGAAACCCTCAAGTCCTTATACCGTGTCACTTGGTTGAGAAGGCCTGAAGCTAGAGCGGGAAAAAACCATTCCTCTGCTGTCCTTCACCTTCTAGACAAAAACATTGCTGACTCCTTATCCTCTCCTTCTCCTCCTTTTCCTTTATATATTGAAGGACAGGTTCGTCGTACAGAGGCTGTTAACCACGAGCGAAGTACCTGCTTCAAATGCTGGGGTAAGGGCCATTTATCAATTCATTGTGCCCTTCCTCCCAGATGTTCCAATTGTGCCGGCCACCACAGCACTAAATCCTGCAAAGCGCAACAACTATCCTCACCAGTGTGTTTTAGATGTATTGATTCCCTTCCCCATGATCACCCAATCAAAACAGCTCAAGCATCACTTCATTCGCTCCTCAATGACGCTTCCCCCCCTCCCCTCTTTCACCTTCCTCACTTACCCGCTTGCCCTCTCAATAAGTCTATATGATAGGACAAACTAATATTTTGCCAAAGTTTCCTTTCACAGTCTTTCAGCTGAACTGTCACCGTTCTTTCTATGTTTTTCACTCACTCTTTAATGACCCCGCAGCTCCAACTTATGATGTCCTGGCTGTTCAAGAGCCTTTCCTTTCTCCCGATCATTTTTCTCCAGCCCCTGCTCAAGGATGGCACCTCATTGTACCGCCCAGCCTTTCCCCCCCACCTCACTCAACTCCCATCCGAAGCTGTTTTTATATTAACAAAAATCTTCCTCTTCATCTCTTCACTTCTCTTCCTTCCCCTTCCACCGACCTCACCCTCCTCCTCTTGAATCTCAACCCCCTCCCTCTTCTTCTTGTTAACATTTACAACCCACCTCAAACTTTTTCATCCACTCAACATATTTTTTCTTCCCTCTCCCCTTTCATTAATACCCCTACTTTTCTGTTCACTGACTCAAATCTTCATCATGATCTATGGGCTAGTGCGAATAATCACTCCTACAATCACCCTGCCGCTACCCCATTCCTAGATTCCATTACTGATCTGAACATGACACTAATTTCCCAACCTGGTATTCCGACTTTCTGCAACACCAGAAATTTCACGTCTGTGATTGATCTAGTGTTTGCAAATCGCTCTGCCTTGAATTTGGTGATTAGTTGTGTCACGGACAGTGATGGATCCCTTTCACATCTCTCTGATCATAGATCTATCATCACTCGTTTCCTCCTCTCCCCTCTTCCAAAGACACACAAACCCTTTCGCAACTGGAAGAAGTTTGATGAGTCTTCTCTTTCTATTTTTCTTTCCTCCATCACCCCTCCTTCTCCCTCTCCCCTCCCCTCTGACATAGACCAGGCTGCCGAATATGTCACTTCCCTGTTTATCGAACTAATGGAGCGTTTTGTCCCGCTGCAGCAGCCCGGCTCGTCGTGTCGTGTATGGTGGAACAGAGATATCTTGGATCCCCTCAAGAAATCCTGTTACAGTGCTCAGAGAAGAATGCGTGCCTCCCCTACCCCTCACAATACGGCCGAGTTTCTGGCAGCGCGCAAAACGTTCCGGTCCAAAATTAAATATCTACGAAAATCTCATTGGCAAAACTTCTTATCCTCTCTCACTCCTCTTACCCTTCACAAACCTGCTATGTACCTTTCTCTACCTTCTGACCCTCGCTCTAACCCACCTCTAACAGATGAGTCAGGTGCCTTAATCACTGACAATCTCTTAAAAGCCTCCATGCTTTTTGAAGGCACCTCAGTTGCCTCAATTCCATGCGATTTGTCTTCAATTCCCCCTCCCTTCCCTACTTCTCCCCTCAAGTCTTCGCCTTTCACCAAACAAGAGCTGATATCTACCTTGCTTAAGACCAAAAGAGGCAGAGCACCTGGCCCTGATGGGATTCCCAACGCGTTTCTACACTGTAATCCTAATGCTATTGCTGACATTCTATTACCTCTGTTTCAACAGTGCTTGAATACTGGTCATTATCCAACCACTTGGAAACAAGCTAGATCAGTAATAATCCCCAAGCCTGGCCGCCCAAATTACTCAGTCCCCAGTGCTTACCGCCCTATTGCACTCCTCAACACCATGGGCAAGCTGTTGGATTCAATGCTAACAAACCGTTTGTCCTTTTTCATGGAATCAGGCCATTTACTCCCCGAAAACCATTATGGTGGGCGTCCTCTGAGAAGTACGTCAGACGCTTTACTGCACCTCACTGTCTGGACCAAGGATCAGTGGAGGCTAGGTAAGGTTGTTGGCGCCCTTTCTCTTGATGTCAAAGGTGCTTTCCCATCTGTAGACATTCGAAGACTCCAACACACTCTCTTCTCACTCCCACTTCCTCATGACCTCATATCCCTCATCACAAACTCTTTAGAAGGCCGCAACACCAATATATCATTCTCCACATATGAATCTCCCTACGCCTTTTTTCCTAAGGGCCTTCCTCAAGGCTCTCCTTTATCTCCTCTCCTATACATCATTTACAATTCGTCTTTGCTCATGCTTCCCTCTCTTTCCAGATCCTGTTTAGCTATTGGATATATTGACGATGTCATTTTCCTATCAGCTGACAAGAACCCTTCCAAAGTTACTACAACATTGTCTCAATTGGGTGCAGAGGCTCTTGAATGGGGTCGATCTCATGCAGCAGTCTTTGATGTTCCCAAAACCAAATGGCTATTGCTGACCAAACGTCTCCCCCTTCTAAAGTCACCCCCCACTCTTCTTTTCAACGATCAATCTCTGGTGCCGGTCTCTTCGTTCAAATGGCTGGGCATGGAACTGGACTCTACACTCTCTTTCAAACCCAATGGCACAAAAGTCGTTGCCAAGGGATTTCAAGCTGCCAATACAATTCACCGTCTTGCTTCGTCTGGCTGGGGCATCCCACTCCGTCAGTATAAGCTTCTAATTAACTCTCTCATTCACTCAAGAACAGACTATGCTGCCATTGTCTGGCACAACCCAAGAATTTCCTCTCGAACAACAAGAATGTTGCAAGTGGTCGACAACAGGGCCATGCGAAGAGCACTTGGTTGCTTCCGTTCTACCCCTGTGTGCTTTCTTCTTCATGATTCGGCTTCTCTCCCAAGCAAACAGCGCTTAGATCTTGTCGTGCGTAAAGCATGGGCGAGACTTCTCTCCATTCCCCCCTCTAATCCGATGGCTCGTCTAGCTAGATCAATAACCTCTTCTCCTCTGCCCAAACTGCATCTCCACCCCCTACACCTCCTATCTTCCCCCTGCTTTTTCCCTCCTCACTTCCCTCTTAGTAATTTGGACTCCCGTTCCCTTGCAAGTTTCCCTCCCTGGGCTCCCCCTCTTTTTGAGGTGGTCATTGATATGCCAAAAGAAAAAGCCCTTGACAACGTTTTGAACTCCTTGTCATCTCTCCCTCTACCCTCGCACTTCATTTACACAGATGGGTCAAGATCCGAGAAGGGCGTTTTCGCTGCCGCTTTTGATCCAAGCCTCCCTCTCCCTCTGGTAGCCCGACTTGGTGATGCTTCTCTATATTCAGTTTTTGAAGCTGAGTTGGTGGGCATTCTCTTAGGGCTCAGGCTCTTCTTGACCAACCCCTTCCATAGCATCCTTCCTTCCCTCACGATCCTCTCAGATAATCAAGCAGTAATTAAGAAATTATCTTCCCCATCTTCACCTTCCCCTAATGCTGCGTTGCTCAGTGCCATAGTGCACACGGTTAATCAACTTTTTGAACTCAATCCCACTCTTAAACTTAAACTGCAATGGTGCCCAGGCCACTCTGGCGTCCAGGGTAATGAATTGGTTGACTCCCTGGCAAATGGCACTCATCCATTGGCCCCTCGTGCTGAGTCTTATTTTTCATTTGCCCCTCCTCCTCCGTCTGTTTCTGCTTTAAAATCTTTCTTAAAATCGCATCACTCTTCCCTCCTCTTTTTAGCCCCACCTCCAGATGTCCTCAAAAAACTCAGAGGAAAATTTGATCCCTCTCAAACTTTCAAAACCCTCTCGTCTCTTTCGCGGCCGCGGGCTACTGTCTTTTCACAGTGCCGCTCTGGTCACTCCCCCCTGAAAAATTACTTGTTTCGCTTCAAGGCAGTCGACTCACCTATCTGTGTCCACTGCGCGATGGGGGCGAAAGACACACCAGAACATGTTTTACTTTTTTGCCCTGCTCACTCCACTATTCGTAGCTCTCTTATCAAAGAAGTTGCTAAACACAAGTTATCCTTTACTACTTCTTCTCTTTTGTCTAATTCGCCTGTCATGGACGCTGTGGCAAAATTTTTAGTTGATACTCATAGATTTCCCAACAATTTGCCGTTATCCCAATAGCTTTCTTCAAAGAGTTACATTTTGATTGCCATTAGTTTCTGCTCATTAGGTTTTATCTCCCCTCAGTTTGTAAATACTTGCTTATTTAGTTTACGTTTCCTTCATGCCCCTTGTTGGGTGAGATTGTATGAAATGAAAAAAAAAAAAAAAAATCCTACCACCGTTACAGTAAATTTTCAGTAGCAAAATGAATAAATGCCGCGACACGCTATGAATCATTTTTTGTTTCGCCATGGAGGCGCAACAATTGTGCACAGTTGTTCAACAGTTACGAAACAATTGTTTTTTTGCACTCAAGACCCACCTAAGACCTCTAAGTGCTAAAAACACATTGTTACATAACTGTTGCGTAATCGTTGCGCCATTGTTGCGCCCCAAGACGAAACGAACATTTGTTGTAGTTGTTAGGTCTCGACTACGCTGCAGTATCACCATGTATATATATCTGTTAACACAAATGAAGGAATAGGATAGAAGTGAATAACTGAGAGCAGCCTTGATAACCGCCAATAGGTTATGGGCCCTTAAAGCGCCTAACTTTACAATCATTTTTTTTCTTTCTCTCTCTTCTATACTGTCAAGACTACTGCCTCATCAGCACTACCTACCAGCCTTGTCAGCAAAATCCATTCTTCTCTTTCTCTCTCTCTCTCTCTATTTCTTTTTCCTTTTTTCTTTCTCTCCTTTTTTTTTTCTTTTTCTCTTTTTGTCAGCAGATCTTGGCCTCATCAAAAAAATAAAATTCTATCCTCCTTTTCTCTACCTTTTGTTCTTCCTTAGTTCTCTAGTCTTTCTCCCTTCTTCCATTTCTAATTGCACAGGTGATTAGGTTGGGGTCCTTGCAAGATCCTGAACACACGTGTTTGTGGGCACACATTCACCCAAAAACCTTTTTTTCTTTTTTCTTTCTCTCTTTCTTTCTTTTCTTTTCCCTATGCTTTTGTCTACTCCCATACTACCTCCTCCATATTTTTTTTTCTGTTTCTGCATAATTTTATGTTTAGATTTCTTTTACCTTTTTTCTGAGTAGTTTTTACCAAAAAATAAAAAAAATAAAAAAACAAAAACAAAATAATAATAATAATAATAATAATAAATTAAAATAAAATAAAAATGCAACCACAATCTTGGACAACAACTCCCAACCCAACCACCTCAACACCAGCAACTGCCACCACAACAACACAACAACTACGACTTCCTTCGCAAGCACCCTCTGCACCACCAAAACATCCAAACAATGAAGATGCCTACAATGAAGACTTTGAACCCTATCAGAGGAACCAACAACAAGACATACCCTCCGATGATGAAGAATACCGCAACCCCCATGCTTCTTCCTGAGACATGGCAAGAAAGCATGTCACTGACACAATTAGAGACGTCTGTGAGGAAATGTCATCATGGCTGAGCAAACTAAAAGATAATGGTTTGAATTTCTGACTCTGGTACAAAGAGCTACAGATTGTACTCACCAACTACATAGGGGACCCAAACTTCCTCACAAGGCCAAATCCCTCCACTGGATCTGCAATAGAAAGGATTGGGCAGGCTATTCTTATCAACTCAGTTGACCTCAACGTAAAGACACAAATTATGTCAAAAATCCCTAGCACAGAAGCCTTCAAACAACTACGGCTCCAATACAATGTGCTATCCCAACCAGGCCAACTGAATGCTCTAGACAGACTCCTTGATGTAAGGTCAATTTTTTTTTCCAGCCCAATAGCTATGATTGCACACATGAAAGATTGCTACACTGATCTCAAAGCCCAAGGAATGAACCTTGACAACAAGCTCTTAGCTCTACTGTTCCAGAGAGCAATCAAAGATGACCCTTGATTCAGCATGGAGGCGATGAGGGACATTGAGCTCCTAGTGAAAATTTCTCATGACATCCCCAGGACTGTTGCCATCCAGAAAACCCTTTCCTCCACATGCGACAGACTAAGGAAAAACAATGAAAACAAACTTCATGGGGACACTACCATCCCCACAGCCAACAAACTCACAGTAGTGGAAACCAATAATCCCATTCCCCCAACATTGCCTGCTGAACAGAGACCCATCAATGCCCTCAATGACTATGTATCTCACATGGATCCCACCTTTGATGCAGCAAAATTTGCCAGACAACCAACCTGCTGGAACTGAAACAGTCCAAACCATCTCTGTGCCCACTGCCCAAAAAATGCATCTTATGGTGCCCGTGATCAACAATGCTCCTTTGTACCTCCAGGGCTCCAACCTGTCTATCCCATGGTCATTCAATTGTCATTCATGCCACCAACAGGAAAAAAGAAAAACTTCTATCAACCCCCCCACAACCCCAGTAATGTATGGATTCATACCACCCTACATATCTTGCTCATCCAACAAATGCCCCTGCTCGTAAATTTTCCCCCATGAGAGCCAAAGCAATGGAAATCACTGATGACTCAGCTGAGGCCACAGCAGCAGCTTTCCAACAACTCAATCTTCATCAAGAAAACTACTCTCCCGCACTGTTGTTTGATACAGGAGCCACTCACCATTTCTTGGGCAATAATAATGAGCTAGTCAATTTTGTTGCATTCAAAACACCTATTCCAATTAAAGTGGAAACTAATGGTAACAAAACTTTAATTACAGGGAAAGGGACACTCTTCTTCACTGGGGCAACAGGGCGAATTATCAGTATTAGCCCTGATTTCTAATGCAAGGAGGCAAATGGTATGCTCATCTCACCAGCATCATTGATCAAGGGTGGATCATGACTACTAAGCACAAACTCACATGATTTCCATGTTATTTTTGAACAGGAAATAATACTTTTCTCCACCTTTAACTCAGCAAAAAGAATATGGACCACGGCCAAGCCTCATTGTTGTTATATCCATAATGATCCTGTAACTAGTGATATGAACTACTTTCCTGCTTCAATAAAAAGTATGCCCATTAGCCCACATGTTTTCAGTCTAGAGCTGCCTGTGAGTTTTCCAGAACCAAGAAGATGCACCAAAAATGAGGAGATCCTATACAACTGGCATTGCCTGCTAGGTCATGCCAGTCTGTGACAAATTTGGTGGATGATCAACTCCAAGATGGCCTTGGGTTTGCCTGAAAAGCTCCCCCCTGGCAAAAAAAATCTGTGATGCATTCCAGATGTGCAAAAGCAGGAGAGAGGCAATTTTTGAGTCTACTGGGAGAATCCCTGTGAAACTGGAAATCCTGGAAGCTTACCTGACAGGACCAATAGAGGAAACATCAGTAGAAAATGGTCTGTAAGCCCTTACTATTAGAGACCTCACTACTTCCTACAGTGAGTGTCATATCCTACATACCAAAAATGAGGCAGCTGGGCAGGTAACTGAAGTAATCTCTCAACTGGAAACTCAAACAGGCTCCCTGGTGAAAATTTTCAGGTCTGACAATGGTGGTGAGTTCTGCAACAAAACCCTTGACACTTACATTTTAAAAAAAGGAATTATAAATGAGAAATATCTTCCTTATTACCCCCAACAAAACAGCTATATTGAAAGATAAAACAGAGCTGTCACTGAATCCAGCAGAACAATGCCATTTTCCAGCCAACTCCCTAAGTACTTCTGGAGTTTTGCCTTCAAATGGGAATCATATATACTTAACAGAATCTCAAACAAAAATACGTCAAGCAAGACACCATATGAAGCAATGTTTGGCAGAAAGCCCCAATTAGACATCATCAGAAAATCTGGCAAAGCAGCACCTGTTCATCTATCAGAGGGAAAGAGATAGAAGTTAGATGCTCAAGCAAAGAAATGCTACGTAATTGGATATACAATGGGAATGAAGGGTTGGCTCTTTTGGTATTGCTCAGAATGAAAAGTAATTGCCTCAGCATGGGCTACATTCACCAAAAAAAACAACAAATCAACTCACAGAAGACAAAATGTCCATAAAATCTATCATCAACAAAGCCACACTTCCCAATGAAAGGCATCAAATTGGAGACTTCAAACATGAGGAGCTAATGCTTGACCAAGAACATACTGCTCATTCAATTTTTGAAAATTGTGCCTTCTTTGTCACTGATGTACCTAAATCATTCAAAGAAGCTGCTAAATCTAACAGTAGAGCAGAGTGGATCAAAGCCTGTCAAACGGAAATTGATAACCTAACTTCAATTAATGTCTGGACTTACCAACATCCACCCAAAGACGCAAGGATTCAGGATGCAAAGTGGGTGTTTTCCAAAAAACTGGACAATTAACTGGCAAACACAAGCTCAAAGCAAGATACGTGGCAAAAGGTTTCCAGCAAAAAAAAGGTGTTGATTATTCCTTAACTTTTTTTCCAAAAGCCTCATTCACTGCTCAAAGATTGATATTAACAATTTTCGCCTCAAGAAACTGGCCAGTGCATTCATTTGATGTCACTTCAGCTTACCTACACAGCCCCATTAATGAAAAAGTCTGGGTAAAAGATCTTCCAGGCTTTGAACACAATGACGGAAAATCATACAGGTTACAAAAGGCTCAGTATGGAACCTTTCAGGCTGCAAGGTGCTGGTGGCAACACTTTGGCAATCAAATCAAGGAAATGGGGTTCTCAATGTCTATATATGACAGCAGCATCTACTTTCTATGAAACAACACCACCAAGGCAATGATCTGGGTTCATGTGGATGATGGACTGGTCACTGGTGACAGCAACTAGAAAGGGATCTTGGGAAATCCCTGACTATCAAATGGCAGGAAAACCTGACTGGTATAGTGGGAGTCAAAGTGTAACATAACTCCAAAGGGTTCCAACTGAGTCAACCAGACCTTATCAACAAAATAAAAAAAAACCATCACCAAACTCTACCAACCAACATTGACCTATCTACCTCACATGAAGAAAACAAACCTATCAAACCCAACAAATATCTATCCATTGTAGGATCACTTACTTACATAGCCATGGAAACATGTCCAGATCTGAGCTTCACAGTCAATCAACTTACCAGACACACCAAGTTCCCCAATGAAGAACACTGGCAAGCCATCAATCACCTGCTAGGTTACCTACTATACACTTCCAACAAAAAACTGAATTTGTACCTGGAAATAAATAATGACCCTCCAATCAAAGCATACTCTGAGGCTAACTGGGGAAATGAATTCTCAAGATCAACAGGTGGGTGGTTATCACCCTCAATAATGCGCTAATATACTGGTCATTGAAGAGAATTTCATCTATAGCTACCTCAACATGTAATGCCAAATACATGGCTTTGGGTGCCGCCACAAGAATGGGCATCTGGATCCAAAAACTTCTTAGTGAATTAGTAGGCTATGATGGCCCATTCAAAATTATCTGCGACAACCAGGCCTCCATCAAGGTTTCCACCAACAAAGCATCCAACAAACAAAAAAGGCACAGTGATCAGGAGTTCTACTTCATTAAAGAGCAACTTCACAAAAAAAGAGCAGTGATTGAATGGGTACCCACCAAAGAGCAAAAAGCCAAAATCATGACAAAAGCTCTCAACAAACAATGCCATGAAACTGGATGCCAGGCACTAGGCTTACAGTGACCTTCAAGATATTACCATATTTCTGTTCCTTTTAAAGCTAATTTATCCTTTACATTTAAGTCTAATCCATAAATAAATAATAATATTAATAGCTTTTTGCTCCTTAGTTTATAAATCACACTCTACATACACTTCCTTTTCTAACTTTTAACATACTAGGTGTCTTGTCAAGTGGGCAGGTGTTATGTCTTGACTACGCCACAGCATCACCATGTATATATATCTGTTAACAAAAATGAAGGAATAGGATAGAAGTGAATAACTGAGAGCCGCCTTGATAACCGCCGATAGTAGTGACATTGGTAAATGAATTGACTACAATCAGCACCATATGTACCAACATTTACTAATGGCAAGGTGGATTGAAATCTTGAAAATCGTTCACAACACTGAATCAGTAAAAATCAACTTTATTAGCAATTTCATATATGGCACAATGATGGTATCTGCTGACATAATCAAGCTTATATGGCTATAAAGTTTGTAACACTACGACACATTTTTGTTTTGCCATGGGGCACAACGATAATGCAACAGTTACAAAACAATTGTTTTTTTTTGTACTTAAGACCCACTTAAGACCTTTAAGTACCAAAAAAAATTGTTAAATAAGAGCATCCACACTCGTGGGTCAAATTAGCTTCAGTATGCATATTTTAATGAAAATAGCGGCTAATATTCCACACTCATCATGTTTTAGTCATTTGGTAAAGGGTCAAATCACTAATTTTTTCAGTAATTTGTAGATCTTTCCATGAATTATTGAACCATTTGTGTAACTCATTTTCTGCCCCACCATTTTTTCAGTAATTCATCTCAACAGACCACACTCACAACACATCAATACCTCCATTTCATTAAGACTTCACTCTTAACAAAAACTACTTTTCTCACTTCTCATCATCATATCACACCCAAAACCAGCTCTATATTATTTTAATACAGGTTCTGTGCAATGTACACACCTCTAAATAGTCTTATCACCACATAAAGTAAGAAAACAAGGTCACCTAATCAGTGTCCACTTGGAGGGTAGTTAACAAGCAAGTTAAGGTAAAGTGTTCCTTATCTAGGTCTAGTAATTCTTTGAGACAGTTGAATGGCCTAATTGTGGCAAAAAACAATGAATATACCAAGTTAGTGCAAAGACATGTGAGAAAATAAATTATAAATTACTGAATTCATGCAAAAACATGAGTGTTGAATATTGTGTGTAACTTGAAAATAGTGAAGATTTTCACTAACGAGTGTGGAATGGCCTCATTAATTAGTGCCACTCAGAACCAATATGCAAGTAAGCAGGAGTTACACACCCGCACAAGTGCGGATTCTCTAACTTTTGCGTAATTGTTGTGCCATTGTTGCCCCCCAAGACAAAACAAATCTTCATTGCAGTGTAAGAAATGGTGTGAAAAAGTTTATTGTGCTGAGAAATATGTTATGGTGCTTTTTAGGTCTTGACTACAACACAAGCTCACATTGTATATAAAGTAACACACGAGTTTATAGAATATCCATTTGAAATCAAAAAATAAATAAATTAAAACATCCGCTTGCCTGCCGCTTCACTCAACTCCAAATTCATTCTTTTTGCTTTTCAGGTTTCTTCTCTCCTTTGTTTCTCTCTCTTTTTTTCTCTATAATCCTTTCTTCTTTCTCCTCAGTTTATTAGGTTAGGTTCCTCCGAGGAACCCAAACAAGAGTATTAGTGGGCGCACTTCTACCCAAAAACCTTTTTTTTCTCCTTTCCTTTTATCCTTCTTTCTCTCCTGCTTCTTTTCTCCTTCTTTTCTTTTGTTTTTTTTCTCTTCTTTCATTAAAGTTTAGAATTTTCTTCCTTTATCTTTCCTTCTCACTTGTGTTTCATTAAATAAATTAAAAAAAAATATAAATCTCACATTCCAACCTCACAAAATATGACTCCTGCACCACTTCAACCTCAATTGTCTTCCCTGGCTACTGACACAACAACTCAGAAACCATCCACAATCCCAACTAACCAACAAAACACTTCAATACCACCAGACTACCACAAAGATGCCAATGATGAAGATTTCAATCCCTACATCAAACCTCAGCACATCCATCTGTCAGACAACCAAGAATACCATTACCTGTGTGCTGCAGTAAGGAACACCACTACAAAGCAAGTTGTGGACAAAATTTGTAAAGTCCATAAAGAGCTGGTAAACTGGCCATCAAAACTAAAAGAGGATGGCACCAATTTTTGACTTTGGTACAAAGAACTAAAAATCATACTAAACAACTATATTGGTGAACCCAATTTTCTCACAAAACCAAACCCCTCCACTGGATCAGCCAGAGAACATATAGGATGAGCTATATTCATCAATTTTGTAGACCTGAATATGAAAACTCAAATAGTATCTATAACCCCAAGTACAGCAGCATTCAAACATCTCATATTGCAGTATAATGTCCTCTCACAAGCAGGACAACTGAATGCACTAGATAAAATACTTGACATCTGCTCTAAAGATTTCCAAAATCCCATTGCTATGCTCTCTCATGTGAGAGACTGTAATGCTGACCTGTGTGCTCAAAACCTCCACTTCAATGATGAAATTCTTGCAATGATTTTTCAATGAGCACTTAAAGACAACACATTTTTTAGCACAGAAATGTTGAGGGAAGTGGAACTACTAGGAAAAATCTCCAGAGTCAACCCATCAACAGCAAATATACAACAAACATTCAGGGCAACATGGGACAGGCTTAAGAATAATGAAAAAACCCTTTAAAAGAAATGAAATTATACTAATGACAACAAACAAACTCTCTACACACACTTCTAGCTCTTCTGATTATACTTATACGTCTACGGCTCAAAAACTTCTATCCTCACATAAATCTCATGACTCTCTGATGCGCAATAATGACTCAACAGAACCTTCATTCTCTGCTGCGCAACCTGCTGTAATTGTGACTCCCCTGACCACCTTCAAGAAAATTGCCCAAGAACAACATCTTAAGGTAACAGAAACAGACCCCCGGGTCTACAACCTGTCTACCCCTTAGTAATACAACCTTCCTTCATTCCACCTCTCAAAAACTTTTCCTACCAAAACAACAACACATTCCCTCCTCCCAGGCAAATGGACTATTATTTCCCCATTTAACCCCAACATCAACTGAATTGCCCCCCCACCTAAAACACCATACCCAAGAGCAAAAGTGGTATAATTGAACAATGACTCTGAAGAAGAAACTGCTGTTGCTTTTCAAGGGCTAAATATCTCACCTGAATATGCTACCAGCCCACTATTTGAAACTGGAATCACCAATCACTTCTTGGTAAATTTGAACAAGTTAGTAAATTTCACACACTTCAAAAAATCAATGCCAATGAGAGTCACTACTAATGGTACAATAACTTTCATTAAAGGGAAGGGGACTGTGCAATTTATTGTAATGAATGAAAAAACTATCAATATTTGCCCTGTATTCTACTTTAAGGAGGCATCAGGTTTGTTAATCTCTCCAACATCTCTTATCAAATCAGGAGCAACCATTACCTCAACTGACTCTCATGATTTTAACACCAGGATCAACAACAAAATTATTTTAACTGCTGTTTTTAATCAAACTAAGAGTTTATGGTCTCTACCTAAACCAATTACTAATACTGTATATAGTGCTCCTTACCTTGCCATCACATTTGTAATCAATGCAGAATTAAATCACAATTTCCCCCCTGAACCTAAGTTTTTTAGCCTCAACCTGCCAAGAAATTTTCCAGCACCAAGAATTAGAACAAAAGATGAAGAAACACTTTACACATAGCATTTACTTCTCAGCCATGCAAGCCTAAGACAAATACAAAGAATGATAGCTTTAAAAATGGTGTATGGTCTTTTGATGAACTCCCAAAAGGCAACATCATCTGAGATGCTTGCCAAATGTGCAAAAGCAGGTGAAAATCCTTCCTAAATATAACAAACTGACACTCTTCAAAGTTGGAAATAGTAAGTTCCAATATCATTGGCCCCATTGAAGAAACCTCTGTTGAGAATGGCCTATATTCACTCACCATAAGGGACCTTTCCACCTCTTATAGCAAGTGTCACATTCTGCAAAATAAATCCAAAACCACAATGAGAATAGTAAATGTCCTAACCAGGCTGTGAAATAAGACAAATACTAACACAAAAACCCTAGGAACGGATAATTGTGGTGAGTTTAACAATAAGAAATTATCAGCTTTCCTATAAAACAAAGGAATAATACATGAGAAGAACCTACCTTATTTCCACCAACAAAACAGAAACATAGAACATTACAATTGAAAAATCATGGAAAATGGCTACACAGTTCTCTAATCCAGCCAACTACCTAAATATTTCTGGAGATTTGCATTCATATGGGTGTCCTACATGTTGAGAAGGATTCCCAACAAAGTATCAGGCAAAAAAACACCCTACAAGGCACTCTTTGGAAAAAACAACAACTAGATCTGATCTGCAAGTTTGATGAAGTCTCTTACATATACATACCTAAAGAAAAGTGCCACAAATTAGATTCCAAATCAAAACGATGCTACATGATTGGTTACCCAGCCAGCCTGAAGGGCCGCTCTTCTGGACCCTCTAGAAAAGAAGATTTTTGCATTAGCTTGGGAGAATTTCAAAGATGGCCTGAACTCAACTAGAGACAAAATTTCAATAGACTTCATGGTGAACAAAGTAGATACCAATCACTGCATCACAAGTGGTAAACAATTAGGCGTGTTCAAAGACAAAGAAAGAATAATTGATTAAGAAAAATTGGTATCCTCCATCACTGATAATTTTTCTTTCTTTTTCACTGAAGTCCCAAAGTCATAAAAAAAGGCAACTAAGTCAAGGAATAGAAAAGCACGGAAAGAAGCTTGCACAAACAAAATAAAGAATATCACTGACATGGAAGTCTGGGTGAGGGAAAAACCCCCCACAGGATCACAAATTCTTGATGCCAAGTGGGTCTTCACCAAAAAAAAAGGACAAAATCAGTGGAAAACAAAGGCTAAAAGTAAGGTACGTAGCTAAGGATTTCAAAAAGGTAAAAGGCATAGATTATTATTCTACCTTTTCCAAAACGGCTTCTTTAACAGATCAAATAATTATCCTCACAATTTCTGCTTACAAAAAGTGGCTAATATGCACTTTCAATGTCATGGCAGCATACCTACTCAGCCCCATTGACAAGACAGTATGGGTATGAGGCCCACCTGGTTTTGAGCAAAACAATTTCAAAGCTTACAGACCTGAAAAGGTGCTGTATGGGACATGTCAAGCTGCTAGATGCTGGTGGAAGCATTTCAGCAAACAACTCAAGTCCATAAGATACAAAATTTTGGTTTTTGACAACAGCATCTATTTCTTAAAAACTCTACAACCAACACTATGATTTGGGTACATGTCAATGACAGACTAGTAACTGAAAAAAACATAGAAAAACTAAATAAACTTGAACACGATCTCAAACAAACCCTCTCCACAAAATGGCAAGACAAACTTGACACAATAGTAGGGATTAAAATTTAAAGAGACTCAAATGGTTTTGTCCTAAGACAACCTGAATTAATCTCAAAAATCCTAAACAAACACCATCCAAAAAAACTACCTCACCATCTACCACTCCCAACTAATATTGACTTATTAAACTCTCCAACAGATCACATTCCAATTATACCAACTGAATATTTATTGATTGTGGGAGCTCTGAGCTATGTATCAACTGTCACTTGCCCAGACATCAGCTACACTGTCAAAAAGCTAGCAAGACATGCAAAGAATCCCACTGACAAGCACTAGCATGCACTATTTCATCTCCTTAGCTATATACTTCATACAAGAAACAAGAAGCTATATCTTTACCCCAACATAAACAAAGACCCAAATCTAACTGTCTACTCAGACACCAACTGAGGTGGGAAATTTTCCTGCTCAACCAGAGGTATGACAATCTTTCTGTTCAATTATTTGATATTCTGGAAATAAAAAAGGATGCAATCAGTAGAATTTTCCACTCTCCATGCTGAATAAATGGCTTTAGGATTGGCAACATGTATGGGACTTTGGATTCAAAATCTACTGGTCAACCTGATTGACTACAACAAGCCTTTTTTGATCCAATGTGACAACCAAGCATCTATAAAAGTGTCAACAGACAAAAAATCAATTAAACAAACCAGACACAGTTATTGAGAGTTTTATTTCATCAACAAAAAATTACACAAAAAGTGTGCTTTGCTAGAATGGGTGCCTACAACAGAGCAGAAGGCAGACATCATGACTAAGCCATTAAAAAAACAATGCCACAACAGACATAGCAAAGCTATGTCTACTTTTACAATTTATATTTCCTCTTTCTCTTCATCTTATCATTCACTTTCATACAGTATATCCAAAAAAAATATATACAATAGAATATTTTTTTTCCTTTTTTCTTCTAATCTATAATATCTACATTACATATTCATTCTTCAATAAATACAACCTTGTAGCTTGGCATCTTGTTGAAGGGGAAGGTGTTGGGTCTTGACTATGCCGCAGTATCACATCGTATATAAAGTAACACACGAGTTTATAAAATATCCATTCAAAATCAAAAAAACAAAAAAAATTAAAACATCTGCTTGCCCGCCAATAGTGTTACCATGCCATGTACTTAGCTAGTCTCCCATCAGTATATAGTGTAGCCTCTGAGTGGACCAGAGATCTTTCCCTGGTTCTGAAAGGCATCATTCTCTACAGGTTATGGGCCATCTTGCTCATGGAGAAACCTTTGTAGAAACCCATCTGTTGCAATGATACTGCATTTTTCCTTCCTCCTTCAATGGTGTATAAGCACCATCTTTTCAATTCTTTTCTCATAACAGTGTATGGGCACTGTTCTTGTTTCAGCCAAAAAATGGCATCTTTCCTTCTAAATTTGGTGTATGCACCGTGCAATACGGGGGGACTTTTTAGCAAGCTGGCAACCTTGGACTCAAATTCACCACAGATTGAACACACATTGAGCTATTGACAAAGGAAACATACAATCAGGTATGAACACCACTCTGCAGAACAGTTTTAGGTGGGTCTTCAAGTAGATTTCAGTATGAGTTCAGTCTGAGTTCCATCTGAGTTCAGTCTGAGTTCAGGTTGGGGACTTGCTAGCAAGTCCATCCCCTATATTGCATAGTGATGGGTACCATCTTATCATCCTGCCTAAGAAAGGCATCCTATCCACTATGGGGTATGAGGCGTCTCCCCTCATTGTAATTTGTGACAATATGAGCAAGATTTTATGCCACAACTTACTCTAAACACCCACCTTGTTAGCTTCCCCTCTTCTCAAATTTTTTTTATCTTCACTAGATGTTTACCACAGCAGGCAGAATTCTCCAAAGCCCCATTATCTCATTTTTCTAAAATTTCCAATCAATTAGAAGCAAGTCTGTAAATCTAATATTTTTCACACGCCTCACAATTCCCTTCTTGCTCAATCTTCAAATTTTAATCTGATTATCTCAAATCTCAATAACTGATCATCTTTCCTTACTCATCAAATCTTTTCTACCTGTTACTGCTCTAATTATTTCATATATCTATTCAAGTACTTAATGGTATGGTGCTGTTTTTATGGGGGGGATGTGTATATTTTACTTCAATTTCTTTTCTTCACTTTCATTAAATACATCTAATCATGATTTTAGTTTTTCATTCCATTTTTTACTTTTTAATTGCACCCTCTTTACAATACTTCTGTATTATTTTTTCTTTATCACTCATTACAAGTTTTTTCTATTATTGTAAGGTGATGTTTGCCTAGCAAAGTAGGGGGGGATGTTATGGTGATACCATGCTATGTACTTATCTAGTCTTTCATCAGTATAAAGTTTAGCCTATGAGTGAACTGGAGATCTTTCCCTTGTTCTGCAAGGCATCATTCTCTACAAAATATTGTTGCACAGTGTTTTGAGGTGAAGTGAAAATGAAAATGAAAAATTGGAGAAGTGTCCTATAACATATGAAAGTGACTGATAGTTGCAAATGAGTTTGAAAAAAAATAGGCAGGAGTGGGGGTGCAAGTTATGGATTGTTATTCAGCATACTTTAGTAAATTTTTCAAAAGGTTTTGATTATATCTATTGATTTTTAATTTAATGTGATATTTTAATGAAATGATGGCCAAAAATTAACCAAATTTTCAGCAAAGTATGCATACCAACCAATTTACTGAAATGGTGGTAGATGCTCTAACACTCAACAGTTCTTTTTCAAGCCAGCTAAAAAAGTAAAAAAAAATTTAAAAAAAAAATCACATCAATACATACACATGAAACTCTTGAGTATTTGAGGTGATTTTATTCAGTAAATATCTAATATGTATTTCAAAAACAAGTAGCAAGAGAAAAGTCATACAGTAAAACCTGAAAAGCTTACTTTCAGATTTCTCATCTCCAATACTCTTCCAAAAACATGAGTTTAGGTGGCTTTTGGTAGTGAAAAAGTAGCAAGAAAATTTCAAGATTTTCCAGTTTAGCAGTATTACATCTAATTCTGGAGAGCTTGCAGTTGTCCCACATCCCATCCCCTGCCAAAACCATGAGTTCAGTTCAGAAAAGCTATGCTTTTGGCAAAAGATAATAGTCAAGAAAAACACAATCTTTCCATGATTAGCTGTATATTAATAATACTAAAATAAATACCTTCTCAAAACTGAAGTTCATGGAAAAAAAAATTAGATTAAATCCAAATTTGATGTTGGGAGAAAGCTTATTGGTAATTCTACTCTTGTTGTTGTTAATTATGTAAAATGTATCAACACAAAATAAAGTTCACATAGTAAATAGATTGTATGATGTCATATTTACCAAATTGGAATAGGGTCATAAATTTTAAAATGGTGACATCATATAATAGAAAATTAAACCTTTACTCAATTTCATAAAGCTATATTGAAAATAGTTGGTGTGGCTTTCCACAGTTTTGCCCAACTTACTCAGAATTTTACCTCATTAGGGGGTATCAATGTTCAGGGATCCACAATTAGAAATCAGGAATTTTTTTTGCTGGGATCAGACATTTTTAATTGTGGAATATTCTTATCCACTAGCCCTGGGACTAGTGGATAAGGATTGCATGATGATTCATTATCACATCTCTTAAACCTCAATTTCCATTCCTAATTCCTGATACCAAAATCATCACATTCATAATTGACTTGCCAGCAAGTCACATGACATATAATTATGGATGCCATCCTTATGTCTCTCTTCAATCTATGCTACTCAATTTTGGTGGCAAACACATAAAATTTTTCTCTATCCACACACCCCACCTGCTCATTTAGTGGAAAATTCCCACTTCCCACTCATCACCAAGACCTTCTACCAACAACCTTTTCTATGGACAATAATGAAGAACCTCTCTACTAGGAAGGAAATTCACTTAGCTATGAATGCTATCCCTTTAAATATAGCTTATGACTCTGATTATGACTCAGTTTTGGAAAACACTTTAGCTTATATGTCTTTTCAATGAACTTTATGAAGAAGAGGATCCCAAACCTGCACCAGCTCTCCCCTCCCTTGAATAGCAAGACATTCTTTCCACTGGTATATTCTTGGTCATTATGCCAATCACCCTCCAACATTTTGAAAAACAACCCTTTTAAATTTTTTCCTACTCTCCAAATGTCCAACTTTTGTGCTTTATTCACTTGGTTTGGTGTTTTTGTTTTTTGCCTATTCATTTTTATTTTGAATTTATGGTGAATGTCACTTTTCTGGATGTCTAGCTTTTTTTTATTCACCAGCTCAACATGAAATTGCAAATTTTCTGCAATCACATAAATTTTCACTATTTCTTTTTTCATTCATCCCTCATGTGTTTTTTCTCCTATCCTCAAACATCCCTCAAACAATTTGGTTTCATTAATTTAATCATCTCATCTCTCCAAGTAAGTCATTTTATCCATTTTTTAAATTTTTTATTTGCTAATTAGAATTTTTTTTGTTTTTTTTCTCTCTTTTTTTTATCTAAATTTTTTTTGAGTGGTTATTTTTTGATTTTAATGGTAAAATTAACCTTTTTTTTCACTCCCTCTTTTCTTTCTTTTTTAGCTCCAACACCCTCCTCTTCATCCCTCCTTGACATGGCCACTGACCCCCCTTACCCTATTTCACTTTTTTTTGGTTCCATGTCATTAAAACACATACATTGCACATTCTTTATGCATTTCACTTACTCCATATTCAATTTCCCCCCCATTCCAACATAAATCTTTCTCACTCTATTTTTCCTAATTTTCAATCATGGTAAGTTTCATCTCTTTTTTTCATTCCTATATAATATCTCTTTCCTTCTATAAAAATTTTGTACTTCAATATATGTATGACTCTTATCTGGATAACAGTGGACTAATTAAACCCCTCTTGTTCTTATCTCCATTACCACCTTTCAAGTTTTTGTAAAATTGTGAAAATATAAGTCAGAATTAGGGTTTGGTTTCTTTGGATATAATTTCATTTTAGCTGAAGATTCTCCCAAAGACTGCTTTTCATTTCCCACAAACAGATTTTAATTTGGTTCAGTGGTTTCTGAGATATTGACATTTGAAGTTGAGCCTTTTTTTCACAATTTGAATTTTTTTTATTTCATGATTTAATGTAACAAATTAGGATTAGGTTTGTTTGAATCATATTTCCTTTAACTAAAAATTCTCCAGAAGCCTATATTTTATTTCCCACAAACAGGTTTGAATTTGGTTCAGTGGTTGTTGAGATTTTGACCTTTAAAGTTGAGCCTTTTTTTCCAAATTTCACTTAATTTATTTTATATTTTTATATTACATAATTAGAGAATATGGCTTCTAAAATTCTTATCTGATGATTATCTAGGCTTTTATCTACTTCTTGTTGAAATTTTTATCATCACTTTTTAAGTTTTTACACAATTTTGAAAAGCAGAGTCAGATTTAGGGTGAGGCTTATTTGAATCCAAATTTATTTTAGAAGATGATTCTTCTGAAGCCTATCTTTCATTTCACATAAACATATTTGAATTTGCTTCAGTGGTTTCTGAGATATTGACGTTTAAAGTTGAGTCTTTTTTTCCAAATTTCACTTTATTTATTTCAAGTTTTTATACTGCATAAATAGAGAATAAGCTTCTGAAACACTTATCTGATGATTATCTAGGCTTTTATCTCCCAATTCTTAGGATCACTCATTATTTCTTGGCCAATTACTTAAAAAAATTATAAATTTGTGCATTTCAATCTAATCATAAACTGGCCAAGAAATCTGGACTTCCCAATTGGAAAGATATGGAATGGGTTGACCTCAGTAACAATTATATCTTTTATTCTAATGTTATTATCACCTAAGGAGTATTTCATAACCAGAGCCATGTTGAAAAAACCAATTCTAATATGCTTAATTTTTGGCTATTCTGTTAAATCAATCCTATTACTGGAAGTTTAATCCCATCACCTGCTAAAATCAAAGGCCATGGACTATACGTTCCAGATCATAAATGAATCATGGACTTTGGTTTAGGAAATGGGATTATCAAAGCAATTTGGAATTCCTCAAGAGATAATTATCAAACTACTAAGGTGCCTCCTGGATTGGAATCTTGCAAAAAGTTTACTCATTTTGGATGTTCTTTTCAGATCAATCAAAATTTTATAAACCAGGTAAGTAAAGTAAGGGGTGAAGGTTCAATGGCTACTAAACCATTAGGGAGGGGTTCTAAATATGGTATTTAAAGGATTTCCAAATTTTTATTTCTATTTCTTAAATTTTTAATTTATCAGTTATTAAAGATAATCAATCAACTTTAATTAATGTATCATCAAACCCCTGTGCTTTACAAAGGGTTTCATTCAATTATATACTATGAATGAGCTCATAATACCATTCTTGTCATATTTTTTCTTTGACTTCCCTCATGAAATCAATGGCAGATAGTATTTGGGATTTCTTTACTTGGTTGATTATATTTTTTCATTGATTTACTTAATTATTAGATAAATTAAAATGAAAATTTGGTAATCCCTACCCCCACCCAGAGTAAATTTCAGGGGGGGGAATTATTGCTGAATTTTTCAAATAATATGTGTAAAATTTTTGACTTGAAACAAATTTGCTGTGAAGTCCCTCTTAAACCTAAAAACACCAAATATACATATGTTTAGGTGGCAACTTGCTGTTCAAGAATACAGAGGAAGAATGAAAATTATCCATAGGGCTGGAAATGTTCACTCCAATGTTGATATGCTGTCCAGATTGCCTCTGCCAAATAATGACTCCAATCCTGCCTATGTACCTGAAGATGATACTGTTCATATCCATGGTATATTTATAGTTGATATGGAAGAGAAGTTATTACAATTAATTCTGGATTCATATGATAAAGATTCTGATTTAAATAAATTAGTTACTATCTTAAATGATCCTAAGAATGCTTCAATTCAAGCATTGATTAAAACTCTTCATGCAAATTATCAAAATGCTTTGATTAAGTGAAAGTTTTCTATTGAAGATGGTTATATTTATTATAGAAGAAAGCTTACTAATGTTATTTTAATTCCTCCTTCTATGAAAGAAACTATCCTCAAGCTTTGTCATGATGACATATTAGCTGGTCATTTTGATCTTGAAAAAACTATGATTAGAATCAAAAACACTGCTTGGTGGGCTAATATGTCTGAAGATACAAAATTATATGTTGAGTCTTGTGATTCCTGCCAGAAATCTAAAAGGTTGACAGGTAAAAGAGCAGGGTTATTACAACATATTGAAGCACCTGATGCTCCCTGGAAAATCATTTATATGGATTTTGTTACTGGTCTTCCTGTAGCAGGTAAAGACAGTTATAATTCTTGTTGGGTAATAGTGGATAGATTTAATAAAATGTGAAAGCTTACTCCCACACATAAGGATGTCTCCACCAAAGACTTAGCTTTCTTATGGTGGTCTTATATGTTCAATATAGTTGGATTCCCTAGAGCCATTATATCTGACAGAGATCCCAAATTTACATCTGAATTCTGGATGTCTTTAATGGATATATGTGGTTGTGAATTAAAATTATCTACTGCTCACAATCCCCAAACTGATAGTCTAGCTGAGAGAATGATTCAAACTCTAGGGGATATGATTAGAAGGTACTGTGCCTTTGGCTTGGAATATAAAGATAATGGCAGATTTACTCATGACTGGATTACCTTGCTCCCAGGTCTTGAATTTGTTTATAGTAGCACTTCTCACTCTGTTACTCAAAAGAAGCCTTTTGAGCTTTGGCTAGGTTATGTCCCTAATACTCCTGCTCAAATACTCAATAGTAAATTTCCTAAATTGGTATTACACCCTGGCGTCAAATCATTTGTTCAAATGCAACAACTGTGCAGGAAACATGCCCAGAATTGTATTGATAAAGCATTTGAATATGAAAAGAAGAGATGGGATAAATCCCATAAGGAGCACACATTTAATGAAGATGATGTAGTGTTGATATCTACTGTCCATTTCAATTTACAGGGTAACAACAAATTGAAAGATCCTTTTTTAGGGCCTTTTGTTGTTAAAAGAATTATTGGAGATAATGTGGTTGAAGTTGTGTTATACTCTCCATATGATAGAAAAAATCCTGTTTTCCCCATTTCCCTGCTGAAACCTTATACTTCCAACAGTGTTTTTTTCCTAAAAAAAGAAGAAGACCTAAGAAAAATCCTCAAGAAATCACTGAAACTTCAGAAATTGAAAAAATTCTGAATGATAGAATTGTCACTTCTGAAAAAGATGTTGAGTATTTGCTAAGATATAAAAATGAGTCATCTGAATATGATGCATTGATACCTGGTAAAGAAATTTCAAACCTTCCTACTCTGTTAAAAAAGTATAAAAAGAAAAAATCATAGCATTTTTATTATTATTTTTTTTAGAGTGAGGGAGTGTCAGCCAGGCTGTTCCAGGAGCCCAGTAAATAAACATACAAATTTATTGGAATTAAAAGAGGACATTATAATTGCAGCTTATGTATTTAAATTAAATTTATATTAAATAATATATTATATAAATATTTTATTTTATAAGTAAAATAAATTTTATATTAATTTTATTATCATATAAATTAAGTATACATCCATTTAATTATCATATTCCATATAAAGGGACACATTTTTATGTATTTAATAAATAAATAATTAATTACATTTTTATAATATAATTACATCCTTTTAATTATCTTATATTGTAATTACATTAATTATTTAATTTAAATATGTAACTATACCTTTTCATATAAAATATTATCCATAATTAGTGGCGTTTTTTTGACCCTAAATTGTGTCAATGAAATATTAAATAAATTAAAACACTTATTTAATAAAATAGTATTCAAATTCTCAATTTAAATTAGCAATATCATTAAATTAATTATTTGTTTCATTTAAACTAGTTATTTAATTACATAGTTAAAACAATTAATTAAATTTGCTTTACACTAAATTAAATTTGATTAAATACTTTGTTGCATCAAAAAATTTTATTTTTTTCACTTAAAAACCCTGAAAACACATTTTAATGCCTGTTGTGAATTATTTTTTCTCATAGTTCTTATGTCTCAGGTTTGTTTAGTTACTCACTATTTTTATTAACTGATCTGGGAATTTATGGTGGGAAAATTAGTTTCTTAATTGGGATTTAATTATTTTTTTCATATATTTTTCTCTAAATTACTATGCTTCAATTATTTTCTTTTATCTTCTTGTTTTATGTTATTACTATTTTGTATATACTCATTTGTAGCGCTTCAGAGGTCCCCTTGTCTATAAAAAGGCCTTGGGTAATCCCCTTTAGCCTTATCACTTACTACTCATCATATTTTAAATACATTATATTATATTTTATTTACATTTTTAGTTGCGCTTCAGCCTTCTTAAATATTAAAATGAAGTCTAAGGATTGTTTTAAGAATATTCAAATATTTAGAGGTTGATAATTGAGAAGAGAGAAATTAATAGTACTTACTAGTATAACTATTCTATCCCACGTCCACCTTGTCTATTAGACCAACTATTTCATTGTCCAGTTCCTTTTATTACTCTCTTTTTCCTTCCATTTTACTCTTATCATTTAAAATCTCCCTTTCATGGTTCCTTTTCACCTTCTTCTAGACGAGCCAGCTGACATCTTCCAGTGGTCATCAAGGAGTTGTTTTCTCAGGTTCTTATCAAAATCATTCAATGGAACATGGAGAGCAAAGGACTTAAGCATGTTTTAACACATCATGCTTAGGTGTTGCTTAATATCAGCGTAATCCAGCATCAAAGTAGTTTCTAGGGGTTGGCCAGTTCCAAATGCAGTTGCAGGAGGAGGAGCTCCAATTAAAACAGAAGAATTGGCTCAATAATTATTCTCTGTTAAATAAATTGAATTTTGTTATTTTATTTTGGTACTTACAGAATGGGAGATCCTCAAATTTGTATGCAGCTGGAGTCTGGACAGCTTAAGAGTGTTGAATAGGTATTGTAGGAGGGTCCACCAGATGGAGGTATGGATTTTTGTGGTAATCCTCTGAATGGTGTTGAGAAGATGAAGGAGAAGCAGGAGGTTCCTGTGACCTGGTTGCATCAGCAGGGATGTTGTTGTTGTTATTGTTTATATAATTGCTTGGTGCAGGTTTGGTAGATGCTGGCGGAGGAGTGCCAGGTTGATTGAGGGAAAGACCAGGAGATGGTGATCTGGTGGCTGATTGGGATCTTCTGGATGAAGATTCAGAAAGAAAAGAAGTATCAGAGGAATAATTGGCGGCCAGAGGAGAGGTGAAGTTGTTTTCTCCTGAAGCAACAGGAGTTTTGCGTTTAGAAACAGTGTTAGCTGTTCTGGTTTTTGTGATGGGTCCTTTGGGAAGTTTCATAGAGATGCTGTAGTTTCTGGTGTTAATAGAAGAAGAAATGGTGGCGGTACACATTGCTCTGGGAGCATTAGGAGGTTTTGGTGTTGAGTTATTGGTGTTGGATGGAAGATTTTGGTTGTCTTCTGGCTGAATTTGGATGTTCTGAGCCTGATTTTTGTTTTCTAATGACGTTGGGATAGCCGCCTGGATGCGGTCTAGAAGCCTAGGAGCTGATTTTGGCACCATTTTTGCTGAAGTTTCTGAGAGGAAAGAAGATTCTTGGGAAGATAAAGCTGGTCTTTTAGGTATGGTCTTGGGAGTAGAGCAGTGTGATTTTCTGAAAGAAGAAGAAGACAAAGAGGAAGAAGCAGGTCCAAGCTCTGGTGACCTGGTAGGTGATCTGGATACATATTTGTGTGAAGGTGAAGGTGGAGGTATTGGGTAGTTGGGATCTCTGTCACACCTTTTCTTTTTGGAATTGCAAGAATCACAGGCCCTGTTATAGAGTTTGGCCTGGGAAGTAGGAAGAGTGAATGTGCAAGGTCTGAACATGTGTATGCATTGTTTGCAAGCGTAGTCCTTAGGAGCAGTGAAGCAGGGAAGGTCCAATGGGTTAAAATTTGGTGATCCAGCCATAACCTGTGAAAGAGCAATAGTGGAAAGAAAAGAGATGAATAAACAGATTTATCAGTGATGTGTAGATGGTGTAGAAAGAGTGGAAGTTCAGAAGGTTGGCTGCGGAGCATTGTGCATGGAGGTGGAGCCGCCTTTGCTATGCATCAGTCCATAAAGAATTTAAACTGAAAATTTCAAATAGTCCATCAAGACTTTAAACTGAACTCTTGAAAGTCCATCAATACTTTAAACTGAACACTGGTACAGTCCCCCAAGACTATAAACTGAGGATGGGTTAATGGTTGAGTCCTTCAGGACTATAAACTGATAATGGGATTTGGTGTGATTCTGGCAGAGGGCATCCAAGGGGGAGTCTCTGAATTTTGTTAAGGCAAGTGTGGGGGTAACTGATGAGCTGGCTGCTCTGTAGAACAGTTACCCCAGAATGTTAGTTTGTTTCTTTGGGTCTTAAATGTTTTGATCTCTGGTTCTGTCTTTTTGATTTAGATTTTTAGTACCCCAAGACTATAAACTGAGGGTTTTGAGTCCCCCAAGACTATAAAATGAGGGCTGTTAGTCCCCCAAGACTTAAAACTGAGGATTAGTCCCCCAAGACTGTAAACTGAGGAATTTTTTTATGATGATTGGCTACATTCAGGAAGTCTGGAGAAGTCAAGATTTTTTTTATTTCTAAGTCAAGAGATTAATCAAGAGTCAGGATGCAGAAGAGAATCAAGAGATGTGAAAAAATGTTCAGCATTGGATTTGAATTGGTATATGAGGTTCTTCCTTTTCTCAAGATCCTGCGGGTTCCTAGCAGGAGTGGATTGGAAGTAGTTTAATAAGATATTCTTCTGTTGAGAATAATGTTGTTGAAATTTGTCCTTAATGGTGGGCAATGTGTTAGGTGGGGGTATTTAAATGGTTCCCACATTGTCATCATTGCTGTCAGGAGAAAAAGGAGCTGGAAAATTGTCAGATTGGAATTCAGTATGAAGAAGTTTTGTGCATACCATCAGAAGGACCAGGGATGGTAGAGCAAGTGGTAGTAGTGGTGTGGACACTCTTTTTTGGAGGGTGTAATTTGTGGACCAGTCTGGGAATCAGGATAGATGGCCTGGATCTTTTAGCACTGGTAGAAGGTGGATCAGGATGTGGAGAAGGGGAAGAAGTTGCAGAGGACAATGGACCAGGTCTGAAGCAAGTCTTTTTTCTAGAGTGGCAGACATCACAGGAGGTTCTGTAGGGATGAGCCAGTGTTGAGATGGAGCAGATGAGATTATTGTCAATGCAATATTGGTAGGGTCCCATGTCAGTAGCAGATTTGGAAAGAAAGCTGAAAATGATGGTTGTGGTATAGGAGAATGTGGACATTCTCTATTGGAGGGAGGATGTGGTCTTCCAACATTGGTGGAGCCCTTTTTTGGTTTATTTGGTGTTGTTTTGGTATGCCTTAAATGGGATTGTTTAAATAATTAGGTATTTTTTGGAAATTACACAGCAAATATTGGGACTACGGGGATCTGGATACTACCATTGGATATCCCCGGTTTTCCTCTATATTTTATGTCTTGAGGACATTTTTCATAGCTTAAGTATTTGGGGGATAACTTCTCACTTTTTATTTTAAAAGATTGCTGTTGAATTTTGTTTTTTGTGTTTTACGGGCTTACCTTAAGTCTTAGGGTTAAGTGCTTAGTACCGTTGGAAAGAGCAGAATTTTCTCTACATTTCATGTCTCAATGTTGTTATAGCGTAATTATGTGTTTTAAGGGTCTTAGTAGTTGTAGGTGAATTTTCTAAGTAGTTTGGGTGTTTTTGGTGGTTTTATGGCTTCAGGGTTGTCAGGCCGCTTCAGGCGGGCTTCCCGGTGTCGGACGGACTGCCCGCCTCAGTGCTAGAGGGCTGGGAAGCACTTCTAGGGAGGTTTTATGCAATTTGGTGGTCAGGAACGCCGGATTTTCAGGTGTGCATGGGCTCTTAGTTAGTAGTCTGTGTGTATATAGTGAGAAAGGGAGTTTAGGGAAACTTTAATTATCATACAACCATCCAGAGGTGATATCCTTGTTCCTCACTCAGTTTTCACTGTTTTCTGGCAACAATTTGGCTGTGTTTGTTGCAAGTGAGTTCTTCATTTAACTTAACTTAGCAACTGTTTTCTCTGTTATAGTCTTGCAAGCTATAGCAAGTATTATTTCTGTCTCTGGTGTGGATTTGCAACCTACATCAAGTATCATTGCTTTCTCTGGTGTGGACATTAGTCTGCATTTCAGTTCTTTGGTTTGGTAGTTTGTCTGGAGACTACTTTCTTGACTGATCAAGCAGTCAAGTGCATTCGGAAAAGGGGCTTTTGGTAACAGGAACCAATTTACTGCAACAGGTAAATCTCACTTGTTTCTCTAAAGAGGCAGGGGTTTTTCTTTCTGGTTTTACTCCAACTCCCTTGGTCAAGGCCTATAGCTAGTACTATAGGATTGTCTACAACAGATTAAGAAACTTCCTAAAAATCAATTTATACAACTATATTATATAAAAAAGATAGTAGCTCTTCTGCTTAGATTTGAAGTACTTCAAAAAAACATTATTTTTGTCTTAGTTACACATTATATAGAGTGCTCAGAGCACCATATTAATTTTTTAGACTTATACTTGTAAGTTTAAGGGAAGCCTCACAGGATAAAATTGGTCACTTTATAAAAAAAATAAGTAAATATCTTTTAAATCAATATATATTTTTATAAAATGTCAAATTTTAATATTTATGTTTTGTTTTAAATCTGTTATGAAGATTTGAAATCTTGCTATTTAAATTAATTTTATAACAATATACTCATTCCAGTATTGCTTTGTGATAAGGCCAATTTCAAGAAAATTTTTAAATTCTTCTGTTTAAATAAAATATCAAAGGGATTGTTTTTCATACACTTAGAAATTGAATAGAAACATCATATAAAATCTACCAATCAGCATAAATATCATAATTCCAATAAATCATTGATAAATCTTGAACCCATATATTTAATTTTACAATTGTGTGTAAGTGTTCAGTTGTGAATTACTCCTATCAAAACTTTAATTCTAATGACTAAAAAAGCGTACCTGAAATGTTTCATTAAATTTATTTTTCAACACCATAGAATTGAAATATGTTTTCATTTCATTTAAAACATGGAATAGTTTTATTTTTAATCAAAAGATGATTGCCTTTACAGCTGCTTTTCTACATGGGTATAATCTAAAGTACCTATTGTGTCTTTTTTACAAAATGAATATCATATAATAGTTTTTCAATTTGAAACTGATAGAATTATGAAAAATTACCACTTTTACCTATTTAATCCAGTTCTTGAACAATAATACAATCAAAATATTTACCTGAAGCACATTTTTTAACATGAGAACACTTTGCAAATTATTTGGTGCTTATTCCCAGGTTGACACTGAAATTATCCCTCAACAGAGCATTGAAGGAAAATCATGCACTAAAATTAAAGCTTAAATAAATTTATACAAATTTGTTTTTCTTATCTTTAAAGTTTTACATCTAGCTTGAATTTAAGTCTTTCATATGGAAAATTTACTAAGTAGTGATTAATTATTTCAACTCATGAGATTACTCTACCAAATAGCCATATTTACATGGAATTTTGATGGAATACATCATGAAGAGTTCCAGAATATCATATATGTATTACATTAAATAAATTTATATTGTGAAAATTCTTAGTAGTTGAATATTCAATTGAGAAAAAAAGAGCAAAAAGATATTTAATTTTAATTTTAATCATCTTCTTGCATACAAAAATGTAAAAAACTGGATTAAAATTTACTGGTATAAGAATTATACTTCTTTCTAGACATATAATTAAACAATTTATCAATTATTATTGCTTAGTGTAAAGAAGCTATTAGAGGAATTCATTGAGACAGAAATTAGGAAAACATATTTCTATCTTTTATTTTTTTTAATTATGAGTCTTTTCACAGTATTCTAGAATAAAGACTTAAGAATTTTGGTGGTTCAGTATGCTTATTTAATATATACATTGAATTGAATCTAATTATATTTCATAACCAGAAATAATAAAAATACAAAAAAAATCAGGTAATATGTTTGAAATTGAAAAATAAAAGCTTCAAATTCTTGGTTAAAAGGAGTTATCAATAAAAAGAACCACTGATCTTATTTTATATTTTTTAAAAAAATAGAATAAAATCATTAGAAAGGTTAAAAGTGATGTTTTTGAAATAAATAGTATAATTTTCAGTCTTTTTAATGATCAAGTGAAATTCAAAATGAAATTGAAATTGAGTTTTATGAAAAAACTTCTGTGAATGGATCAGATTATTAATCTTCCCTTGTTATTATTTCTATAAATTATTCATTAAAATTTCACTATTATTCCAACACAGACTCATCCATTTTTGGTTAAGAGCTCAAGATGAGTTCAAAGTAAAGTTCAGTCTGAGTTCAGTCTGAGTTCAGTCTGAGTTCAGTCTGAGTCCAGTATGAGCTCCATCTGACTTCAAGTTGAGGAATTGCTAGCAATTAACCCCCCCCAAATATTGCGTGGTGAATATAGAAGATTACTGCTTCTGACATTTTTCCTTCAATAAGTTTTTTTGATGCAAAGCAGCATCCAAACCAATAAAACTTGCATCAGCATATAAGACAAAAAGTAATTGGAAATCTGGTGATCCAAAGATTCTAGCTGTCATCAAAAATTCTCTCAACTTATCAAAATCTTGTTGTCTTTCATTGATACAAATGAAAGCTTCTGATATATTTATCAGTGTGATCAATGGTGCAGAAATTAACTGGTAAATCTTTATATATTTTCTATATTTAACCTACATACCAAGAAAAGATTGTACATCTTTTACATTTTGAGGAATTCCAATATTCTTGATTTCAGAGACTTTGTTTTGGTAAACACATATTTGTAAGCCAGATACAATATGATCAAGCACCTTTAAAGACTCAAACCAAAATTTACATTTTTTCAATTCAAGGGTCAATTTTATTTCATCCATTTTCTGAATTACCTTCTTCAAATGGAGTAAGTTTTCATCATATTTTTTAGTAAACACTATGATTTCATCAATGTATACCATTAACCATCTATCAATCATTTGATTATGGAATGTTATATCTATTAATTTCTGAAATACTGAAGGAGAGTTTTTTGGTCCAAATGGCATCCTGACATATTTATAAATTTCCATATGTGTTGTTCTCAATAAAAAGTTCTGTGAGTTCTTTCAACAGGAATTTGATGGTACTTTACATCTATATAACTTATGTACTTAGCACCTTTCAGCGTAGCATGTATAGAGGCAATCCTTGGAGAGGGGTAAATATCATTCACTGTGAATTTATTAAATGCTCTATAATCACCACACAGTCTTGCCTTATCTTTTTCATGAGAAATAAGCACTGGTGATATCACACAATATTTTGGGGTAGTTTCTACCTTTTTAATAATATTCATGTTTAACAACATCTTAATATTATCCTCTTTGTCTTTCCTCTTCATTGGTGAAGCAGGGTATGGTTTCTTTTTAAGACTAGCAAGAATATTTTACATTTCACAGGTTAAACTAATTTTTATCTCATTATCTTTTACAAGGCAAAGTTCACTGGCCCCATGTGCAAAAGACATTGGAAATGCTTTAATTAAGTCCAAAATATTTGTCTTATCAGCTTCACTTATCTGAGTGCCAAATGATGCTTTTGAAATTTCTGTTTCCAGAAGTTCCATCTCACTGGATTCTCTTCCTTTGCAAGGAATATCTATTACTGACTCGATGTGTAAGACTGTGTTAAAAGAATTTATTTTAAATTTCCTTTTACCATTCATTCCAATTGTAAAATTATTATTACAAGGGTCTAATATCACACCAAACTTTGTCAGAATGTCATTTCCAATCATAAAACAGCTACTAAAATTATTATTGTCCATTATTATAAAGTCACAAGTTACTCTAACATAACCATGTTTATGTTTAAAGAGAAAAGCAGCTTTGTATCTACCAATGGGTTGTAGTATTGATACAAACACTCTCAAATTTTTGGCTTGAAGGGGTTCAAGATTTGACTTATAATCACTATCAATTTTCTGTAATGTATATGCAGAAACAACAGTGCCAGCAGCTCCTGTATTCAATACTATATTTACAGTTTCTCCAGAGATTATTGCTGGAACTGTGATAGTTGTCATTCTTAAGTCATCAGATTGTATATCCTTAATTATTTCAGAATCTCTAAAATTTATTAATGATTCATTTGAGTCAATACTTAATATTGGATTTTCAAAGATGGAAAAATCATCTTCCAATATAAAGACCTCATTTTCATCAATATATGAGATATTACTGTCATAATCACTTGGATCTTTACTTTTTTCTGTTTCATTTTCAGATTCTTGCTTATTTTCAGCAATATTTATATTTTTCTCACACTTTTGACTTTTAACCCAAGGCTTATTACACTTATAAAAAGTGTTTTTTTGATAATTCTTAGGTAATACAGGTGCATTAGGTTTTTTCAGCTTTTCCTGGAGTGGTTTAAATTTTGGATTTTTGAAGGGTCATTATTCTGTTTATAGGTGTTGTACCTTGCTTTGTACTTATGGTTTAATAGTATTTCATTACAAATATTAACAAATTCAGAGTATTCACTAAACATTATTGTTCTAGCTACACCAATGTCTCTGATAGATATAGGTAATTTATATATTATTTTATTTTTCCATAAGTTAATTCAATGGCTTATAATATTTTATTTGAATTCAATTACTACACAATATAGGGGTTGGTCTTGCTAGAAAGTCCCCAACCTGAACTCAGATGGAATTCAGATGGAACTCAGACTGAACTTATACTGAACCCATACTGAACTGTACTTGAACACCCACCTAAAACTTTTCAGCTGAGTGGTGTTCATCCCTGATTGTATGGTTCCTTTGTCAATAGCTCAATGTGTGTTCAATCTGGGATGAGTTTGGGTCCAAGGTTGCGGACTTGCTAGCAAGTCCTCCTCCCATATTGTGTGCGGAATAAAAATAACATTGGTTTGTCACCATTCAACAGATTATACCTTTTTTTCTCATATAATCTTTGCTGAGTTAGTATTAATTAAGAACATCCAAATTTTTTTTCAATTAGTTGTTTCCATTTAGCCAAAGAGTAATCTTTATCCTCATTTACTACAGCTTCAAACCATAATAAAGAAACATCTTTAAATAATGAAATTAGTTTTGATGTTATCTCTTCATCTAGTAGCTTATATGAGAATTTTAAATTTTCAATTCTTTGAATAAAATGTTGCCAATCAGAGCTGGATTCCAGATCATAAGTTGGGTACTGGTCAATTTTTTTCAAATTCTTCTGATTGGATTTAATCTCACTAATCCTGGGAAAATTCAATAACTCATTTAATTTAGATAAATGCTCTTGTATTTCCGTTTGTACTTATTTGTGACTAACATTTGTTCTTTCAGACTTTACACTTCCACCACATGTTTTTACTTTTGGTGGCAATCCAAATGATTGAGATTCATTTTTGCAAATGAAAGGATTATTATTATACTGTGTGTACTTTTGATTATTCTGATTTATTCACCACAAAATATGGGGGGCAGACTTGCTAGCGAGTCTGCAACCTTGGACCCAAACTCACCACAGATTGAACACACATTGAGCTATTGATAAAGGAACCATACAACCAGGGATGAACACCACTCAGCAGAACAGTTTTAGGCAGGTGTTCAAGTAGGGTTCAGTATGGGTTCAGTTTGAGGTACATCTGAGTTCAGGTTGGGACCCCCTATATTGAGTAGTGATTAGTAGATTAGCAGCTTCAATCTCAAATTTAGTTAAACTTCTTAAAAAATCAGAGAAATTTTGATTTGCTTCTGTAAAAGACAATTTCGTACTTGATTCATACACCACGCAATATTTGGGGGGGACTTGCTAGCAAGTCCTCAACTTGAATTCAGATGGAATTCAGACTGAACTCAGACTGAACTCAGATTGAACTTTACTTTGAACTCATCTTGAGCTCTTAACTAAAAATGGATGAGTCTGTGCTGGAATAATGGTGAAAGTTTAATAAATAATTTATAGAAATAATAACAAGGGAAGATTAATAATCTGATCCATTCACAGAAGTTTTTTCATAAAACTCAATTTCATTTTTATTTTGAATATCACCTGATCATTAAAAAGACTGATAATTATACTATTTATTTCAAAAACATCACTTTTAACCTCTCTAATTATTTTATTCTATTTTTTTTTTGAAAAAATATAAAATAAGATCAGTGGATCTTATTACTGGTAACTCCTTTTAACCAAGAATTTGAAGCTTTTATTTTTTAATTTAAACCAAATTACCTGATTTTATTATTATTATTATTTCTGATTATGAAATATAATTATGTTAAATTCAATGGAATTATTTAATAAAAATATTGAACCATCAAAATTCTCAAGTTTCTATTCTAGAATACTGTGAAAAGACTCATAATTGAAAAAAATAGAAGATAGAAATATGTTTTCCTAATTTCTGTTTCAATGAAGTCCTCTAATAGCTTCTTTACACTAAGCACTAATAATTGATAAATTGTTTAATTATATGTCTAGAAAGAAGTATAATTCTTAAACAAGTGAATTTTAATCCAGTTTTTTACATTTTTGTATGCAAGAAGATGATTAAAATTAAAAGGAAATATCTTTTTGCTCTTTTTTTTCTATTTAATATTCAACTTCTAAGAATTTTTGCAATATAAATTTATTCAAAGTAATACATATATGATATTCTGGAACTCTTCATGATAAATTTTGTTGGCTGGTTTGTCTAGAAGATGGAGAAAAAGAAGAATAGAAAGAAGGAGACTAAGGAGAGGAAGAAGATAGAGGGAAGGGAAGATCTTGGACAATGAGATAGAGGACTAATAAACAAGCAGGGAGGACGAGGTTTGTACAGCTTATAATAGTAGGTGTTTTACTTATTCTTTGCTCTCTTTTACAATTCTTAAAATTAAATATTCTTATAGAAACCTTTATAGTATTGTAATTAATATTGGAGAGGTTTGACGCGCTACAATAATTAATAAAATATAATAGAATGTATTTAAATTGTCTTGAGTAATAAGTGATGCAGCAAAAGGGGCTAACCAAGGCCTTTTTATAGGCAATGTGACCTCTAAAGTGCTACAAATGACTATATAAAAAATGGTAATGAGATGAAACAAGAAGAAAAAAGAAAATATTTGTAACATAGTAATTGAGAGAAAAATATACAAAACATAATAAGAATCCCAATTAACAAAATGATTTTCCCATCCCAAATTCCCAAATTTGTTAATTTAAAATAATGAGTAACTAAACAACCCTGTGACATAAGAACTATGGGAAAAATAATTCAAAACAAGTATTACAATATGTTTTCAGCATTTTTAAGTGAAACACATAACATTTTTTGACGAAAAAAGGTATGTAATCAATTTAATTCAGTGTAAATTAATATTATTTAATTATTATAGCTATGTAATTAAATAACTAATTTAAATGAAACAAATAATTAATTTAAAGTGAGAATTTTTAATAACATTTTAATAAATAAGTATTATAAATTATTTAATATATCATTGACACAATGGGTCAAAAAAGTGCCATTAATTATGTATAATAGTTTATATGAAAAGGTTTCAATTACATATTTAAATTAAATAATTAATGTAATTACAATATAAGATAATTAAAAAAATGTAATTATATTATAATATTGTAATTAATTTTTTATTTATTAAATACATAAAAAATGTGTTCCTTTATATGGAATATGATAATTCAATTAATGTATATTTAATTTATATGATAATAAAATTAATATAAGATTTATTTTACTTGTAAAATAAAATATTTATATAATATATTCTGTGATATAAATTAAATGTAAATATTAGGTCTTCCTTTAATTTCAATAAATTTGTATGTTTATTTACCGGGCTCCTGGAACAGCCTGGCTGACACTCCCTCACTCCAAAAAAACAATAAAAAAAATGCTATGATTTTTTCTTTTTATACTTTTTTAACAGAGTAGGAAGGTTTGAAATTTCTTTACCAGGTATACATGCATCATATTCAGATGACTCATTTTTAACTCTTAGCAAATACTCAACACCTTTTTCAGAAGTGACAATTCTATCATTCAGAATTTTATTGATTTCTGCAGTTTCAGTGATTTCATGAGGATTTTTCTTAGGTCTTCCTCTTCTTTTAGGGAATAAATCACTGTTGGAAGTATAAGGTTTCAGTGGGGAAATGGGGAAAACAGGATGTTTTCTATCATATGGAGAGTATAACACAACTTCAACTGCATTATCTCCAATCATTCTTTTAACAACAAAAGGCCCCACAAAAGGATCTTTCAATTTGTTGTTACCCTGTAAATTGAAATGGACAGTAGATATCAACACTTCATCACCTTCATTAAATGTGTGTTCTTTATGGGATTTATCCCATCTTTTCTTTTCATATTCAAATGCTTTATCAATACAATTCTGAGCATTTTTCCTGCACAGTTGTTGCATTTGAACAAAAGATTTGAAACCAGGGTGTAATTCCAATTTAAGAGATTTACTATTGAGTATTTGAGCAGGAGTATTAGGGACATAACCTAGCCAAAGCTCAAAAGGCTTCTTTTGAGTAACAGAGTGAACAGTGCTATTATAAGAAAATTCAAGACCTGGGAGCAAAGTAACCCAGTCATGAGTAAATCTGACATTATCTTTATATTCCAAGCCAAAGGCACAATACCTTCTAATCATATCCCCTAGAGTTTGAATCATTCTCTCAGCTAGACCATCAGTCTGGGGATGGTGAGCAGTAGATAATTTTAATTCACAACCACATATATCCATTAAAGACATCCAGAATTCAGATGTAAATTTGGGATCTCTGTCAGATATAATGGCTCTAGGGAATCTAACTATATTTAACATATAAGACCACCATAAGAAAGCTAAGTCTTTGGTGGTAACATCCTTGTGTGTGGGAATAAATTTGCACATTTTAGTAAATCTATCCACTATTACCCAACAAGAATTATAACTGTCTTTACCTGCTACAGGAAGACCAGTAACAAAATCCATATAAATGATTTGCCAGGGAGCATCAGGTGCTTCAATATGTTGTAATAACCCTGCTCTTTTACCTGTCAACCTTTTAGATTTCTGGCAGGAATCACAAGATTCAAAATATAATTTTGTATCTTCAGACATATTAGCCCACCAAGCAGTGTTTTTGATTCTAATCATAGTTTTTTCAAGATCAACATGACCAGCTAATATGTCAACATGAAAAAGCTTGAGGATAGTTTCTTTTATAAAAGGAGGAATTACAATAACATTAGTAAGCTTTCTTCTATAATAAATATAACCATCCTCAATAGAAAACTTTCCTTTAATCAAAGCATTTTGATACTTTGCAGGAAGAGTTTTAATAAATGCTTGAATTGAAGCATTCTTAGTATCATTTAAGATAGTAACTAATTTATTCAAATCAGCATCTTTATCATATGAATCCAGAATTAATTGTAATAACTTCTCTTCTATATCAACTATAAATATACCATGGATATGAACAGTATCATCTTCAGGCACATAGGCAGGATTGGAGTCATTATTTGGTAGAGGCAATCTGGACAGCATATCAACATTGGATTGAACATTTCCAGATCTATGGATAATTGTCATTTTACCTCTGTACTCTTGAACAGCAAGCTGCCACCTAAACATATGTCTAATTGGTGTTTTTAGGTTTAAGAGGGACTTCAAAGCACTACAGTCAGTTACCAATTCAAACTTTTGGTCATCTAGGTATTAATGAAGCTTCTCAAGATCCCAAACAATTGCTAAGCACTCTAATTGTGTGGCACCATATTTCAATTCACAATTTCTCAAGGTTCTTGAAATATAAAAAATTACAACTTCAGAGGATTTATCATTAATAAGTTGTTTCTGGTGAAGGGCAGCACCCAGACCAACAAAGCTAGCATCTGTATACAGGAAAAAAGGTTTGTTGAAATCTGGAAGAGACAAGATAGGGGCTGTCATTAAACAACATTTTAATGCATCAAAAGCTTTTTGACAGTCATTATTCCAGATAAATGCAACATTTTTTCTAGTTAGTTTGGTAAGAGGCAAGGCTATGACCTGATAATTTTTAATATATTGTCTATAATAGCCACACATTCACAAAAAACCTTGTATTTCTCTTACAGAAGCTTGTGCCTTCACATTTTGAATTGCAGTAACTTTTTTGTGGTCTACACAAATTTGTAGGCCTGACACAACATGGCCAAGGACTTTTAAAGATAGAAAGCCAAATATACACTTTTTCAAGGACAAGGTCATATTGATTTCATCCATTTTTTGAAAAACTCTATGTAAGTGAATCATATGTTCATCAAAAGTTTTAGAAAAAACTATGATATCATCAATATACACCATTAGCCATCCCTCAATTATTTCCTGATGGCAAGTGTTATATATGACTTTCTGGAAAACTGAAGGGGCATTTTTAGGTCCAAATGGCATTCTAACATACTTATATATTCCCATATGAGTGGCAATAAGTAAAAAAATTTGGGAAGTTTTCTCAACTGAAATTTAATGATACCCTTTATTACCATCCAGACAAGTAATAAATTTTGCACCCTGCAAGGTAGCATGTATTGAATTAATTCTGGGTAAAGGATAAATATCATCAAAAGTATTAGTGTTTAATGCTCTGTAATCTCCACATAATCTAGCCTTATCCTTCTCATAAGAGATCAAGACTGGGGAGATGACACAATTTTTGGGGGTGACATCCACTTTCTCAATGATATTCATTTTTAATAATGTGGAAATATTTTCTTCAATATCCTTTCTTTTTGTTGGAGAAGCAGGATATGGTTTTTTCTTAAGACTAGGAGGAATATCACTTAAGTTACAGGATAAGGTAATTTTCATTTCTTCCTGAACACTTCCTAAGACATGAGAACCATGAGCAAAAGCCATACAGAAAGAGGTAATTGAGGCAATTATAGAACCCTTCTGTTCACCAGTTAACTGATCACCAAAATAAGCAGTATTTATTTCATTTAATAAATTATCCATTTCAATTGTTGGTCTGCCTTTACACTGGATCAGTGAGTTACAAGACTTTAACAGATGCCCAGAAGGTTTTCTAGGGGAGGAAATTTTGAATTTTCTTTTTCCATTCAATCCCAAGGTGAAGCAATTATTATCTGGGTCCGATTTCACACCAAACATGGTTAAAATATCATTACCCATAATAAACCAATTGCCTAAATTATCATTTTTCATGACAACAAATTCACAAATAGCTCTGACAAAACCACCATTATATTTGAAGAATACAGAGGTTTTGTATTTGCCAATAGGACACAAGGTAGAACCATACCCTCTCCATTTTTCAGAATTCATAGGTAATAATTTACTCAAATAATCCTTATCTACTGAAGCTAAAGCTCTTTGAGACACTACACTTCCTCCAGCACCAGAGTCAAGAACTACCTCAACACTTTTACCATTAATGATAACAGGTGCCTTAAAAGGGGATATGGCTATAGAATTGTTAGTGATATCTTTAATTATTTCAGCATTTTCCACTGAAGATAAATCCAATACACATTATTCAGATATATTATCTAAATAATGGACATCCTGTTCCAACATTAAAACATCTTTAACAGATTCATTGTCATAGGAGATATTACTTTCACAGTCACTAGAAGAATTATTGATATCAATTTCAGCCTCATCAGTGTCTTCATTTTGTTCAACAAGATGAATTTTCTTGTCACAAACATGACCCTTTTGCCATGATTTGTTACATTTAAAACAAGTATTTGTTGCATATATTTTAGGTGCAACTGGGGAAGAGGGTTTACCAGATTTTCTGGGGGCTTTTTAGAGGGTTTATTTTGATCATGATAAGATTTTCCAAGGTAATTCTTTGGTTCATATCTATGGTTGAGCAGTACTTCATTACAGATATTAATGAAAGAAGAATTTTCCCTCACATGCTCAGTTCTAGCTACAATTAAATCTCTAAGAGAATTTGGTAATTTATACAGGATTTTATCTCTCCAAATATCATAATCCATCTTTGGATCAATTGCTCTCAGGATTTTTGCTAATTTCATAAGAAAAACAATGGTTTTTTCAACAGAGCAGGATACATATTTAGTATTCTCATACAGTCTCTGCTGAGCCAACCTGAATTTTGAACCACCAAACTGATTCTCAATCAAGGATTTCCAATCATTCCATGTATAATGGTTGTTATCTAATAAAACAGACTAATACCACATCAAGGCTGCATTGGAAAATACAGAAATGTACTTAGAAACAATTTCCTCATCTGGTAGTTTATAAGATCTTTTTAAATTATCAATTATTTGGATAAAGTGTTGCCAATAAGATGAAGAATCGCCATCAAAGGTAGGATATTGGTCCAATTTAGGCCAATTTTTATTACTACTAGTATGTTCAGTTTTAAGGTTTGAACTATTCAAGGCTATCAATTCTTGAAGTCTTGAAAGGTGTTCAGATATTTCATTATTTATAGAGGTAGTTGGCTCATTGTGAGCACTATTTTTGTTTGATGTAACAGATTTTTCAGAATAATTTTCAGCCGGCAAAATTTGTACATTACAAGGGAGAGAAGAACCACTCTGTTCAGGCTGTTTATTTTTATGATTAACAGCAGGTTGAGAAATATTTTTAACTCATGATAATGAGTAGTCTGGAAAGCCTGTAATGCAGAAAATAGTTTCTCAAGATCAGACAATTTATTTCTTAAATCAGGAATATAAGATAGTTGATCATTAATCCTAGCAATAGATAGAACATTTCTGTCTTCATCTAAAGAGAATTTATTACTCAAATTCTTGGACTCAATTTTCAATTTTCTTAATTCAATATGTAGAAGCATATTGTAATTCTTTAAAGAAGTATTTTCATCTTTTAGATCATCAATAACTCTGCGTAGATGACTATATTTATCCAAAAGTGATCTGTGATCAATTTTAATAGACTTATGTTGAGCAAGGACATTATTTAATGTATCTTTCAATTTGAAATAAGCTGTTTCTTGAACAGAAGAACTTACTTTGCAATGTAAATGCAAGTTATTTAATCTATCAATCTCATGTTTGAACAATTCTCTCAAAGGTTTGTCTTTGATAACATTAAAATCAGGAGAGTCTCTTAATATTTCTTCAGAAGTTTTTTCAAGTAAAATATAGATTTCAGGAGAAACAGAATCATTCTTAGTAGCAAGAGTAGGATTAATTAAAGAGGTAGAGGTTAAATGTAATGTTTCATCAAAATAAAGCTTACTCAAAACATCAATAGGGCTACTAGCTACAGGAAGCTGTCTTTTAACAGGTTTAACTGTTCTTTTACCACTCTCAATAATATTACCTGTAGTATAAGGCTTATTAGAATAAATTACAAAATGTTTTTCAACCAAATTACTTACCATGGAAGAGGATGAAACTTCCCCTGGGTTTGAGTTTAGGCTTGGGCCCTTTTTCTCCTGCTTTGTTGGTAAGGATGATGAGGAGGATGTAAATTGGGTGTTCTGGATGGGCCAGGATGATGATGAGGAGGATGTTGCACATTCTGCTGGTAATAGCTCATTAGATAATCCCATTTCCATTGTTCTACTTCCAGAGTACCTTGGTTTGGCTGGAAGGAGGTGGGAAGTTGAGGGGGCTGAGGCTGAGTTGATGACATGGGAGGAGGATGACTCTGCTTTTGAGAAAGAAGCTCTTGAATCTGGGACCAAAGAGTGTCCACTCTTGCCTTGTATTTCATATTTTCTGCCTTCAGATCCTTGATGTGGCTGGATAAGTTGTTGATTTGCTGGTTTAAAGGAATCCTTTTTATTTTTATACCTTTTAGAGGATTTTACAGACTGATTAGAGGTTTGGCTTCTTTCTGATTGGTTGGGGGAAGGGGTTTTATTGCCTCCACTCCTCCTGACATTTCTACGTCCTGTAGGATGAGAAGGTTTAGAATCAGCCATTGATTTTTTATAAATTAATCTGGAAGAGCTTACAGATTCAGCTTCACAATCAACATCAATTTCATCCACTTGGAGGTTGTCCATTCTCTCAGTCAATTGGCTAGTCATGTAAGTGGGAAGATAATTAAGTAATTTCTCTAAAATAATTATCTTATATATTTTTAGTTTTTTGAAACCAAAATAATTAAAAATTTATATCAAAATATTTTATAAAAAGAAATACAAAATATTTAAATATAAAATATTATTTAACATAATTAAATAAAGATAATTATATAAGAAATAAATATTATTGGGACTAAACAATAAGTTTTAATGTCAGCCAATAATAAAATTACCAAATTTATATATGGCAATTACTGGGACTAAGTACTGAGTACTATTATAGTCAACCAAAAAATTCAACAAAATTAATAATAATAATAATTAATTTAATGATTTAAATATTAATATTAATATTTGTGAAAGTCTTCTAGGACTAAGAGGAATTAACACTCTATAATAGTCAACTAGGAAAAAAAATTAAAAAATTTGAACACTTACACTCAGTGACTCAGCACAAGGCCACAATCACTGTTATTGCAGTAAAAAATCTAATATAAGTGTTGATAGGAGCAAAGGTTGACTTACAGTAGTGATCGTTAAATCAGCTACAAAGTATATAACTTTTTAAAATATATAAACCTAAAATTTCAATCCTCAGTTCAATTAGCACTTGTAGCAAAAGTTACTTTTTTGCATGAGGTGGTCCATGTGTTTTGTTGTTTGTCCAAAGGTACACCCAGTTGATCATTGTTGTATGGAAAGGCCCTCAATTGTCGGCTGGTTTGTCTAAAAAATGGAGTAAAAGAAGAATAGAAAGAAGGAGACTAAGGAGAGGAAGAAGATAGAGGGAAGGGAAGAACTTGGACAATGAAATAGAGGACTAATAGACAAGCAGGGAGGACAAGGTTTGTATGGCTTATAATAGTACGTGTTTTACTTATTCTTTGCTCTCTTTTACAACTCTTAAAATTAAATATTCTTATAGCAACCTTTATAGTATTGTAATTAATATTGGAGAGGTTTGACGCGCTACAATAATTAATAAAATATAATAGAATTTATTTAAATTGTGTTGAGTAATAAGTGATGTGGCAAAAGGGGTTTACCAAGGCCTTTTTATAGGCAATGGGACCTCTAAAGCACTACAAATGACTATATACAAAATGGTAATGAGATGAAACAAGAAGAAAAAAGAAAATATTTGTAACATAGTAATTGAGAGAGAAATATACAAAAAATAATAAGAATCCCAATTAATAAAATGATTTTCCCATCCCAAATTCCCAAATTATTTAATTTAAAATAATGAGTAACTAAAAAACCATGTGACATAAGAACTATGGGAAAAATAATTCAAAACAAGTATTACAATATGTTTTCAGCATTTTTAAGTGAAACACATAACATGTTTTGACACAAAAAGGTATGTAATCAATTTAATTTAGTGTAAATTAATATTATTTAATTGTTATAGCTATGTAATTAAATAACCAATTTGAATGAAACAAATAATTAATTTAAAGTGAGAATTTTTAATAACATTTTAATAAATAAGTATTATAAATTATTTAATATATCATTGACACAATGGGTCAAAAAAGTGCCATTAATTATGTATAATAGTTTATATGAAAAGGTTTCAATTACATATTTAAATTAAATAATTAATTTAATTACAATATAAGATAATTAAAAAAATGTAATTATATTATAATATTGTAATTAATTATTTATTTATTAAATACATAAAAAATGTTTTCCTTTATATGGAATATGATAATTCAATTAATGTATATTTAATTTATATGATAATAAAATTAATATAAGATTTATTTTACTTGTAAAATAAAATATTTATATAATATATTATGTGATATAAATTAAATGTAAATACATAGGCTGTAAATATTATGTCTTCCTTTAATTTAAATAAATTTGTATGTATATTTACTGGGCTCCTGGAACAGCCTGGCTGACATATTTCATCAAAATTCCATGTAAATATGGTTATTTGGTAGAGTAATCTCATGAGTTTAAATTAATTAATCACTACTTAGTGAATTTTTCATATGAAAGACTAAAATTCAAGCTAGATGTAAAAATTTAAAGATAATAAAAACAAAGTAGTATAAATTTATTTAAACTTTAATTTTAGTGCTTGATTTTGCTTCAATGCTGTATTGTGGGTTAATTTCAGTGTCAACCTGGGAATAAGCACCAAATAATTTGCAAAGTGTTCTCATGTTAAAAAATTTGCTTCAGGTAAATATTTTGATTGTATTATTGTTCAAGAACTGAGTTAAATAGGTAAAAGTGGTAATTTTTCATAATTCTATGAGTTTCAAATTGAAAAATTATTATATGATATTCATTTTGTAAAAAAAGACACAATAGGTAGTTTAGATTATACCCATGTAGAAAAGCAGCTGTAAAGGCAATCATCTTTTGATTAAAAATAAAACTATTCCATGTTTTAAATGAAATGAAAACATATTTCAATTCTATGGTGTTGAAAAATAAATTTAATGAAACATTTCAGTTACTCTTTTTTAGTCATTATAATTAAAATTTTGATAGGAGTAATTCACAACTGAACACTTACACATAATTGTAAAATTAAATATATGGGTTCAAGATTTATCAATGATTTATTGGAATTATGATATTTATGCTGATTGGTAGATTTTATATGATGTTTCTATTCAATTTATAAATGTATGAAAAACAATCCCTTTGATATTTTATTTAAACAGAAGAATTTAAAAATTTTCTTGAAATTAGCCTTATCACAAAGCAATACTGGAATGAGTATATTGTTATAAAAATTAATTTAAATATCAAGATTTCAAATCTTCATAACAGATTCAAAACAAAACATAAATATTAAAATTTGACATTTTATAAAAATATATATTGATTTAAAAGATATTTTCTTATTTTTTTTTTTTACAAAATGACCAATTTTATCCTGTGAGGCTTACCTTAAACTTACATGTATAAGTCTAAAAAACCAATATGATGCTCTGAATACCCTATATAATGTGTACCTACGGCAAAAATAATGTTTTTTTGAAGTACTTCAAATCTAAGTAGAAGAGCTGATATCTTTTTTATGTAATATAGTTGTATAAAATTGATTTTTAGGTAGTTTCTTAATCTGTTATATGGAAAGAAATCATATCATAATAATATTCAATCAACTTAAAACTATTTTTAATATAATATTTTCTAAAAATGATTCTTAATTTGTACTTATTTTCAGAACTTCAAAATATTTAATAAAAATATTTTGATATAAAAATATAATTATTTTTATATTTAAAAGTAATTAATAAAACTTCTAAAAAAGTATAAATTTTTTCATGGCTTAAATTATCTTGAACCACACTTGGAAACAAGATTGCATTGAGAGTTCAATCTAAGTTCCACCAAAAACATGAGAAATAATTTTTTGGAAAATGTATATAGTCATTGAAATGAATAAAAATTAGTAAAAGAAAGGACGCAGAAAGTTTATTCTGTTACTGAATAGATTATCATAAATATATTGAGGTAGATAACTTATTTAAATTTTTTAAATTTTCAGTTATTACAGTCAATTATCCAGTTATATATAGCAATCACAAAACAAGAAATCAGCCTAATTGGTTATATATGTGGATAAATCTTTTCTTCAACCTTTACTTGAATTATTTAATTTAATTCAAAGCTATTTTTAATCTAACCAACATATTTTACTATTACATTTAAAAATAAATACAATAAACTCATAAAATACATAAGTTCAATAGTTTAAAATTTCTTTAAATGTTATATTCTAGTTTTCAACTTTTTGCTACAATTTTTCTATTATATTATTTATTTATATCATGTATATTTATCAGAAGAAGTCTGTGAATTCTTGTGTAAAAAAGAAAAATAGTATTTCATTACCAATTATTTTACTATATTACTCTCTTAGTCTTAAAGTGCATTGTAAATCAAAAATATAAAATAAAGACGTATAAACTATAGGTTTAAGTTCAAAAATATCAATAAAAAATAATTATCAATCATTTTCCATATTGGCAGAATAGAGCTGTAGATTGACGGGGTGGACTCTGCTGTTTTCCCAAAGAACAAAGTTCACACTCCATTTTTCACTACCTCAATGGACAAGCTCTCAATCTCTCCACACAACTTTTTCTGTCTTCTCATTTCTGTTAATTCTATTACCACTCCCCACCTTTTTATTGCCCTCCTGATACATTTGCTACACCCTTTAAGCTTCAAAATCTATGTTTAAGCCCTCCTCACTACTTCCCTCCACTCTATTTTCACTTTTAACACAACTAAACCCCTTTTTCAACCTCTTGCTCACCTTCCATTCCCCTCACTCACCTCAATCACCTCCATTAGCCCTCACCAGCCTTTCTCTCACATTCTCAAACTATTACTCACCTCCCCAGTCTATTGTCCACATCCCCCAGCTCTTGCTTACCTCCCCTAGCCCTTTCTCACCTTCCCATGCCCTTTCCAACACTTCACTCACCTTCCCCAGCCTCCCCCAGTCTCTTACTTTGGCTGGAGATGTGAGAAAGGTGCTGTAAAGACTAAGGAGGGCTGGGAGAAGTGATTGAGAGGCTTTTATCACCTCCCACAGACTTTCAAATCCCCTCGCTTACCTCCCTCAGCTTCCCCAGTCCCTTAATTTGGCTTGAGATGTGAACGAGGTGCTTTAAAGACTAAGTAGGGCTGGGAGTAGTAGGTGAGAGGCTTTTATCACCTCTCCTAGCCCTTTAAGGACCCTCGCTCACCTTTGTCAGCCTTTGCAAAGTGGGTTAGCGGCTTTTATAACCTCTCCCAGCCCTGTAAAGCCCCTCTCTCACCTTCCCCAGCCTTCCCCAGTCCCTTGATATTTCTGGGGGAGGTGAAAAAAGTGTTGGGGAGGCATGCAAGGGCTTGGGAAGTAGCCAAATTTTTATAAATTTGAGAATAATTAATATTTATAAATTAGAAATAACAAGGAATAAAATTTTGAAGAATTATAATGCATTCCAAGTGGTAAATAATGTAACTAAATACATATTTCAGAATTTGAGTTGCTTGTGTTTACTTAAAAAATGTGGCAAATTGTTGAGAAAGGAAGATATTTGTAGGGAAGAAACATGAAAAATGAAAAAAATACAAAGTAAAATAAAACTAAATAATGACAGTGGGCTGGGAAAGGTGAGTGAGGTTCTGTGGGAGGTGTGAGAAATAAAGAGAAGAGAAGGGAGAGAGGTGGAAGGAGAGGAGAGTTTTTTTCTCACCGTGAAGGGAAGGAATAGGGTAGAAAGGGTAAGTAGATGGTAAGGTTAGCAACAAGATAAGGGGGTAAGATAGGAAGTCAGATTGAAGATAAGGGAGAATTAGGGGAGGGAGGTATCAGATGGAAGTCCCACTTGGAATTCTACCAGGAATCAATTCAGGAAGCAAAAAAAAGCACTAGATGTCTAGTGCACACGTTTTTCCTGCTGTGAATATTTTTTGAACTATTAATCAACTGTGGTTCAATGAAGGTTAAAATCAGTTTCAAGGTGTTTTCAAAGTAAATTCAATATTTCTTCATGATTGTTTCATCACCACCTCAATGTGTGCTGAAAAAGATATGAATTAGGATTCAAGGTTGTGGACTTGCTAGCAAGTATGCCCCCCATATTGCATGGTGATAATTTAATAAATGTGCTTCATACAATTTTTCTAAATCACTGAATTTTTTTGAAATTTCACTATGTTTATTACTTAAAGAATTATATTTAAGGGTTTGAGACAAATGTTCTTTCTCTAATTCCTTTTTTCTTGTTTCCAGTTGAGAAATATTCAATGTTAAGGAAGAAACTGTTTCACTAGTGAGCTTAATTGCTTGTTCCTCACATTCAGTCATTCTACTCCATTATTCTGAAACAATTCAATGAAAAGATGTATTTTTATAAAAATACTTAACATCTTCCTTTTCAAACTCTTCACTATTTATTGAAGCTCTCAACTCACTGATATTTTGTGTCAACTGAGGATTACCTTTATTATTATCATAAATATTACTATTCTTATTGACAAAAGATAAATCAGGTGTAGCTACATCAAAGCCCAATTGTCTTAAGTCTTCCGCAATTTTCTGAACAATTTTTTTATCAATTAGTTAACCTTCATTTTAATAATCAGTATTATGTACAATATTAGAATGTGATTTACTTACCATAGAATGGTAGCAAGCCCTGGATTTCGGCACTTTGGCTTTATTTTGTAGAAGTTATTAGAAGTTTTCCAGTGAGGAGCTGGATCCCTGTTGTAGTTGTGACTGGCCCATTGTTAGTGAAACCAATCCCACTTCCATTTTTCTACCAAGATCTTGTCCAGGGACCAACCTTATCCTCCTGGGGTAGGGGGTGGCTGGGTTTTTTGGTCCTCCCTTCAATTCCTACAGTTTTGACATAATCTCTGGAATCCTAACCTGAAATTGTTCTGTACCTTCTCCACCTCCTTGATGATGGAAGACTTTGATTCCTCCATCATCAGGACTTTTCTGTCCAAGTAGAGCAGTTGATCCTGAAGAGAAAGTGATGTATTCTTTATATTTACCTTTTTTAGGAGGTTGTCCTTTTCTTCTATGATTAACTTTTCTGGCTGAGGGTAAGACTGTCCTTCCATACTTATGTCATGGTACATTGTTTTTAGCTTTAGACCTGGTATTAAAAGCAGGTTTATCACTTAAATTGTTGTGTGGAGCCCTAAAATGTCTAAAATATATATTTAGTATGCCTACAAGAGGGAAAAAATGTATGGTAATCAGTTGACTAAAAATATTAGTAATATAAATACAAATAAAAGCACTGGAGCTTACCCTGAATTTATGTTTTTATTTAATTAAATAAACTATAATTAAAATTTGAAAAAAACTGTTAACATTTATCTAATAAGTTTAACTAGACCTTTAAAATAGTGAGTAATTAGCTTACTAAGATTTAACCAAATATCAACTTAATTTGATGTTATATTGGTGACTAAATAACAAGTGAGATTGGGTTTGGCTTGGGTACATTTACTACTGTAAATACCTAATTTTGATTTAATAAAAATTAGTAAAATCATTAAATCGGCTCTTTTCAACAATCACTGAGTTATTATGGCCCACTAATGTGCTTCAGTACCAGATTTTTAGTTTATATGAGCTATAATAGAGTAAAAATCATGTCCTAAGGCTATACTAAAATAATAAGTTATAAATTAGGAAAGAACCCCAATTTTTAGTATATGCTAGTACCTAAGTATGATTTAATATTAATTATCAATGGTCCTACTACTTAATAATAAATTATTTGTAGATTAAACCTCAGGGAATGACTAATAAAACTTTTATACTCAATTGTTAACTCACAATATTTGGATTGGTGCAGACTAGTGGTGGAAAATAGACTAATATAATATAGTTATAGCTAATATAAAGTTAATATCAATTTATAAGGGCTTTTAAATATATTTATTTATGCTAATAATTTTTTAACATTTTTTATTTGATTTGTATTAAGTAAGTGATGTGCAATAACCCACCAAATCCTCCTTTATTTATACCAAATTCCACTGGAGTGCACAGACCTTCAATCCAGGTGATATCACTCCTATACCTGGAAATTAATAAGCTGGGAGGGCTCACCACCTCCCCATTGTGTTCACTTCAAGTATTTTCAACACCCAGACATCCAGTAAGTGCCCTCCATCACAATAAATGATATCATACACCCATACCATAAATAGAGAAAACAGATAAAAGCAGATACCATAAGGAAACAAGTAAAATAACTCATCCAAAGAGAATAATATGAGACCCAAAGCATATAAATGAACAAAATCAACTGTCAAAGCCCCCAATAACATCCACAAGAATTCACAGCAACCTAGTAATCATATCCCAACCCATAAATCTGTGAGAATCCATTAAAGGAAGCAGATTAAGTTGTCCAAACTGGATATATGTGCCTGAAAAAGGTTTATATGCTTGTGTAGACATGGTGATTCCATATAATATGTCCATATAACCTAAAATAAGCAGTAAAATAAATTTTATAGGCTATTTAGAGGGTTAAACCCACATAAAGACCTATATATACATAATATAACTACATATTTCACTGAATAAAAGATTTATGTATACATATAAGCTTATGTATGTCTATAATTACTTAATATCACTTGATATAAGTATATTATGACTAAATTAGCACCTTAATAAATATTATGGGGCTATGAATAAGCTATTAAAATTACTAAAAGTCATATAATAGTATAATAATTAAGGGGTATCAAAGTTAGAAATTTATAATTATTTAAGAAGTATTTCACAAAACAAAAAGAAAGTCACAAACTTGACATTAATTCTCATTAAAAAGGTGTTTTTAGGTCACAATATGCTATATTTTAAATAAAGAATCATGATTAATTTGGTGGAAAAAAGAGGTATTTTGAAATGAAATATTTCTAACTTGGATACCCCCTATCATATATATAAGCATAATAATCACATATATAAGTATCATAACCATATATTTAACTCATAAGCTTAATTAAATTAAGGTTATTTTATTTTAAACATAAGAAATACTCAGTCATGGGGGTACCTAGGCTGACAAGTTTAGTATGGCACTAATATGGTATGAAAAATGTTGGGAGACACTCATTTAGTAATTTCCTGGGCATAATTGGTCTTTTATTTAATCTTATTATTAAGAAAATTGGTTATAAAAAGCTTAAAAAGGGGTTATAAGAATTCTCAGATGAAAAAAAAATTCACGTTATGGTCAAAAATATTTTTTATAGGGTCAAAGGTGTACTTAAAAGAGATTATGGATTCTAAAAAACCATCTGGAATGTTTTATGGATTTTTCCCCATTAATTCTTATATTTTCCATAATTTTATTTAGTAATTTAAAAATTTTACCTAACTTTGATAATTTTTAGTTTTGTGAATAGGGCCACACAGGCTAAAAAAAAGAAGCACCAAAATTGTTGAGCAGAGGTGTAGCTCACATCAAAAAAAATTTTAGATTTTTTAGAGTATATTTTAGATTTCAATTGAGTCTGGAAGTCCAGAAATGCTTCAGGATGTGTTTAGGAGGGGAAAGGGGGTCATGTGACTACTATATTCATAGATTTGACTTTAAAATAAAATATAGAGCAGAACACATCATCAGAATTTGACAATAATTAACAACTAATAACACAATAAATTTAATCATTATAACTTAATATTACATTTATAACAGTACCCTTATATTTTCAACAAGTTAATAATAATATCAAATAGTTTACATAACAACACATAGATATATACATGTAGAGTACCATTAGAAAGGTCTCAACTTCAGGGAAACAAAAAAAATATTATTTTTCATAAAATGAAAACCTTATAAAAACATATATTACAATCATTTAAATATTTCTTCACTGGTACAACTTTTTGTTGTATTTCTTTATATTTGTCATAGAACCCAGATTCCAACATCTCAAAAGTGTCAATATAAACTTTCCAAAAATTCTTTCTCATATCAAGTAGAAATTATAGCTTAGATTGTTCAGAACTCTTATTTTACTTAAAGGGACAGAGTTTACTTAGTTTTATCCAACACCCATGGATTCTGCTTACAGAAAGGCAACTGTAAGAGTCTTTCTACACCATTTCATTTCAAATAATAATAATAATAGGAGGTATCAATGTTAAAAGATCTTCAACTAATTTAATTTCAGATAAAATTCCTTATGTCCCAATTATTTCTGAAAATAATTTGGTTATTAGACATTTTTAAATGTTAATGTTCACCTGTTATCTGACATTTTTCTACTCACTTTTTCATAACCACATCCTGGAAAAAATTCTAGATATGCCAGACTCCCTACCTTTCTGCACACTCTCTTAACCTCATCTCTCCAGGCAAGTCTTTTTTTTTCTTTTTTATGTTTGCTAATTATTAATGATATATATATATATTTCTTTCTTTCTATTTTGAATCTCATGTTTTTTATGTTTTTTAAGTGGTTTTTCTTTTGGTTTCTCCCTTTACTTACTTACACTCCCTGTTTACATTGTTCAGCTCATCTCTATCAAAAGTCCTACGAGAACCAGAAGCAATATGTGCCATTTCCCTGATCCTCATCTGCCTACTTCCCTTTCTAATTCTTCTTCTATGGCTGAATTTCATGCCCTTTGTTTTGCTGCTACTATCCATCCTTCTCCCACTCATCACTTAACTCCCACCACTTCAGCACTCCATATGCCTTCCATTCCATCTCAGGCTCTCCCTACTCCTCCTGCACAGAAGAAACAACAAAAGCACCAACTTTCTGTCCCAAAGCCTCAGAATTCTCATCTTATTTCTTATGATCCACCTGTTCCCTCATTGGCTTCGTCTGATGCTTTTTTGTTTCTTGGTGGGTCTCACTTGGAGAGATGTCTGTTAGGTGGCAGGGAGTGTCCATTAACTTTTGAGTTTCTCCTGGGCTGGAAAAATGTCCTTTCTGCTGTGCCCCTGCCTCCTATCTCCTCTCATTCAATTAAAAACCATCACAACTTGTCTCTCCAATAATTCTTTCACTCCTCCTGTAAATCCATCCACCCTTACTCATCATCTTTCTCTCTCCTCATTCCTTCTCCACTTTTTAAATCTCCAAATCTTATTCTCAGCTCTCAATACTTTGTTAAAAAAATCATCAGGTGTCTCCCTCTCCCTCTCTGTTAGGACCTGAGAAGGTAGACTACTACTAGCGCTGACGCTAGCCTTGAAACGTGACTGACTATGCTAACACAGCAGTGAGACTAACTAGGCTGACTATGTTGGGGTTGCCAACAGTGAGAAGGGCAGGACTGACTATGCTGAGTTAGCAGTGAGACTAAGAGTAACTGGATTACTATATAAGTTTTCTGATGAGGAGTGTTCCACAGCACTTGCCCCATATAACCCCTTAATTCAATATCCCAACTTCCATCTCTTAAAAATGCATAGCTCCCACAGCACCCCTATAGCGCCCATAGTGCTCCTTCTCCTTGCCTCTCAATCCAAATCCTAACATTACCCCCTCTTTTACCCCTCCTGCCCCCTGCGCTCTTTCTCAAACTCCTTCAACTTTTCCTTAGCATTGACCAAATTTTTCCACTGGTTCCCAAGACCTATCTCCAACCCCATATCCTTTCCAATGCACCAATTACTGAACCTTTCCTTTATAGACCCTCTTAAAAACAACCTTTTCCACCTCAAACTCCTCTTCATTTCCCACCTGGATTGGCACTGGCGGCTCTTCTGGATGTCCTGGAATTGTATCTTCCCTGTACTTTGTGAGAAATGAAATGTTGAAAACTGGATGTACTTGCCTCATTGAGATTGGTAGCTCCAGTTCATAAGCCAAGTCAGATACTTTGTGTTTGATCTCAAATGGGCCTACTTTCTTGTGATCAATTTTGGCACTTGGGTGCAATGTAGCAAGGAAGCGTGAGCTTAACCAGACCTTGTCACCTACACCCAGTGCCCAATGCTGCACCTTTCCTTGATCATGGTGGCACTTCATTGCCTGTTGGGATAAATTGAGCGCTGCTTCTAGCTCTTCACGTATCTCTTGCAGCTTCTGAATTCTCTCTTCTGCTTCTGGAACATGCAGTGTTTCTGGGGTGCCAATTGAGAATGTTGGGTGATACCCATATTTGGCATAAAAGGGGGACATGCCTGTTGACACATGGAGCTGGTTGTTGTATGAAAATTCAGCTAATGGTAGGAGCTGCACCTAATCATCTTACTGATAGTTGATGAAGTGACATAAGTATTGTTCAATTTCCTTGTTCACTATCTTGGATTGTCCATCAGTCTGTGGGTGCCATGCTGTTGACAATATGGGCTTAATATTCAGTTGCTCCTACATTGCTTTCAACAACTTAGAGTTAAAGTTACTTCCCCTATCTGATATAATTCTATCTGGCAAACCATGCAGCTTCCAAACTTGCACCATCTTAGTGCAACGGTCAACAACTATGAAAATAGTGTTCTTTCCTTGAGACTTTAGTAACTCCACTATAAGATCATAGGAGAGCTCCTTCCATGGCTGCTTGGAAATGTTTAGCATGGTAAGTGGTGTTGTTGTTGGACTGACCTTGTTCCTCTGGCACAAGTCACATGCTGCTACATAGCGCTGGACATATGCTTTCATGGACTTCCAGTAAAAGTTACAATTTACTAGCTCCATGGTCTTCAGAAGTCCTGAGTGTCCTGCAATTGGGGAGTCATGCCTTGATTTGACCACCTGCCCCTTTAGCTCTTCATTGTTTGATACTACTATCCTCCCGTTCCAATATAGCACTTCCCCATCTAGGTGATACTCCTCTAATCCTTTCCTTACTAATACCTCCTTTGATAATAGCGCCTTCACCAACTCCTGTAATCCCTCATCTTTTCCCTGCCCCCTCCTTACCCATTCCATCAAAGCCTCATCTTCCAGTTCCAACTCATCTAGGACTACCCCCTCTTCAAGGTCCCCCTTCAATAATGTTGCACCAACAGTATGTAGCTGGTGCGGTTCTGGACGCAAGTCAGGATGTTGCAATAGTGCATCAGCTTTACCGCTTTTCTTTCCTGGTCAAAATGTAACAACAAAATTAATGCTACTTAGCAGTTCCACCCAGTGCGCTTTCCAGGGCGTTAACTTTTTTTTAGCCAGGAAGGTTTCCAATTTTTTATGATCTGTATAAATGATAACTTGTAACCAGTGAGGCCCCCCTTCCAAATAGTGGAACCAGGTGCAAACGGCTTCTACTAGTGCCAATAACTCTTTATTGTATATTTCATAGTTTGGTTCAGTGCCTAGCAGTGTTTGTGACAAATATGCTACTGGGTGCAAGACATTTTCAGTATTGTATTGGGATAATATTGCGCCTAGTTCAAAATCTGAGCAGTCGCATTCCAGAAAAAATGGCTTCAATAAGTCAGGGATGGAAAGAATAGGGGCTGTCACAAATTGTCTTTTCAGGTAGTCAAACGCATCTTGATGGCTACTTTTCCAGATAAATTTAGCTTTCTTCTTTTTGAGGTCATGCAATGGCTGGCAGGTGTGGGAGTAATTTTTAATAAAACAGAGGTAAAAATTTGAAAAGCCTAAGAATGACTGGAGCTCTTTTACTGATGCTGGTGTTGGCCATTCTTTGACTGCCTTTACTTTCTCTTGGTCCATTTTTACCCTATTCTTTGAAATGATTATACACAGTTATGGAATCTCACTCACTGAAAACATACATTTTTCCAGTTTTAACCATACTTGGGCCTCCCTCAGGCTGTGCAAAGATTTCTTCACATGTATCTTGTGTTCCTCTATTGATCTGAAATAAATCAAGATGTCATCCAGGTATACCGCCACATCTATTCCTATTCTGTCTCTAAAGATGCTGTTGTTGAAGTGTTGGAAAGTGGCAGGTGCATTACATGGACCAAATGGCATTACTAACAAACCATTCAAAATGACCAAATTTAGTGCAGAATTCCAGTTTGTGCTCATTACCTTCTTTTACCCATATGTTGTGGTAACCTGCCCTAAGATCCAGGGACGTGAAGATCTCTGCACGTTGGAGACTATCAATCAGCTCACAGGTCAAAGGAAGGGGATACTTGTTATATACCGTCAGTGCATTTATCCTTCTGAAATTCATGCAAGGTCTTAGTGAACCATCTTTCTTCCCTGAAAAGATCACAGGGGCTTCCCAGGGGGACTTTGATTCTCTAATGAACCCATTCTTAAAATTTTCATCAATCATCTCCTTCAGCACTTCTGACTCCAAGATTGAAAGTGGGATTACGCAGCTAAATTGGGGGCTTGCCCCTGGTATCAGATCAATGGCAATGTCATATGGTCTATGAGGTGGCAGGGTCTTGACTTCCCCTTCTTCAAAAAGCAATAAGAATTCCCAATAAGCTTCAGGGACCATTTCTTTGAGGTCTGAGCCTTGGCTGCAATCTTGGTGAATATGTTCCAAGCTGTTGAATCACATTCCAATTCCTCTGTCACGCGCCACGTGACACTCAAGGCAAAAGCAGCTCATTAAATCAATAATATCAAGTTCTAAATCTATACTCAAAGCGCAGAAAGCAATTCTCCATAGCAACTGCGATTCCCCTTTGTGTACTTACTGTTCAACTGCGCTAGCCTAAACTCTAAATCTAAATTAGTCAATCTCTCAATAGTGTGCCTTAGTCTCAATTTCAATAAGCTACGCACAGTGCTATGAACAACGTAATAGTACATTAGTAGTTTTCATTAAAATTTTGTTAATTAAATAAAAGGGGTAAATTGAGCATGGACGGATATTAGCGAAGAGGGTCTAAGTGTATGTTAGTAATGGCCAATGGTATGGGAATGGTGCGATGAGAGGGAGGTCAATGCGAGGAGGAATAAAGGATATAAAAGGGTTGGGTATTTGGTTTGATATTCCTTAGAATTAAATTATAAAACGTATTTACATTTAATAGTGGTAAAGTCTTTAAGTTAAATCATTGTTATTGTATCTTTCTTTTATTTTCTCAATAATCATTTCTAAATCCTAAATCTTTGATTATTGAGTTTCCAACCCTTTGTGAGATCTTAAGAATTCCTATTACCTTTGAAACTATATTATAATTCTTCTCAAACATACCTCGAACCTGTAGCTCTTACTTCGAGTGACCTTCAAATCACTTCCTCGAATCATTCCTCTGTGCTTCAAAGAAGTTTCTAAATCCCTCATCTCACTTTCAGGAACATCCTCGACCTTGTGCGTAGGTCGTCCAGTGACATCCTCCTCTTCTTCCAGTGCCCCCTCCAAGTCCTTAAACTTAGCATCAAGAGAAAGTATCAGTTCTTGTGGCAAGTCTACTGATGATAATGAAACACCAGGAGACTCTCTGGGAGGGGCCCCTGACCCCTTAAGGGACCAGGGGGCCCAATACTTTAGAGCCAGTGTCCCCTCTCCTTCCCATCCCCACCTTCTTTTCCTTCCAATCAACTTGTGGGTTATAGCAGTCTAGCCATGTCATACTGGTCCTTCAGGTTTGTCACATATGCCCTGCACTGAGACTCTCTCCCATCACACCAAAATCTGAAAAAAAAAAAAAAAAACCTTTCTCTCTTACTTCTCCTCCCCCACCTGGTAATCCATCAAACATAATTAGGCACCTAAGGTGATCTAATTTTTTTTTTTTTTTTTTTTTTTTGCTGTAAAAACTTGTTGGACATAAAACAGTCTGTGGTCCCACAGTTCAGTAGTAGGCTTGTACATTTGTTGTGACATCAAGGGTCATGAAAGGTAAGTTTAGTATAATTCCATGATCATTTACTTCATTTGGCTTACAATGCTGATAACTCCTCTACTAAATTCACTTTTTATCCTTTCCCTCTAATCTGCTCAAGGAGGGCACAACCTTCACTCCCAAGTGCTTTCTTTTACTTGCGCCTTTCCTGTGCTGTCCTCTACTTCACTAACCCTCATGTTCCCTCTGCACACCCTTGCCAGGTGACCACTGCTTCCACACCTGAGGCACAGACCTTTGCACATGCACCTCTGATACTCATCATCTGATAACCTCTTCCTCCCACTAGGGCCTCTTACATTTTCTGTGTCAATATCCATGTCATTTGGGTCCCTAGAACTGGCCCTGCTTGAGGCATAATTGAACCATGAACAAGCGCCAATCCAACTGTCTGTTTGTTGTTGGGTGAACTCATTGTCAACTTGGATGGCCAGCTCCATGAGTCCTTAGAGGGAGGTTAGGCCAGGGTGACTAATTAGGGCATTTCTTATTTTTGATGAGAGCCCATTTCTGAAGTGAAACATGATCACCCCTTCCCCCCATGTTGTGACATAACTGGTTTAGCCCCCAGAACTCTGACACATACTCAGAAACTGAGTTTCTTTGTCACAGCTGCCATGAACTGATAGAAGGTTGTTGCCGCCTGAGTGTTTTCAAGGAGCTCCTTGGTGTACTGCCTTTCCCAGCACACCACCTCATCTGTGAGGTATGATATTGCAAACCCAATTTTCACTCACTCATCTGAGAACTGATGTCCATTTAGCAGGACATAGAGGTTTACCTGCAACACATACTGATCTGCCTGGGGGCCTCATTTCCCATCAAAGTTTGCTGGGACCACAATCTTTGGACCTTTAACAAGGGGGTGATGGTGTGGGGTCAGATGCCTGTACTTTGGCTTTGGCTTCAGCTGCATCCAACTCTGCTTCAGTGGGGCCACAGTATGAGGGCTTTGACTCTGCTAGGTGCTCCATAAGCCTAGCATTCTGTTCCTGCAAGTAGGCCATTTGCTCTTTCATTGCTGAAAGGAGTGCTGCATCAGGTTGGTCTTCTGGGTTCATTCTTCTTTAGTAGTATGCCAATTGAGATTGGACAAAATGTTAGGACCTGAGAAGGTAGACTACTACTAGCGCTGACGCTAGCCTTGAAACAGGACTGACTATGCTAACACAGCAGTGAGACTAACTAGACTGACTATGTTGGGGTTGCCAACAGTGAGAAGGGCAGGACTGACTATGCTGAGTTAGCAAAGAGACTAAGAGTAACTGGATTACTATTTAAGTTGTCCAATGAGGAGTGCTCCACAGTGCTTGCTCCATATAACCCCTTAATGCAATATCCCTGCTTCAGTCTCTTACAAATGCATAGCACCCACAGCACCCATAGCACTCCTCCTCCTTGCCTCTCCCCTCTCCCCTCTTCCCAACTCACATATAAATCACTTCACACCAATCCATTAATTTCATCATACTTGATATACCTTCACAAAAAGACCTAAAAAAAGAATCCTCCAATTAATCTATAAAATCCCATCTTCTTTTTCCCTATTTCTCTCTCTATTTGGATGTATGAGTGTGTGTTTGTAACCCTACAAACATAAAAACCTCTGCTGCTCCTGACCCCTCTTTAAACCCCTCCTAATTTCCACTCCACAAAAAAAAAATAAAAAAAAAATTAAAAAAAGAGAAAGAGAAAGAGAAAGAGAAAAAAAGAAAGAAAAACAAAACCTAAATTATTAAACAAACAAGTAAAACTCTAAAATTACAGTATAATATATCACACATCCTTTTGCAACTTAAAAAAAAAAAAAAATGCAGATTAACATGGGTAATTCCATACCTTACATCACTTAATACACTCTAAAAATCAAAAACTATTCTTTATCATTATCATTATTGCTTTTATTTTTATTTTTTATTCAAACCTTGTTTCAATCATAGATTTTCTTATATCATCTATTTTTGAAGAATTTGTTTCTCTACAAGTAAGAGAGTTGATTTCGATATATCATACAAGTGATTGAATTACTGGGATGCTTTCAAAATTCTTCTATATGTTGGTTTCGATAAGTCATAATTTAATACCAATGTTCTCATAACATAATCCAACAGTTTGAGCAATTATTGTTACATCTACTTGCTCCCTTTTTTTGCGGGCTTTGATGCTGGGGGAAAACTTTTGACATTTCTATCAATAAAAAATTAATTGACCAAGCAAGATGAAAAAATGAGTGAGCTACTATTAAAACTTCAAATTCTTTCAGGAAAAATCACATGTTTACTTACCATCTGAAATATATATATATATTTTTTTAATTCCAGAGTTTTAATATGCCAAAATTATTTTATGTGTATGTTAAGCATAATCAAAGCATTGACATTTTTCCTTTTCAACACGGTGATCTGGACAAGATGCAGCTAAACTAGTATCAGCACATCCAAAAATCACGGGCCAACTTCTTTCCAAAGCGTGACCTAAGAATGGACTTCCAGGTCCTTTAGGATTCTGGGGGGGGCCCATATCTGTTGTGCCTTTCCACCGGAACCACCATCCTTCTGAATGAAGCCAATGGTCTTGGGGTGCTTCAAGTAGTAAACGTAAATTGTCATACTTTTTGTAAGAATGATGAAGGATTCTACGCTTTGAGACTATAAATTGACCAGCATAGGATGCCAGCTGCCCGGTCGGTGGACAAAACTAATGTCCATAAGGAGTTCAAGGACCAAACATGAAATAAAATAAAATATAATATAAAATAAAATGGTGGTCAACATGAAAGTAAACCTCATGTTTTGGAAACTTGTATCACCAAAACTCAACAATAAACAAAACCATCAATCTTATGAGAACCAAGAGCATGCAACTTACCGTCTCAAAGAACATGACATAGATATCTCTCATTCTGTCATAATCACCATTCCCAAGACCATCCTTACCGCATACACTGGTGAGATAAGGACCTAAACTGAGAAAGCCAGTAGAAGAACTATCAAAAGTCCAGAGTCTTGGTTCAGCTATCCAATGCCATGCTAAATGGGGCTGCATAAAAATGGTATGATCAGCTAGACCCCATACTTCGGGTGAAGAGGCCACTCGATTGGAGCCTAACTCAGGAGAAAAATCAAGAGTGAAAGGCAATGGTGGTCCGCTGTTTGAGATGACTTGAGGGCCAGATCCTAGCGGGCTCATGGAGAAGTTGTAATGCCGTAAGATATGGACAAGATATGTCCCACCTTCCCTCCCCACGTTAGGTAACCGAATGACTTCGTCAGCATTAGTTTCTTCTAACAGATTGGTGAGTGACACATTTTGATTCTTGACATAAATGATCAAGCGAGGATTAGTTTGAGCGATATGATTTACAGATTTGATATAATTGAGACTCCTCAAAAAGTGATCCATGGGCTCGTTGTAATAAGAGACAACGATATCAAGAGAGCCAGATTTCCGAGGATGTTGGCTCAAACTAAGTGGCAATGATGAGATAGAATATGGACTCCGCATGCATTGCATAAGAAAAAAAACCAAAAGTGGTATAAAAATCCCAAGCTTCCACCCACTCTTCCACAGCCAAGAGGAAAGCAAACTGGAAGACGAGGATGAAGGATGAGCAGTAACGGTGGCGGTGGAAATTTTTGCTGCTGTTGTTGTTGGTAGTGGCAGGTTTTGAATTGTTTCAGGAGTGAATAAATTTGATTGAGACTGTTGTGGATGATAGTTAGGACAAGATAATGAAGACTTTTCGTTGGCATTAGTAAGAGCCAAATGAGTGGCCATTATATTTGTAGTATTCGAGGAAGAAGAACAGGAAGATGACGAAGATGACGAAGACGATGAAAAAGAGGAGGTAGGTTGATGGGATAAAGAGCGAGCAGATATTTCCAATAGTGAATACTCAGCTGGCGGCCATGAAAAAGGAGGGCTAGGATTGATATTGAAGATACTCCCATTTTTTTGTAATGCGGGATTGGACCAAAATATTAATCCCAGTGCTATAGCATAAGTCGTGACATATTGCATTGGTTCGACAAGTCCAATATAAACTCCAAAGCAAAAATTGCACAGAGGAGCCAAAAGGAGCGTGATCAAGTTTTTTAAAGGAACGACAAGTGTCACGCAAACGGGATTTTCGAGACGGTCAATGATGATTGTTAGAGACAAGTTTTCCAACGTTCTTGAAATGCCTAGCAAACAAACCAAAATAACAGTGCGAAGATTGAGACTTGAGAAATAATTTGGATGATGGCTAGATTGAGTGAACTGGGGATAAGGATGTTTTTTGACAAGCAATACAGAGAGGCTTGCTGCCAGAGCAATTGGGGCAGAATGATGCCATGTAAGAAAAGGGGAGGCATGACCCAGGTTGATCATCCAACGCTTAACCAACGCGATGTAAGAAGCATGGAAGATGGCCAACAGGAAGCCCATGATGATGAGGAGTGGTGGACATGATTGAGAGAGCAAAAGAATGGAAACAGTGAGTGCAGTAGCGTAAGAAGTGAAATGAAGCTTGACATGAAGAACACTTTGGGAAGAAAGATTATCCAGAGAGATGAAGATCATCAAGAGGGGCGCAACAAATACCTGCAAAGAAAACATGTGAGATAAAGGAGACGGGTTGAAGAAGAGATTCAAAAAAAAGGAAACAACCTCAAACGCTTGAAAGATGCCGATTCCAGCACGACTTGCGAGTTCAGCTTTGATCCAGCTGGAAAGAAGAGCCAAAAGGGCGACAGGAAATGCATATCTGGGGTGAAAGGAGGGACAGGAAAGGGATGGAAAGGACCAAGGGATAGGGAAGAAGGGAGCCAAGCGAGTGAAGAGAGAAAGGAAGAGGAAATCGAGAGTGGGGATCGCCAAGAGAGGGAAGGAAGCCGAAGCCGAAGCAAGGAGAGAAAGAAGAAGAGAAGAAACGACGGAAGAGAGGATGTGGAGAGCAGCGGCGAGCTGGGTGGATGAAGAATGCCAGATTGATAACATGGACGCCAGAAAGAAACTTGAGGATGAGAGATTGACTAGGAAGCCATTGGATGGAAATAGTCAGTCTTTGAGCAAGAATGAAGCCTTAATCGGATGATTGATGATTCTTCTTGTAAAGATAATTATAATAATGGTTTTGCTTCATCTTCCATCACTCCAGAGAAACAAAGGCCCACGCTTGTCGCCCATCTCAAGTCACCAGGCCCAGTCGACAGAATGAATCCCCATCTCTGCTCTAGTAAGAACGTCCATTTGATGTTTTATGCTGTCGATCGATGATCGATTCTCTCTTCATACTCTTAACCGTTCTCTGCTTTCATTCATCTTTTTATACTTTGGCACAGCCTCTCTGTCACGCGTTGTTATCGTCTTGGAATCCTTGTGTCTTCAGCAAATCTTGTCTTGAAAATCCAGTCTTTGACAGTACACACATCTCACACCCCTCCACCCCCCCCAGAACAGCCCTTTCCATACAGTCCTTGTTATGAAGTCATCATCAATTAATTAGGGGGTATCAATGTTCAGGGATCCGCAATTATTTTTGCTAATAATTGGCTTATTAGACACTTTGCGTGTCAATGTTCACCTCTTATCTGACATTTTTATCCTCAATATTTGATAACCACATCTTGGACAACTTTCTGGATATCCCAGCCTTCTACCTTGCTGCGCACTTCCATTCTTATCCCATCCTGTTCATTCTATCCGCTCAGAATTTCTCCCCATTTCATCTATTTGATTCTGCTCCTTTTCATCTCACTCTCTCATCTGCTTGTTTCTGCTCCTTTTCATCTTTAATTATCTTAACATGCCTTGTCATCATAGATCTTCTCAAAGGCAGCCATCACCCAGTTGTTCTTCAAATCCCACTACTACCTCTTTCCCCTGCTGTGCTGAGAAATCCAAAATTGTTCAACTAAAGAAAGATGATCATCTCATTCTTATCAACTGGCTGAAAACCAAATCTAACTATGATTCTTGTTTTGGTACTGAGTATGCCACTAAAGTAGGACAGCCCCCCACATCAGAAGTTAATGGTTATCTTCTAATGGCCAACAAATTACAGAGTAAGACTAAGGGAAGGATAGATCTTTTACCAAAACAGATTTCTGAAAGCTTCAAGCATTATTGAGCCAAGTACAAGAAGGAAAAGACTCTTTCATATTCTACTGGTTATGATATTACTGACCTCAATATCATTAAGGGCATCAAATCCATAGATGATAAACTTGATTCTTTATGTCCTTACTTTAAAGAGATGGATTCTATTTTTGGAGAGCGAGTTGAAGTTTATCCTACAAACATGTTGGATGGTGAAGATGCTATCTCTGAACATGATGTCAAAACAAATCTTTTTCCTTCTTCTTCTACTCAAGCCTATCCTCATTTAACTTCCACAAATCAAGATATCTTTTTAATAGATCCTTATGGCAATATAATTCAACCTGATCTAACTCAAGTATGTTTTTTTTCTTTTATCTTATCAATTCCTTTTTTTATTTACATTTTCTTATTTATAAATAGGCTGAAGAACAAATGCAGGAGCCACAATCCACTGAGTCAGAAACCAGCAAAAATGAAGAGGAGGAAAATGTGACCTTGGACAAAAAGCAAAGGGCTTCAAGTAGTCTGAATTTCCACTCTCAAAGAAGAAGAAAAAGTGATACTTCATCTCAAACCCCTTTTTATTCTATTGAAGAATTTTTGGAGAAACATGATGCTGGTAAGTGATACCAAACCTCTTAATACTTTACTCTGATTTTCTTCTACTTTTTGTTAATATTTCTTATCCCTCTAGAACAAGTGGAAGTTGCTAAAGAGACTCTATCTAAAGTTTGAAAAGCAAAAATACAAGCTCTCTTTGAGGAGGGATGACAGGTTATATGATTTGGAAGAGAAGAAGTTTGAACTCTTTTCATGGAAGGATGATAGGGCACAAGATTTGGAGGAGAAGAAGTTTGAGTTAACTCTAAGTATTGAAAAATCAAAAAAAAAAGAGGAGAAAACACTCAAACATTAAAACCTATTAGAGCAGATCAACTATAAGTTTGATCATGAAGAAAATTCCAAAAAGAAAGATTTCTTGATAGAATATGTTAAAGCTAATACATCTGTTGAGGAAATTGAATGTTTAAAGAAATTGTTGGATGACTAGTTTGTTTTATTTCTCTCACACTTCAACTGTTCATAAATAATTGTACATAAGTTTTTATCTTAACTTCCTGTATTTTTTTACTCTATCAATCATTACTTGAGTTTTCATATTTTAATGTTAACTATTCTTTTTTTTTAAAAAATTAAATTTTCATGTCTCCTTTGAAAATTTGACAATCCCCCACCCCTGGATTTTTTTTTGATGTAAGGGGTGGGTATCACCAAAATTCTTTCATGTCATGAATCTTGAAAGTCTTATATGAACCTTTGGCTTTACTACCCCCAGCATTTTACTGGTATCCCCAAAATTCTTACAAGTCAAGAATTTCACAAATCTTATAAGAAATTTTGGCAATACCCCCCCCACCCCTACATTTTATTGAAGCAAGGGGTGGGTATTAACAAAATTGTTACAAGTCTTCAATTTTGAATGTCAGATTTGAAAATTTGGCAATACCCCCCCCTGCATTTTATTGAAGTAAGGGGTGGAAGTCATCTAAATTTAATATAATTACATAAATTATTAAATAAATATCTAATATATATATCAATTTCCCTAGTTTAAAGTAATGACAATTCCTCAATTCAAAATGCAGATCAAATCTAGAAACAAAAGTTTGGGACTTTCCACAGGTATAGGCTAGAGGAACCCCATGAAACAAATAAATGTTATCATGATTACCTGTTATACCACCAAAGGTCCTTTGCTAATCACTTTAGTTGAGAAAATTGATATATAAAAACTATTTATTAAAAATTTATAAAAAAATATAAATTTTTTGATGAAAACTCTAATCCCCACAATTTTTGGATCTAGATAAAGTTTTTTTAAATTGATTAACTTTACCTTCTTTTTTTACCTTGTTTATTCTTTGAATCAACTTATGACTGATTTGAAATGAGCAACCAAAATGTGTGAAATCTTGACAGGATTCCAAACCAGGAGGAGCTTTGGTTGTTTGATGATTATCCTGAGAAGAATTCCAAATAGTCTTGATGATACCATTTCCCAAACCAGAATCAATGATGCACCGGTGGTCTGGAAAATATAAACCATGTCATTTGATTTTAGCTGGAGATGGTATTGGTTGGCCAGTAATCGGTTTGGTATATGAGAATATACCAAAAGTAATAAAATTGGTGTCATTGGTATCGGTGTGAATTTTATTGTGAAATCCAGAATGAGTGATAATAACATTAGAAAATAAAAGATATTCATGGCTGATATATTCCCATTTGGAGTCACACCAATTAGGTATTCCAAATTTGGTTGCAAGTTCATGATTTTTTTCAAATGCTTTATTACAGAGCTTTTTGAGTCAAAGAGCAAGAAAAGAGTCAAAGGAAGGTAGAGTGTCCCATAAGCAAAAATCTTCATCTTTTTGAGCTTTAGGGATATTCTTGAGCAATAAATATATATGCCTATATAATTGAAATTCCTAGATATTAATCAGATAAGAGTTTCAGAATCCTTATCCTCTAAATAGGGGGTATCAAAGTTAGAAATTTGTAATTCTTTAAAAGGTATTTCACAACACAAAAAGAAAGCCACCAACTCAACATTAATTCTCAGTAAAAAGGTATTTTGGGGGCACACTATGGCATATTTAAAAAAATAATTATGGTTGATTTAGTGGAGAAAAGACATATTTTGAAATGAAAGATTTCCAACTTTGATACCCCCTAATATGCAATATAAAAATGTGAAATAAGATAAGTGAAATTTGGAAAAAAAGGCTCAACTTCAAAGGTCAAAATCTCAGCAACCACTGAACCTCATTCAAGCCTATTTGTGGGAAATATGAGATAGGCTTTAGTAGAATCTTCAGTGAAAGGACATGTGATTTAAATAAACCTAACCCTAATTTGTTACATAAAAAAATGAAATAAAAATTTGAAATTGGGAAAAAAAAAGTCTCAACTTTAATGGTCAATATCTCAGAAACCGTTGAATCAAATTCAAATCAGTTTGTAGGAAATTAAAGGTAGCCTTCAAGAGAATCCTCAGTGAAAAGAAAATTAGATTTAAATAAACCTAACCCTAATTCCAAGTCTGATTTTCAAAATTTTACAAAAACTTGAAAAGTGGTAATGAAGATGAGATCAAAAAGAGTTTAATAAGTTCACTGTTATCCAGATAAGAGTCATACATATATTTAAGTATGAAGTTTTCATAAAAGGAATGAGATATCATATAGGCATGAAAAAAGGAGATGAAACTTACCTTGATTTAAAAGTAGGAAAAATAGAGTGAGAAAGATTGATGTTGGAATTGTGGGGAAATTGAATATGGAGTAAGTTAAATGCATAAAGAATGTGCAATGTATGTGTTTTAATGAAATGGAGCCAAAAAAAAGTAAAATAGGGGAAAGGGGGGATCATGACTATGCCAAGAAGGGATAAAGAGTAGGGTGATGGAGCTAAAAAAGAAAGTAAAGAGGGAGAGAAAAAAAAGGTTAATTTTACCATTGAAATCAAAGATAACCCCTTACAAAAAAAAGTTTAGATAAAAAAAATAAAAAAAAACAGAAAAAAAAACAAAAACAAAATTATAATTAGTAATCAAAAAATCAAAAAAAAAAAAAAGAATAAAATGACTTACCTGGAGAGATGAGATGACAAAATAAATGAAACCAAATTGCTTGAGGGATGTTGGAGGAGAATAGGAAAAGGATATGAGGGATGAATGAAAAAAAGAAACAGTTAAAAATTATGCAATTTTAAAAAATATGCAATGTCATGTTGAGCTGGTGAAAGAAAACCAATGAGCCATCCAAAAAAGAGATATTCACCATTAATTCCAAAAAAAATGATTATGCAACAAACAAAAATACCAAGCCAAGTGAATAAAGTATGCAAAGTGGAAATTTGGAGAGTATAAAAACAAAAAAATTAAAAGGGTTCTGTGCCAAAATGGTGGAGGGTGATTGGCATAATGACAGAGCGTATGCCAGTTGAATGAATGTTTTGTGATTCAAGGGATGGGAGGGAAGGCATTGGTACAGGATCCTCTTCTTCATAAAGATCATTCCACTCATCCTTTAAATCATCTAGGATATTGTGGAGTATAACACAAGTCAGGATCCAATGATTCGCACTTTTGATCTCCAATTTTTTTTGAAATTGGATTTGGAGCTCCCAAATACTAGAAAATCGTCAATTTAAAATAACTATAGCATGTTCAATCCATACTCTGGATTGGGCAAGGTGATAATTAAATTTAGTTTTGGGGTCATTGTCTAAGGTTGCACCATGGAAAGCAGATATAATGTACTTCCCACTTGCATATGCTGAGTCTGCAAGGAGGTACTGAGATTGGTCAAAGTATGAGTCTGGGGTTTGAGAAATCCTCATTCTTTGGAAGACAGAAGAGTCATGACATGAGCCAGGGCAGCCACTATGAAAAGCAATAAATTTTTTATTGACATCTCATACAAGTTGAACGGCAATAGAGTATCTAGAAAGAAGATAAAAAGTTAGTTTATGAAGGATGAGAAATTGGAGAAGATTTTGAAGAAAACTTTTTTTGTGATCAAAATAATGGTTGCCATCATGAGCAGGCTTTTGACTCAAAGGTATAGTTGTGCCATCAACAAAACCTACACAGCCAGGGAAACCTTTGGCTTGCATTACTTGAGAGGATTCAAGTTGTTGTTCTGGAGTTGGCCAAGAAAGTGTTTGAGACTTGAGAGGAAAGGATAACAATCATACAGCGCTTGGTGTATAATATCACAGCACCATATCCTATGTTGAATAGAATATCCAAACGTCTTACAGAAGCACCATTTTTATTTGAGCCAAAGCAACATAGTGCAACAGCAAGTTGAATGCAGGATTACGCTGTTTGTTATGGGAATTGTTATGAAAGATAGGATTTTCAGAGATGAGTTGATAAATTTTGAAGAAAGAATTGGGTGAAGTTCTAAATAGCTGAGTGAAGTTTAGTTGGGGAATGTTTAGAATGGAGTGGAGATCATATTGGGGATCATGTTAAAGATTTGGCCCCCTGGAAATGAGGTAACGCTTCTTGGAAAGAAAACACAAATAGGCTAAGGCATCTTCCAAATAAGAGTCAGATTTATAGTAGAGAACTAAAAGTAAAGTTATAGCATTAATAGTGGAGTGAAGTAGCCATCTAGTAGAGAGGTTCTTCATTCTTGTCAGTAGTATAGGTGTCAGTAGAAGGTTTAGGTGATGAATGGGAAGTGGGAATTCACCGCCAAATGTGCAGTTGGGGTGTGTAGATATTAAAAAAAACTTAAGTGTTCTCCACCAAAATTAAGTAGCATAGAGTGAGGAGAGACTTAAGGATGGCATCAGAAATTATATGTCATGTGACTTTCTTAAAAATCCATCATGGATGTGATGAGTTTGGGATCAGGAATTAGGAATGGAAATTGGGGTATAAGAGGCAGGATAATGCATTAGGGGGTATCAATGTTCAGGGATCCGCAATTAGGGATCAGAAATTTTTCTTCTTGGCATCAGACATTATTAATTGCGGAAGATTCTTATCCACTAGCCCCGGGGATAGTGGATAAGGAATCCATCATAATGCATTATCCTGCCTCTTATACCCCAATTTCTGTTCCTAATTCCTGATCCCAAACTCATCACATCCATTATGGATTTTTAAGAAAGTCACATGACATATAATTTCTGATGTCATCCTTAAGTCTCTCCTCACTCTATGCTACTTAATTTTGGTGAAGAACACTTAAGTTTTTTTTCTATCTACACACCCCAACTGCACATTTGGTGGTGAATTCCCACTTCCCACTCATCACCTAAACCTTCTACCAACACCTATACTACTGACAAGAATGAAGAACCTCTCTACTAGACGGCTACTTCACTCCACTATTAATGCTATAACTTTACTTTTAGCTCTCTACTATAAATCTGACTCTTATTTGGAAGATGCCTTAGCCTATTTGTGTTTTCTTTCCAAGAAGTTTTACCTCATTTCCAGGGGGCCAAATATTTATCATGATCCCCAATATGATCTCCGCTCCATTCTTAACATTCCTCAACTAAACTTCACTCAGCTATTTAGAACTTCACCCAATTCTTTCTTCAAAATTTATCAACTCATCTCTGAACATCCTAACTTTCATAACAATTCCCATAACAAACAGCGTAATCCTGCCATTCAACTTGCTGTTGCACTATGTTGCTTTGGCTCAAATAAAAATGGTGCTTCTGTAAGACGTTTGGATAATCTATTCAACATAGGATATGGTGCTGTGATATTATACACCAAGCGCTGTATGATTGTTATCCTTTCCTCTCAAGTCTCAAACACTTTCTTGGCCAACTCCAGAACAACAACTTGAATCCTCTCAAGTAATGCAAGCCAAAGGCTTCCCTGGCTGTGTAGGTTCTGTTGATGGCACAACTATACCTTTGAGTCAAAAGCCTGCTCATGATGGGAACCATTATTTTGATTGAAAAAAAAAGTTTCTTCAAAATCTTCTCCAATTTCTAATCATTCATGAACTAACTTTTTATCTTCTTTCTAGATACTCTATTGCCTTTCAACTTATATGTGATGTCAATAAAAAATTTATTGCTTTTCATAGTGGCTGCCCTGGCTCATGTCATGACTCTTCCGTTTTCCAAAGAATGAGGATTTCTCAAACCCCAGACTCATACTTTGAAAAATCTCAGTACCTCCTTGCAGACTCAGCATATGCAAGTGGGAAGTACATTATATCTGCTTTCCATGGTGCAACCTTAGACAATGACCCCAAAACTAAATTTAATTATCACCTTGCCCAATCCAGAGTATGGATTGAACATGCCATAGATATTTTAAAGGGACAATTTTCTAGTCTTTGGGAGCTACAAATCCAATTTCAAAAAAAAATGGAGATCAAAACTGCGAATCATTGGATCATGACTTGCGTTATACTCCACAATATCCTAGCTGATTTAAAGGATGAGTGGAATGATCTTTATGAAGAAGAGGATCCTGAAACAGAACCGGCTCTCACCTCCCTTGAATCACAAAACATTCAATCAACTGATATACAATCCATTATAATGCCAATCACTCTCCAACATTTCACTTCACAACACTTTTAAAATTTTATTTTGGTGCTCCCCACATGTCCACTTTGTGTAATTTTTTCACTTGGTTTGGTATTTTTGTTAGATGAAATTCATTTTTTTTGAATTTATGGTGTGGTTTTCCAACATTGGCAGACACCTTTTTTGCTCTGCTTGGCGTTGTTTTGGTATATCTTAATGGGCATTGGTTGAATAATTGAGTGTTTTCTGGTTTTATTCAGTGAATATTGGGACTACAGGTATGTGGATACTACCATTAGATATCCCTGGGTTTTCTCTATATTTGATGTCTTGATGATATTTTTCATATTCCAAGTTTAAAAGGGTCCTTTACTCATTTTTCATTTCTAAAAGTTAGCTGTTTAATTTTTTTTTTGTGTTTTACAGGCTAACCTTAAGTCTTAGGCTTAAGTGCTTAGTACCATTAAGTAGAGCTAATTTGGATCTATATTTTATGTCTCAATGTTGTCATAGCTTAATTATGTGTTTTAAGGGTTTTAGTAGTTGCAGTGGATTTTTCTAAGTATTTTAGGCTTTATTGGAGGTTTTTTGTGGTTTTCTGGCTTCAGGGTGTTCCAGCCACCTCTAGGCAGGCCTCCTGACATTGGGCAGACCCCCTGCCTTGGTGCTAAGAGGCTGGGAAGTCCTTCTCTTTTTTTTGGATGGCTCATTGGTTTTCTTTCACCAGCTCAACATGAAATCACATATTTTCTGAAATCGCATATTTTGTCAGTGTTTTTTTTTCATTCATCAGTCATATCCTTTTCATCCTCTCCTCAAACATCCATCAAATATTTTCAATTCCTCTATTTCATTCCTCTATTTCTCATCTCATCTCTCCAGGTAAGTCATTCTTTTTCTGATTTTGGATTTTTTTTACTTGCGAATAATTTATTTTTTCTCTTTTTTTTTTTTTTTTTTTTTTTTTGTCCTGTAAGTGCTTTTTTTTTGGTTTTCAAGGTTAGACTAATTTTGTTTTTTTTGTTTTTTTTTGTTCTATCTTTTGTTTCTTTTTTTTCACCCTCCATCATCCCCTTTTCCCCCTCTTTGTCTGCCTCCATACCCTCCTTTCTCCCCTTCTTGGCCACCTCAAGTCTCCCCCTTTCCCCCATCCTTGTCTTACTCCATACCACCCTTTCTCCCCTTCTTGGCCACCTCAACTCCCCCCTTTAATCCCTCCTTGCCCACCTCAACCCCCCTTTATCCCCTCCTTGGCCCCCTCAAGCCCCCCTTTACCCCCTCCTTGGCCCCCTCAAGCCCCCCCTTTACCCCCTTCTTGGCCCCCTCAAACCCCCCTCAAATCACCCCTCATACTGCTCCACCCCCCCCCACCACCTACTTATTGAATTTTTACCAATTCGATAAGTTAGGTGAAGGGGGGGGTTTGAGGTGGGTCTGACGGGGTAAAGGGGGGGGGCTTGAGGGGGCCAATGAGGGGGTAAGGGGGGGTAAAGGGAGGGTAAAGAAGGGGTAAAGGGGGGGTAAAGGGGGGGTAAAGGGGGGTTTGAGGCGGCTAAGGAGAGGTTAAAGGGGGGGGTTTGAGGCAGGTAAGGGGGGGTTGAGGTGGGCAAGGAGGGCATTTTGAAGAAAAAAAAAGACTAATCTCTGCTTTTTAATTTTTTTTACAGAATTTATTCTCTTTCCCTTAGTTTCTGGACATTTCCCCCTGTTTTCAAAATAAATCAGGTAATTTAATTTTTTATATTTGTGTTTTTTTTTTCAAATAATTAATTATTCTGAAATTTACTGAAATCATTTTTTCATTTATATTTTATTAAATTGGATTGAATGATGTCAACAAGTATTTCCTATAGCAGGTAAGTAATTTTTATTTATTTATTTTTTGTTAATTTAAATTTACTGAATTTATTTTTAATTTTTTTTATTTACTCTTTTTTTTGGTGATTTTTTTTACCTTTTATTTTAATTATAATTCAGGTTCTTAGTAGATCTTTCAAGTATTGCAAATAAATTTTTATATTTTTTCTCTCATTAAATATTTTCTTTCAAAATTTTTTTCCTTTTTTTTTCTCTTTTATTAAATTTTTTATTTATTTTTATTTATTTTAATTTATTTTAATTTTTTAATTTTTTTTAAACTTCCCTTTTTATTTTCCTCTTTTTCAATTTTATTTATCCTTTTTAATTTTTTTTCATTTAATTTTGGATTTTTCTCTTCCAATTATTTTTTAAAGTTACATCATGATAGATTACTTTTTTATATAATGGTGCATCTGGCCTTAGGTCATTCTAATGGCAATTATATAAAATAGGAAAACTTGATTGGGACTGGTAAAAATAATTGGTTGTAGAAATTTTCAATTTTAAGTTTTGTTTCAATATGATTTCTTTAATTCAATAAATTGCAGGGGGGGGGGGGGGTATTGCCAAATTTTCATATCAGACTTTAAAAAAAATTGACTTGAAAATTTGATGATACCCTTTCTTTAATTCAATAAAATACAGGGGGGGGGGGGTATTGCCAAATTTTCATATCAGACTTAAAAATAAATTTGACTTGAAAATTTGGTGATACCCATCTGTTACTTCAATAAAATGTAGGGGGGAGTATTGCCAAAATTTCATATAAGACTTGCAAAATTCTTTACTTGAAGGAATTTTGGTGATACACGACCCTTAGTTCAATTAAATGCAGGGGTGGGATTGGGAAATTTTTAAAGGTGACTTGAAAATTTAAACTAAAAAAGAATTTTGAACATTAAAAATTCTTGAAACTTTTATTTAAAAGAGAATTTATAAAATTAAAATATGAAAATTCAACTAATGATGGATAGAGTAAAAAAATACAGGAAGTTAAGATAAAACTTATGAACAATTATTTATGAACAGTTGAATTTTAAGATAAACAAAACAAACTAGTCATCAAAAAGTTTCTTCAAACATTCAATTTCCTCAACAGATTAATTAGCTTTAACACATTCTATCAAGAAATCTATCTTTTTGGAATTTTCTTCACGATCAAGCTTATATTTCATCTGTTCCATGATTTTTTGATGCTCTAGTGTTTTCTCCTCATTCTTTGATTTTTCAATACTTAGAGATAACTCAAATTTCTTCTCCTACAAGTCTTGTTCCCTATCATCCTTCCGTAAAGAAAGTTCATACTTCCTCTCCTCCAAGTCTTGTGCCCTATCATCCTTCCATGAAGAGATTTCAAACTTCTTCTCTTCAAAATCATATAACCTGTCATCCCTCCTTAAAGAGAGCTTGTATTTTTGCTTTTCAAACTTTAGAGTCTCTTTAGAAACTTCCACTTGTTCTAGAGGGATAAGAAATATTAACAAAAAGTAGAAGAAAATCAGAGTAAAGTATTAAGAGGTTTGGCATCACTTACCAGCATCACGTTTCTCCAAAAATTCTTCTATAGAACAAAAAGGGGTTTGAGATGAAGTATCACTTTTTCTTCTTCTTTGAGAGTGGAAATTCAGACTACTTGAAGCTCTTTGCTTTTTGTTCAAGGTCACATTTTCCTCCTCTTCATTTTTGCTAGCTTCAGACTCAGTTGATTGTGGCTCCTGAATTAGTTCTTCAGCCTATTTATAAATAAGAAAATGTAAATAAAAAAATAATTGATAAGATAAAAGAAAAAAAACATACTTGAGTTAGATCAGGTTGGTTTATATTGCCATAAGGATCTATGGAAAAGATATCTTGATTTGTGGAAATTAAATGAGGATAGGCTTGAGTAGAAGAAGAAGGAAAAAGATTTGTTTTGACATCATGTTCAGAGATAGCATCTTCACCATCCAACATGTTTGTAGGATAAACTTCAACTTGCTCTCCAAAAATAGAATCCATCTCTTTAAAGTAAGGACATAAAGAATCAAGTTTATCATCTATGGATTTGATGCCCTTAATGATATTGAGGTCAGTAATATCATAACCAGTAGAATATGAAAGAGTCTTTTCCTTCTTGTACTTGGCTCAATAATGCTTGAAGCTTTCAGAAATCTGTTTTGGTAAAAAATCTATCCTTCCCTTAGTCTTATTCTGTAATTTGTTGGCCATTAGAAGATAACCATTAACTTTTGATGCGGGGGACCATCCTACTTTAGTTCCATACTCAGTACCAAAACAAGAATCATAGTTAGATTTAGTTTTTAGCCAGTTGATAAGAATGAGATGATCATTTTTCTTTAGCTGAACAATTTTGGATTTCTCAGCAGAGCCAGGGAAAGAGGTAGTAGTAGGATTTGAAGAACAACTGGGTGATGGCTGTCTTTGAGAAGATCTATGATGACAAGGCATGTTAAGATGATTAAAGATAAAAAGGAGCAGAAACAAGCAGATGAGATAGCAAGATGAAAAGGAGAAGAAACAAGCAGATGAGATAGCGAGATGAAAAGGAGCAGAAACAAGCAGATGAGAGAGTGAGATGAAAAGGAGCAGAATCAAATAGATGAAATGGGGAGAAATTCTGAGCGGATAGAATAAACAGGATGGGATGAGAATGGGAGTGCACAGCAAGGTAGAAGGCATATCCAGAGAGTAGTCTAAGATGTGGTTATGGAAGAAAGTTGTGCAACATGTGGTTATGACAGAAAGTTGTCCAAGATGTGGTTATGAAAAATTGAGTAGAAAAATGTTGGATAAGAGGTGAACATTGACACATAAAGTTTCTAATAATGCAATTATTAGAAAAAATAATTGCGGAAGATAATTGGGATATAAGGATTTTTATCTTCAATTAATTTAATTGCAGATCGGTCAACATTAATACCACCTATTGAAATGACATACAGTTTTATTGGGGGAAGTTATACATGCACAATGTGTATTTACTTCTGGCACATTGTAACCAAAAAAATTTCTAAAAATAGTATCAAATATCTCACTACACGCCAAAACACACTTGTCATTCTGTCAATGAATTTTCAGATCCGTCTGTCAAAATATGGGCTTATTAAGATATGTTAAGTTACTCTTAGGTTGATATGTTCAAGCTTGTTACTGAAGATAGAGAATATGGGAGTATCACATGTGTTAATTATTGATATATTTTTGCCCCCTTGGTAACTATTGGCTCACGTTCAATTCTGTAACTGTTACCACTACTTTTACCAATCTCTTTGCACAGTAGCCCCTATTTTACAGCCTCGTTAAACATTTGGATACCTTCTTTTTGTTAGCACTTTCAATACTTATCAAAAGCAAGAGGAAGTGCGTGAGGCAGGAGTTGAGACAGAGGTGGTGGAAGCAAGAGGCAGGAGTTGAGAGGGAGTTTCTGGAAGTGAGAGGAGTTGAGAGGGAGGAGGTGCAGGCATGAGGCAGTGGTAAAGGGGAGGGGATATGAGGAGAGGGAGAGGGAGAGGGTAGGGGGGGGGGTTTCAAACTTATAAACTTTGCAACATTGTATTTATCTGATTATTCTTCAATTAAATATATATATATATAATAAAATAGTAGCATTAAACAATTCAATCAATATCTAAAGGAATATTACAATATTTAGCTTCTAGAGATGTTTCCAGTGGAAACCACATTTTAAACCAATGACCTAAAGTTTTTTTCCACAATTCTAGGTCATTTCCATAATTCTCTACATCAAAGTTCTTATGAAATAAGGGAGGAAGGGGACAATTTTCAATGATGGTTGAAGAGCTGAAGTGGAATAGTAGTGGACCAAGTAGAAGTACTATAGGTTTTTTTACCTCTGTAAACATGTCTGGTAAAAAAGTGAAGGAACTGGTGCATACTTCTGATCCAAATTGAAGAACAATAATGGGACATTGAAAAGTATAGGAAGCAATTGAAGAGAGGTATGGAGTGCAGAACCTATTTTTTTTTGGAGCAGGGGTTTCAAAGAAGTCAATGATACCAAGATATTTGTTTTCCATTTCATTTCCAAAAACCCTGATAAATTTTTTGAAGTTAGCTATTAGGTATTGTTTCATTTTTTGTCTCACTGAGCACCATGTCCAGGGTGAACCAAGACTAGCGGCAATTGAAGAAAAGCCACAGTGGCCATCAGGTAAAACTTTATTAACTTCAATTAAACAAAAAGCAAGACTTGGAGGAATAGAATTAGGAGGATAAAACTGGCAATTTTTTTGATTATTTTGGAATTCTTCAATTACAGGTTGTGAACAATTAGGAGTGAGTGAAAATTTAGAAAAATGATTTTGATTGCTTATTTCATCTTTATGGAACTTGATGATTGGATTTAGGAAAGAATTTGGCAAAAGGGGACCTCTTTTTACTGATTTAGGTAGTTGAGAAATAACAGGGAAGTTTATTTTGGATAGACAAGGAGGTTGAGGGAAGCATAATGAAAGTTGTGGGTCAATTTGAGTTTGGAAGATGGGAGGTGAAGAAGGAGTTGGGGATAATAAAGAATGTATTTCAGAATGACTAGGCTTACATGTATCAGTGAAATTAGGGGAATAGGATTCTGGTGGAGGGAAGTAATCTGGGGTATGTTGGGAATTTGTTGCATTAAGTTGAGGTTTATCAAACAGAGATTTGACTGACTGTGAAGATGAATGTTTTTGCAGGCATGTTCAAATTTTATGTCCAGTTTTTCCACAGATAGTGCATCTTGGTGCATTTCTGGATACAACTGGAGCAGTAGTTTGAACATATTCAAAATTTGAAGGGTCTCATCTCTCCATTTTTTTCTTGAAGGGGCGGAGTTGAGGATTCTCCACAGATTCTGGCTCATAAACCTGTCTGATGTTTGTAAGGAAATCAAAAAATTGATCTTGAACCATTTTTTGATGTCAAGGTGGTAAACTGGAATAAATATTTTGAAAGGTATTTAGAAAATTGTCCCAGTTTTCTTGAATTGATTCTTTGGGAATAGTTGATGTTACATGATCCAGCCACCATTGTTGATGAAATAATTCAGTAGATAAGTATTTTTCAGGATTGTCCATGATTTTTTTCAAATCATGTGCACAAGGTATTCCCATAGGTTTCCAAAACATGTATGTGCACTTATCATTTGGCAGGAGGTGAAGTGCTTTTTGATATTGGTGGTAAGCCTTTCTGAGAGCTGCATGTGATATATTACTTTGAACCTGAAGATTTAATAATTAATTATGTATTATAATTTTAGAGTGTAGGTTGTCTTACCTTATTCCAAAAAACATCTTGATGGAGAATTGTTAGACTAGTTACAGAATCATGCGCTATTTCATCTCAAATCAGTTTTTCTTGACTCTCAATTGCAAGGATAAGTCTTTTTGTTACAGTATCCAACTCAGCCCCTAAAACATGCAGCCAGCACTTATGGCTTATTGTTTGGACAACGGTGGAGATTAGCTATTCAAGGGCAACCACATCAAAAAACTGATTTTATTCTTTTTCATGTATCTTGAGTGATTTGACTGTTGCTTTTTGATAGGAAACTGAGTGAGGGCAACCCAACCAAACATGGCAGATAATATTATTGGTATCTTTAGTTGTTCTGATGTGACTAAGACAGGCACCCTGGCTGGCAATAAATATTTTGGCTGCTTCTTTGGCTTCATCTAATGTGGGATAGATGGATGGTGGAGGTGGTGGTATGTATTCCATGATTGTAAGTAGGAAACAAATGAGGATGTAATCTTTCAAATTCTTTATATAATGGAAAAGTGTTCCGCAAAAGAAATGTACAAGTTCAGTATACTTAAAAAACTGATTTGGTAAATAAGTTCAGGGTCTATAGCTTACTGAATTCTCTACTAAACTTTTTACTGAGTTTGATACTACACTTGATTACTGAGTTCAGTAAAAAACTAACACACAAAAGCATTATACTGCATACAAGGATGACAGTAGATGTCAAAAATGTCAAAAGACTGTCAAAAGTATGTCAATAAAAAAGAAAATATATAACAGATGAATTGTCTATTTTTAGAAAAATTTTTGCTAATGATGTGCCAGAAGTAAATACACGTCGTGCATGTATAATGTCTCTTTATTGGAAGCATTCTTTCTTCAAACAATAAAAGTAAATAAACAAAAGTTTTTTTAATCATCTTTGAATTGGCCCATTGATTTCCAAAACCTTGAGGTTAGGTTAGATTGTAATGGCTGATTTAAGTGAAAACCATAAATTAGGGGTTGTCAGTTCTGACAAATCTGAACTTAAATTTGACCAAATCTGCACTTATTTAAGTGCAGATTTCTGAAAAATACTAGCCCCAACACTGGTCAATTTCAAAATGAAATAAGTCACTTATTTCACTCAAATCCCCAGTTTCTCAACCAAAAGTGCTGATTTCACCATAATTTCCCATTTCACTGATTTGTCAGCATCATTCCATTCATACACAGCACTCCGCAGAATAACAATTTATAACTCAAAACATTGTACATCATTTACATTTTTAAACCATATAAGAGTCATGCTTTCCTCACTCTCAAATCATGATAAGCTACATCAAGCAATAAATTTCATAGCTCTTGATCTCCTTATTGACTCTGATTGCAATTCTGATTCCAATCTTGAAGAAGATTTTCTTTTTTTATCAAAAATGGCCAGGAAACATTGCCTTCTTCCTAGATAGCCTCAAGTACTTCATACCACCAAGTACACTATCCAAACACTTCTTAACCTATCTGTACCCAGTTTTAGACAGTTGTTCAGTACTTCTCAGTAATCTTTCCTTCAATTCAATTGGCCATCACACTATGCCATTTGGGTTCCAATGTTAATGGAGCTGCCTTGAAATGTTGGGAAAATGTCTTTAATTTAGGGTATAGCTCTGTTAACACTTATATGAAACAATGCATCACTGCTATCAACTCCTTGGAATCAAAACTTCTCACCTGGCCAACTAAATAAGAGCAACTTTAATCATCTCAGGTTATGCAAGCAGAGGGCTTCCCAGAATGTATTTGTTTTGTTGATGGTACTACTATTCCTTTGAGTCAGAAATCTGCTCAAGGTGGAAACAATTAGTTTGACCATAAAAAGAGGTGGCTTATTTTTAATTCCATTCTTTTTTTTCATACTAACAAAAGCAACTAAATCTTCTCTATAGAGATTCAATTTCCATTCAGCTTATATGTGATGTCAAAAAAAATTATATCTTTCTTTGCTGGCTATCCTGGTTCATGTCATGACTCCTACATCTTTCAAAGAATACAATTTTCAAAGGAACCTGAAAAATTCTTCAATGAAGATCAGTATCTTCTTGAAGATTCAGCTTATGTGAATGGAAAGTATGTACCTCCTGCTTTTCAGGGAACAGCATCTGAAGACAGTCAAAATTCTAAGTTCAACAATCGTTTGGCAAAGTCAAGAGTCCATATTGAACATTCTATTGGAATCTTGGAAGGTTGTTTTTCAAGTTTAAGGGAATTAAAAAGTCATCTTAGAAATATGTCCAAAATGAAGGCAATGATCATCTGGGTTCTGTGTTGCACTATACTTCATAACCTACTTGCTGACCTCAAAGATAAATGGTTAGAGTTGTATGAAGATGAACAAGTTTAAACACCTCCCACTATATCCAACACTTCTATTTCTCAAACCACTAGCATATGGGTAAAAATCCTTCCAATCACACAAGCACATTGGGAGATTTAGTAATTTGTTCTTAAATTATTACAATTTTCATTTCATTTTTATCTCTTATTAATCTTTCTTTCCACTGGGATACACTCCATCATTATGCCAATATTACTCCAACTTTTCTCACAAAAACCCTTTTAATTTTTTTTTTCATACTCTTCAAATGATCAAGTTGCATGTATTATTCTCTTGATTTTTGGTAATTTTATTTTTGCATATCAATTTTTATTTTGAATTTTAAGTGAAATTCTCTTTTTACCTGTCTCTTTTGTTTTTGGTCACCACCACAATATGAAATCACATATTTTCTGCTATCACATGAATTTTCAATCATTTATTTTTTTTCATTCATCCCTTATATTCTTTTCCTCTTCTCCTCAAACATCCCTCAAAAATTTTTGGTTTCATTTATTTTCTCATCTCATCTCTCCAGGTAAGTCATTTTATTCATTTCTTTTGATTTTTTGTTTTCTCATTATAATTTTTTTTCTCTGTTTTCTTTTTTTTTCTTTCCTTTCTTTTTTTCTTTTTTTTTTCTATAAGTGGTTCTTTTTCTGGTTTTCAAGGTTTAATTTACTCTTTTTCTTTTTTGTTCTTTCTCTCCCTTTTTTCTCTTTTTTTTTTACTCTCCATCATCCCCTCTTTATCCCTCCTTGGCCTGTTCATAATCCCACCTTTCCCCTCTCCATGGTATCCTCATCCCCACCTTACATGCCCTTTCCCTTCTCTTTAGCTGCCTCTAACCCCCCTTTACTTCCTCTTTTTCTGCCTCTAACCCCCCTTTTCTTCCCCCCTATTACTACCTCAAACCTCCTCAAACCTCCCCTATAACCCCCTCCTCAAACCACCCCTACACCTGCTTCTATTCCCCCCTCCAAATCCCCCTTATCTCCTGCTCCTATTTGTTTAATAACAAATGATTGTTATCAATTGTTTGTTAGTTAATAAAAAAGTGATAACAATTGTTTATTATCAGATGAAAAGGTGAGGGAGGGGGTAAGGGAGGCTTGGGTGGGATATATCAGGGGGACAAGGGGAGGTAGGTTGAAGTGGGTCTAGGGACGGTTTGAGGGGGGGGGGGTTTAAGGGGGTTTGGAGGGGTTTGGGAAGGGGTTTTGGAGAGGGTTGGTGAGGGTTTGGAGAATTTAGGAGAGGGTTTGGGGGTATTTTGGTGAGGATTTGGGGGGGTTTGGAGGGAGTTTGGAGTGGATTTTATAGAGTTTTTTCAAGGGCAGAAAGTGGACTTAAGAAGGAGTAATAAAACAATAATAGAAAATTTTTACAGGAACAATTGAGGGTGCAATTAAAAAAATGAACTGAAAAGTTTTTTTAACATTTATTTATTTATTTATTTTTCTTTTTTTTTTGTGCAGAATTCACCAAAAAAAAAACTTGTGAAATGTAAATCAAGTAAAAATTATTCTTATTAGTTATTTTTAGAGACTCTTGAAGGTCAATTAATTTAAATTGTCTGAGTTTTTAATTATTATTTTTTAAAATAAAAAAAAGTTGTTTTTTTGACCAGTAAAAAAGGTTTTCAGAAAAAAAATGTCTGTTTCTTCTGATTCAAGCCTTACACCTCTATCTTCATCATTATTTTCAAGCAGAGTTCAAGTAAAGACGTGAATAGCTTGATTTATTCAGTTGTCTAGAAGATTTTTAATTTTCCTATAGGAATACTGTAGTACAAATCCAATAAGTATTAAAATATAACTCAATATAACACTACACAATATAGGGGGTGGACTTGCTAGCAAGTCCTCAACCTGAACTCAGATGGAACTAAGACTGAACTCATACTGAGCCCATACTGAACTCTACTTGAACACCCACCTAAAACTGTTCTGCTGAGTGGTGTTCATTCATGATTGTATGGTTCCTTTATCAACAGCTCAATGTGTGTTCAATCTGTGGTGAGTTACAGTCCAAGGTTGCAGACTTGCTAGCAAGTCCACCCCCCATATTGTGTGGTGTAAGGGTCTCAGTAATTTAAATCTCACTAATTATATATGGGTTACAACTTTATAGTTGGTAGAAAAATGGATGTAATAATTAAAATATTATTCAATAAATTTATAAGTACTATTGATATATATTGTAATTGTATTGGCTATATATTTTGCTTTTAATGATAAAGAATGTAGAAAACAAGACCAAAAACCCCCTCCTTTTATACCCAATAATTCTCAAATGAAACCTTTTGATTTACCAGTCCTATACACGGCTAATGACACCTCATTCTAGCTAGTACACCTGTCAAAAACATAAAAAATGACCAATAAAATAATTAGAATGATATCACCTGCCAAAATCCTGTAGTAATAGGGATAATCCATCAATAATAAAGAATAAGCAAAAAAGAGAGTATATGCATGTAATATCTTAAAATAAAAGACTAAAAAAGAAAATAATAACACTAAATACTACAAAATATTAAGGCGGAACAAAATTAGAAATGATGAGGCTAATTATGACAATACACTACATGAAATCCCCATCCAAATATAACCAATATTGACTGAGAAACCACAAAAAAACACAAAAAAGGGTGTGAGATGTGGGGTAACTACATGAAGTCTTTTTCAGGTGCTTTCACGGGTAAATCCTTGACTAATTTAGGCAAATTTAAGGGTGGTAGTAAATTAAAGGTGCTAAGGTTGAGTTTATTAATGAAATTAGTGCATATAATAAGGTCAATGCACCTATAATTAAATTATGACACTAAATAAGCACCTGTCACTTTTTTAGTGTGTTTCCCAACAATGGGGATAGAATTTGGGGTAATTATAGTGTGAAAAATCTAACTTTGCTAAAATTGAAGCCATTCATGTGGGAAAAATGCACACAGTATGTGGTTAGTACACAGAAGCCATTTCTGGCATAAAAAACACCCAATTTTAAAAGTGTTACTTTTATGCATTTGAGTAGCCAAATAAATAGTCTTAATTAAGAAAAATTTATCTGTCAAGGTGCATTTTTAATATTGTTAACTTTATATCACATATATTCAACTTTTAAGTGATTTAAAGCACATTTCTTGTTTTTCCACATAAACAATGAAAACAACAGCTTTAAGTCTACTTAAAAGTTATGTAGCCTTATGTTTAAGGCTCTTAAAATTACCCTAGAAAATTCCAAATTAATATTAAGTACATAATACTTATAAAAGGTGGATATATGCTTGTATATAAGGTGTTATAATGGCATATATTGTATTTTCACTTATGTATACAACTTGTGTACCATTATTTATTGTTCCCATGTATATTCTGTGTGTTTAACATAATTTATAAGTACTTTTTACTCAATCATGGGGATATCCAGGCTGAAACTCACCCACCAAAAAAAAAGAATAAAACAATGATAAGTTATACATTTTTTTATTATATTTTTCAGGTATTCAGAAAATTCTGTAGCGTTAAAGATTAATTATTTAAAGAAATAAAACATAATAAAATAATATGAGTACTGGTTTTTAACTCCTCATCTGTTTGGACAGATTCTTATTTCTGTTTCAATTTTTTAAGAAGGGAAGATAGATTTGAAATTTCTTTTTCAGGTATCCTTTTATTAAATTCATTTTATTTTCACTTATATCTTGATAAATACTCACTTCCATTCTCTTTAGTAAGGATTCTTTTCTTGAGTATTTTTATAATCTCTGCTTTTTCCAAAATTGTCTTCAGGTTGCTTTTTAGGCCTTCCTCTTCTTTTTGGAAATAAGTCAGGATCATTTGCATGGTAAGGTTTTAATAATGAGGTAGGGAAAACTGGATGTTTCCTATCATATGGGGCATATAATATGACTTACACAGCATTATTGCCAGCCATTTTATTGAATAAAAAGGTCCTAAAAAGGATCCTTTAATTTAACATTACCTTGTAAGTTAAAATGCGGTGTTGAAATCAGGACTTTGTCTCCTTTTTTGAATTCAAATTCTTTATGAGATTTATCCCACCTTTTCTTTTCATATTCAAATGCTTTTTGGATGCATTCATCTGCATGCTTTCTACACATTTGTTGCATATGAATAAAAGATTTAGTACCTGGGTGTATATCTAACCTTGGTAATTTGTTTAAATGATTTACTGGGGTATTTGGTACATACCCCAGCCAGAGCTCAAATGGGGCTTTCTCTGTTAAAGAATGAGTTGTGCTATTATAAGCAAATTTAAGGCCAGGAATTGATGTTACCCAGTAATGTGTGAATTTTTCATTGTCTTTGTATTCTAATACAAAGGCACAATATCTTCTGATTATATCCTCCAGAGTCTGTATCATTCTCTCAGCCAGCCCATCAGTTTGTAGATGGTGTGCTGTAGACAATTTCAATTGACAACCTGATACTACCATCAAAGATTTCCAGAACTCTGAAGTAAATTTAGGGTCTCTGTCAAAAATTATGGCTTTGGGGAACATAGCAGTTTTCATCATTTGATTCCACCATATTAATTCCAAGTCTTTTTCAGATACCTCTTTATGGATAGGGATAAATTTACACATTTTTGTTAGTCCATCCACATTTACCCAGCAAGAATTGAAACTTTCTTTTCCTGCTAATGGTAAACCAGTGAAAAAGTCTATGTTTATAATATTCCATGGAGCTTTTGGATGTTCTATTTGTTGTAACAACCCAGATCTCTTCCCAGTCAATCTTTTAGATTTTTGACAAGAGTCACATGTGTCAATTTATTTTTGTACATCTTCTTTCATGTTTATCCACAACGCTGAGTTTTGAACTCTAGTTAATGTTTTATTAAGATCAAAATGACCAGCTAAGATTTCATCATGACAAGTACTTAAAATTAACTCTTTCATAGAAGGAAGTATAAATATTACATTACTTAGCTTTTTTCTGTAATATATGTATCCACCTTAAATTGAAAGTTTACCTTTTTCCAATGTGTTTTTATTTTTTGGAGGTAAGTTTTAATTAATGCACTAATAGAGGCATTTTTTCATTTAAGATGGTAAATAATTTAGAAAATTATTTATCAGATTAATAATTTTCTAATATAGTTTGCATAAATTCTACCTCTAAATCCACTATATAAATCTAAAATATATGTATTAACTCATTTTCAGGCACATAAGTTGGGTTGTCAGTATCATTTGGTAAAGGACTTCTGGATAATAAATCCACATTAGAATGCAATATTTCTGATCTATGAGTGATTGTCATTCTACCTCTGTACTCTTGTACAGAAATTTTTCATCTAAACATGTGCCAATTAGGTGTTTTCATGTTTAGTAATGATTTTACTGCACTTAAATCTGTTATTAATTCAAACTTTTGGCCTTCCAGATAGTAGTAAAACTTCTCCAGGGCCCACACAATGGCTAAACATTCCAGCTGAGTGGCACCATACCATAATTCTGTCTTTCTTAAGGTTCTGGATATATAACAGGTATCTACTTCAGATAATTTACCATTTATTATCTGTTTTTGCTATAAAGCAGCACCTAACCCCTGTAAAGCTTGCTTTAATATACAATATAAAAGGAAGCCTAAAATCTGGCAGTCCCAATATTGGAGCTGACATTGAACATTCTTATAATTTATCAAAGGCATGCTGTCTTTCATTATTCCAAATGAAAGCCTCATTTTTCCTGATTAATGTTGTTAAAAGAGCTGCAATGGATTGGTAGTTTTTTATATACCGCCTATAATATCCACACATACCTAGAAAGCTTTGGACATCTTTCACATTTTTAGGTATATTAATATTTTTATTTCTACCACTTTATTCTGGTCAACACATATTTTTAATCCAGATACAACATGTCCAAGTACTTTTAAGGATTGAAACCCAAATTTTCATTTCTTTAATGCAATTGTCATATTAATTTCATCCATCTTTTGAAATACTCTTTTCAGGTGATTTAAATGTTCATCAATGTTTTTTAAAACACTATGATGTCATCAATATAAACTAAAAGCCATGCTTCAATAATTTCCTGATGAAAAATACTATCCATCAATTTTCAGAAGACTGAAGGCGCATTCTTTGGGCAAAAAGGCATTCTCACATATTTATATATCCCCATGTGTGTGGTTATGAGTAAGAAATCCTGAAAATTCTTTTCCACAGGAATCTGGTGGTAAAATTTGTTTCCATCTAGACAAGAAATATATTTTTCTCCTTGTAAGGTAGCATGGATAGAATCTATCCTTGGTAGAGGGTAAATATCATCTACAGTGTATGTATTCAGAGCTCTTTAATCACCGCATAAAATTACCATATCTTTTTCATAAGAGATTAAAACTGGTGAAATAACACAATACTTAGGTGTTGTGTCTACTTTTTCAACAATACCTATTTCTAATAACAATTTAATGTTTTCTTCAATGTCTTTCCTTTTTTCAGGAGAATCTGAGTAAGGTTTCTTTTTCAAGCTTCTAGGAATATTATCCAAATCACAACTTAAAGATATTTTCATCTCATGGTCTTTGAACAAACCTAGTTCATTTGAACTATGAGAAAATGCCATAGAATAAGATGTTCTCAATCTCAAAATATTGTTTTCTTCAATTTTTGAGATTTGAGGACTGAAATAGGCTTTTTGGATTTCATTTTCCAATTCTACCACTTCAGAGATGGTTGTTTCACCTTGGATTTGTTTCTCTTTAGGAGAAATGGAATAAACTGAATTTTCAGAGCAAATCTTGATTTTTCTTTTCCCATTTACGCCTATAGTGAAGCAACTATTTTCAAGATCTAGTTTGATGCCCAATTTGGTCAATAAGTAATTTCCAATAATAAACCAATCACTAAAATTATTATTATCCATTACTACAAATTCACATACCACTCTTACATATCCATTATTATATTTAAAGAATACAGAAGTTTTATATTTTCCAATTGGATGTAATACTGAACCAAAAACCCTCCAGTTTTTTTCTGTAAAGTTTCCAGTTTTTCTTTATACTTACCATCAAGTTTCATTAATGTATTAATAGAAACTACACTCCCTGCAGCCCAAGTTTCAAGAATGTCATTCACTTCTTTTCCACATATAATAACAGGTGCCCTAATAGGTGTGATTTTGTAAGTATCATGAGTCACATCTTTAATTATTTCAGATTCCCCAATGTAAGTTAAAGATGTATCTGCTTGAAGAATTGCATCATTCAGGAACTTAACATCCTTTTCTAAAACATATATCTCATGTTCATCATCACTGTAAGTAATGTTACTTTTATAATCCTCACTATACCCCTCCTTTTCATCTGGATGATTACTTGGTTTAGAATCTTGTGGATTTTCAATAACATTTAATCTCTTCTTACAAGTATGACCTTTAACCCAAGGCTCATTACACTTGTAGAAATATTACTTTCTTGTCTCTTAGGGACAAGGGGAGCTGAAGGTTTTTTCTTCTCCACTGGTAAATTATTTGTTGTAGGTTTTACTACCTCAACATTTTGCTTATAATGATTATACCTGGTTTCATATTTGTGGTTCAATAATATTTCATTGCATATATTAATAAACCTAGAAGTATCTATGATGGTTTCAGTTCTAGCTACAAGAATGTCTCTGACTGATATAGACAATTTATAAATTTTTTTTTCTTTTCACTCATCATAATCCATTTTTGGATTCATGGCTTTTATAATTTTTATTAAATTCATTAAAACTACCATGGGTTTATCCCCAGCATTTGGATTATATCTGGTTTTTTCATACAATCTTTGTTGAGTGATTCTAAATTTTTGGGCCACCAAATTGTCTTTCAACTAGTGCCTTCCATTTGACCCAGGAGTAATTAATTACCTCACTTAATACAGATTCAAACCATAGTAAGGCCACAACTGTAAATAAAGATATAAATTTTGATTTAATTTCTTTATCAGGTAATTTTTATGAAAATTTTAAGTTATCAATTCTTTAAATTAATTGCTTCCAATCCAATTTTAAATCCCCATCAAAAAAAAGGTATGGATACAACTTAGGCCAGTTCTTTTGGGTAGTTTTTGTTTTCTTAACCTGAGGAATATTAAGTAATTCACTCAATTTGGAAAGATGATCATGTATTTCATCTTTTACTGATTTTCTATTCTCAGAGCCCATGAAACTATTTTCATGTTCAATCATTGGTTTATCATCTGAATATTTTATATATAATGGTATTTTTTACACATAGGATGTGTTGTCCTTAACTTTACCAGTATTTTTCAAAATGTTAGCTACTTCAATTTCTACCCTTTGTGACCTATCCTTTATTACAGGTTCATGTGTTAAGGTATCATTCACATTTGAAAAAGACAATTTTACACCTCCCTCTATGGTAGCCATAATATTCTGAGAATGTTCTAATTTATTTTGTAAATTCTTAATCTCAGAGTTTAATCTATTATTTTCATTGGTTAATTCATTATTTGAATTTTCAATAATTTTTAACCTATTGGCTGTGGTACTCAATGATTTTGTGAGGTTTAATAATACACTTTCTGTATTATTGTTTGACTCTCTAGAGAATTCTTCTAATTTTTCAATTCTTAATAATAATTTGCTAATGATTTTTGTTCCATTGGATTTTCTTTTAGAAAATATTCAATTTTTTCCATGTCCAATTAAGAAGACTAATCATCAGGCTCAAGATTTACTTCATTTGGTTCCATTTTAATATGACTAGTATTATCCTTGTGATCAATAAAACTATGTAAATTTTCATCATGTAAAGACAAATTTAAAATTCTATTTTCAAATGAATAATATTTAAAATCCTTATCAATTATATTCAATAAATCCCTATCAATCTCATTAATTATGAGTAATTCATTTTTAATATCATATAATTGATTATGAGAAGATGGATGACTTACCAAGGTCTTATTCCACTTCCTCTGCCTCTCTTTGCCTTTCCCCTGTAAGGATGACTGCTTGATCCCTGGTGTGGAGGGTTGTTGTAGTTCTAGGAGTACCAATCTCATTTCAATTTTCTGACTGTGATATTTTTATCCTCTTCTTGGGCTTGAGGTGTTGCTGTTCCACTGTGGAAGGATTTGCCACTACTGTTGTTGGTTGATCCCTTAGTCCCACTAGAGCCTGGTTGACTTCTATAAATCCCTGTGCAACTCTTTTCTCTAAATTTTTCATTTTGTCCATCATATTGTTTAACTTGATTATGAGAGTGTTTAGAAGCATGGAGAGGGAGTGAATAAGTTCTTGTAAGGTTTTTTTAATTTCTTGATTGTTATATGATCTGATAACCTTTTCCTATCTTCTACTGCCGTTTTTGGAGTGGTGCTGTTTGTAGGAGAGTCCTGTCCCTCAATTTGGACTCCCTGTAACAGATCCTTCAGTTCTAGGTCTTAAGTTTTAAGGTTTTGCCTTATAACTCACAATGTCAATGTGGTTATCACACATTTTTATCTTGAATTTAAATCAAAGATTTGAAATATAAAGAATTAAAACTTCAAAAAGGAGTTTTATAAGTAAGAATTGACACTACTTAGCTCAAATAATTGCTTACCTATAGGTTTTAAGTAAATTATTAAGTGCCAAAAGTTGGATATACTTTTATTTATTCACTTAATATAACTGGTCTACAATATGTAGCCATGTTTTTATATTTTAAAAAAGAAAATTTGTCAGTAATATTCTTTCAAAATATTAAATGAGTTTTACAAACAAAGAAAAAGGTATTAAAAGACCTGTTGTAGGAATCAATTAGTCAGTTTTTATTATCAGGTTTATTATCTGCCAAGATCACAAAACTAATTGGTCTATTTACAGACTCCCACTAAGAGCAATTTTATGTTTAATTAGTGGTAAAATTGTTGATTCAATATCACAATTTTATTTTATAATAGGTATTCTTTTTCTGAAATCACTATATAAGTGACCGCAACCTGTTTTAATTATCCAAATATTTCTATAGGGATTTTATTTACTTATAGCCTTTTTTTGAATATTTTACTTACTGGAAGGTAACTAACAGGATTCTTGAGGAACGGTCCCCAACTTTAAGGGTGAGTTCAGGTACAGAGACGTGAGTAGATTGATTAGTAAGTTGTCTGGAAAATTTTGAATGGTACTATATGAATACTGTAGTACAAATCCAAGAAGTATTAAAATATAACTCAATATAAGGGTCTCAGTAATTTTAATCTCACTAATTATATATGGCTTACAATCTTATAGTTGGTAGAAAAAAGATTTTAATATATTCAGATACTATTCAAAGACTTTATACGTACTATTGATATGTATTGTAATTGTATTGGTTATATTTTTAATTGTAATGATAAAGAATGTAGAAAACAAGACCAAAAAAACCCCTCCTTTTATACACAATAACTTCCCCAATGAACCCCTTGATTTACTAGCTCTGTACACAGTTAATGACGCCTCATTCCAGATAATAGAAATTTGCAACAGAATAAAGAGTGGCTAGTAACATAATTAGAATGATATAACCCACCAAAATCCTCTAGTAATAGGGATAATACATCATAAATAAAGTATAAGAAAAAAAAGAGTATATGCATGTTATACATTAAAATAAAAGATTAAAAAGGAAAAATTAAGACTAATTATTACACAAAAATAAGTGGGATTAACAATAGAAATGTTGGGGCTAATAATGACATTATACTACGTGAAATCCCCACTCATAAATAACCAAAATTGACTGAGAAACCACTTAAAAACCCAAAGAAGGGCGTGAGATGTGGGGTAACTACAAGCAGTCCTTGGAAGGCAATTGCACAGGTAAATCTTTGACTAATATAGGTAAATTTAAGTGTGGTAGTGAATTATTACACCGAGATTGAGGTTATTAATGAAATTAGTACATATAAAGAAGGTTAATGCATTTGTAATTAAGCTAGGACACTAAATAAGCGCCTGTCGCCTATTTTAGCGTGTTTCCCCACAGTGGGCGTAGATTGTGGGGTAATTATAGTTTGAAAAAGCCAACTTTGCTAAAAATGAAGCTATTCACATGGGAAAAATGCAGGCAGTATGTGGCCAGTACACAGAAGTCATTTCTGGCATAAAAACACCAAATTTGAAAAGTTTTATTTTTATGCATTTGAGTAGCCAAATCAAAATTCCTAATTAAGACAAATTAATCTTTCAAGGCGGCTTTTAATATTTTTAAATTTATATCACATATATTCAACTTTTAAGTGATTTAAAGCACATTTCTTGTTTTTCACATAAAACAATGAAAACAACAGCTTTAATTCTACTTAAAAATTATGTAGCCTTATGTTTAAGGTTCTTAAAATTACCTTAGCATATTTCAACTTAATATTAATTACATAATACTTTTAAAAGTTTTATATATGCATGTATATACGGTGTTATAATGGCATATATTGTATTTTAACTTATGTATACAACTTGTGCACCTTTGTTTATTGTTCCCATGCATAGTCCATGTGTTTAAAATAATTTATAATTACTTTTTACTCAGTCTTGGGGATATCCAGACAGAAAATTATCTTTGTTATCATGTTCTTCAATTTCTACTTCATTTCAATCATCAAAAAAAAGAATTCAGAAACTTTTCAAAAAAAGAAAATTTGTCCAAATAAAAATTCTGAAAAAATAAAATCTTTTTCTTCTGATTCAAGCCTTATGCTTCTATCTTGATCATCATCTTCTTTATCATCTTCTTCAATTTCAACTTTTTTTTCAATCATCATCTAAAAAATAAACCAAAAATAATAATAATCAAAATAAAAAAAAGATATTAAAAAATGAAAATTTACTTGGATAGTATATTTGGCCATAGTTAAGACATCAAGTACTTTAAAACTAAAGTTGAAAAAAATGATTATCCAAAGATGTTTCCAGAAGATATATATTATCCAACCAAATTAGGAGGCAATAAAGTTAAGGCAGTAAACAGTAATACTTTTAAACTTCAATTTATTTAAAAAATAATTCTCTTTATTGTTAAAAAGACTAATAATTTATTAAAATATCCAATCTTATCAGGACATTATATCAAATGGCATTGGTTTGCTTACCAACAAGGAATAAGAATTTGTTTGGTTGTATCATGTTTGGTTTTAAATGGAGACCAGTATTTATTAAAGGATATTCTCTTGGTAAGTTTCAGCCTAGGTATCACCAGGACCAAGTCTTTCTTATGCTTAAAATAAGATCAACTTAATTAAATTAAGCTTACAAGTAAAAATTATGGTTATAATACTTATATATATGGTTATTATGCTTATATATATTTATTACACTATTAAATAACTTATATAAGCTTAAATAGCTTATCCATAGCCCCAAGATACTTATTAAGGTGTTGATGGAGTCATAATTTACTTATCTTAATTGATATTAAGTAATTATAGACATACATAAGCTTGTGTGTATGCATAAACCTCATATTCAGTGAAATATGTAGTTATATTATGTATATATAGGTTGATAAGTGGGCTTAAACCTCTAAATAGCCTATAATATTTATTTTTATGCTTATTTTAGGTCACATTGACATATTAAATGGACTCACCATGCTTTCACAAGCATATACATCTTTTTCAAGCACATATATCCTGTTTGGACAACTTAATCTGCTTCATTTGATGGATTTTCACGGATTTATGGGTTGGGATATGATTACTGGGTTAATATAGATGTTTAGAGATGTTATTGGAGGCTTGGAAAGTTGATTTGGCTCCTTTATATGCTTTGGGTTTATTTTATACTATTTGGATGAGTTATTTTACCTGTTTCTTTATGGTATCTGCTTCTATATGTTTTATCTACTTATGGTATGGGTTTATGATATCATTAATTGTGATGGAGTGTTGTTACTGTAGGTCTGGGTGTTGAAACTTTTTGAAGTGGACTCCATGGGGAAGTAATGAGCCCTCACAGTGCTTTAATTGCTGAGGAGAGCAGTGACATCATCTGAATTGAAGGTCTGTGCACTCCAGTGGATTTTGGTATAAGTAAGGGAGGATTTGACAGGGTTTTGGATGTCAATAACTTACTAACTACAACTAAAAGACAATATAAAACAATTATTATCATATAAAAATATATTTTAAATAATTTATAAATTGATATTATCTTTATATTAGCTATAACTATATTTAATTAACCTATTTTCCACCACTAGTCCCCACCAATCCAAATATTGTGAGTTAATATTGAGCATAACTATTTTATTAGTCTTCTCCTGAGGTTTAATCACTAAATCATTTATAAATAAGTAGTGGGACCATTAATAACTACTATTAAATCATACTTAGATACTAGCCTACACTGACAGTAAGTATAATAATTTTTATTGTTTCATTCTTGATATAGTACACTCATTTTAATTCTATAGGCATCTATTCTTTTATCAGAAATTTATCTTAAGAGGAAATAGATAATGATTTTTAAAAATGGGACTCTTTACCTTTAATTCTTTTCTTGCTCCTTGACTTAAAAAACTCTGTAATAAAGCTTTTCAAAAAAATCACAAACTTGCAACCAGAGTTGGAGTTCCAAAATGGTGTGACTCAGAATAAGAAGAAATTAGTAATGAGTATCTAATGTTTTCAAATTTTATAATTACTCATTCTGGATTTCATAAAAAGATACATACTGATTTTAATAATGCAAATTATCTTACTTTGGGGATCTTCTCTTATATCAATCTTATTACTGGACAACCTATTCCTTCACCTGATAAAATCAAAGGACAAAGCTCATATTTCCCAGATCATAGGTGTATAATTGATTTTGTATTTGGAAATTTAATCATAAAATCAGTTTGGAACTCTTTTCATCATAATAACCAAAAAACAAAAGCTCCTCCAGGTTTGGAATCTTGTCACAACTTTACTCATTTTGGCTGCTTGTTCCAAATAAGTCAAAGCTAATACAAATAATAAATAAGGTAAACAAAGAAGGTAAAAGTAATAAATTAAATAAAATTTTAGGTAGATCAAAAAAGTATGGTTATTTGTAAATTCACCAAATATTTTTTATTCTTTCATAAATTTTGATAAATAAATCTGATATTTTAATTTACTAAACTAAATTAATGAGCCAATGACCTTGTGTTGTATAAATGGTAATCATGATAACATTAAATTTTTTCATAGGGTTCATCTTGCCTGTACCTGTGGAAAGTCCCAAACTTAGTTTCTAGACTTGGCCCACATTTTGGTTTGAGGAATTGTCATTTTTTTAAAACTAGTAAATTTGTTTAATCTTATTTATTCAGGTGTTAATTAATGGAATTATATTAAATTTTGGTGATTTTCACCCCTTAGTTCAATAAAATGCAGGGGATGGTATTTATTAATTTTTCAAACAGACATAGAAATTTGATGACTTAGGTCTATTTATAAATGAAAATTGGTGGTGATGTGATAAAATTATGTTGGTGATGAGGATTTTTGTGCAAGTGTCAGTATAATTTTACCATCTTTCATTCCAAAAGTGCAATATTTTAGAGTCTAGTAAGGAAAAATGGTGTTATCAGAATCTCATGATATAACTATTTTTGATAAGATTAAAAGTAACTATCAAAATTATTCCCCAACCATTAACCAAATAAACAATTAATCAATTTAAAAAGTCAAGTAATTTTTAATGTCCTCATATGATTGGCCATTTTTTATACATTCTGTAATGAAGTCTTTTTTTAATTTCTTATTTTTCCAATTCATGACTGGTCATTTCTCTTTGAAATTCAAGGTCTTTTGTTTTCTTTATAAAAAGTGAGCTCTTTCCATCTCCTCTGCCTCAAATTTAGCATTTTCAAAAAAATTTTGAAGAAATAAAATTATCCTCCAAATCTAAAGACCATTCATCTTTCATTGGCATATGATCAAACTTCATCTTCTCAAAGTCAAGGGCTTTTTTTTCAATAGAATATTTTTCTGAGAAAATTGAATAGAAAAAAATAATATGTTATTGAAGAAGATATATAGTGACCAAATCTTACTAATGTATTTTTTCTCAAAATAATCATCAATGGAGGACAAAGAGGTGGTTGAAGTATTACTATATTTTAAAATATGTTTCAAGTTCATTGAAGTTGAAGCCCAACTCTTTTGTTTGGAGTTTGAGCTAGAGGGTTCAGGAAGTTCATCTAAAGCAGCTTGCAAAGCAGGATTTTCATTTCTGGAATTGTTATTCTATTTAGAAATCTGAGTTTTAGTAGGAAGAGACTAGAAAAGTAAGAAAGAGTAATTTAGAAAATAATTGAAGAAAAAAGAGCAAGTAAAAATGCATTAAAATTTTGGGGCTCTGAGGACTCAGATCTACTCCTAAATAATTTTTCTGCTTGATAGTCAGGATCATCTTCAGGTGAACTATGATTAGAAGCTGGAGGGTATTGATGTCCTTGAGTTTCAGGTGTGTTGGGAGGATTATTGGCTTTTTGAGATCCAGATGGCATATCCTTAGTATTATTGTGTATAAACCAAGGGTTGACATCAACTCAGGAACCAAAAAGATTATTCATTTCCTCATAGAAAGGACACATGACATTGAGCTTTTAGGAAACAGTAGTTATTACGATCTCCAAATCATCATCATCAATACCAAAGCCAGTGGAAGTGGAAGCAAAATGAGCCTTTTTATATTTTTATTGATAAATTTTGAACCTCTCCTTTATTTTATTAGAATTGATGTCAATTCTTCCTTTTGTTTTCTTTTTTACTTCATTTTCCATTAGCAAGAAGCCATTGACCTTTGATGAAAGAGGACACCCAATTTGGGTGGACTTCTCACATCCAAAAAATGCATCATAATTTGATTTAATTTTGAGGAATTTGATGATGATGAGACAAACTTACTTTTTTAGCTGTCCAGGCTTTATTTCTCCAGTGAGGGGCTTGCATTAAGGGAAGACCTTTGTGATGTATCAGTTTTTTAAGTTGCTTTTTGAGTGTTGGATTTTCTGGGAGGCATTATGAAACTGGTATGCTACAAGGAAAGAGTTTAAGACATTGAAAATATAAAAAAAGAAGGAAAAAAACATGACTGGTTAAAATACCAAAATAAAATTTTTCAAATCTAAGTGAGGGGTGTGTACCAAGGATTGATGAGAGTTTGGAGGTCTGCATATCTCATGTGACAGGGATAGGGTGGGAAAGGAAGGGATGATGTGGCCAACATGTGGTTGTGAAAAAAAAATTGGGAAAAAAGTGCTGATTTGAAGTCATATCTGACACCCATTTTTGAAAGAAGTGACTTTCTTGCAAAATTTAAGTGCTGATTTGTAAGTACAGATGTCAGTCTGAGTTCAAGTACAGAAACCTGAATAGCTTGATTTCTTAAGTTGTTTAGAAATTTTTCATGGTCCTAAATGAATACAGTAGTACAATTCCAATAAGTATTAAAATATAACTCAATATAAGGGTTTCAGTAATTTTAATCTCACTAATTGTCAGCCAGGCTATTCCAGGAGTCCAGTAAATGATATGTAACTTATAAAACCTGAAAGAGTGGGTAAGAATTGTATTTAATGAATATAAATTATTATTTTATTGCATAATAAAATTATATAAGTATTTTATTATACAAGTGTTATATTAATTTTATTGGTTATATAAATTTTTATATACATTTAAATTGAACATAATATAATATATTCTACAAATAATGACGCATTTTTATGTTACTTAATAATTATAAATTTATATTTAATTAATTGAAAAACATATATTATAATTATAAGTGTAAAATTGACTTATAATATATGTAAATTAATTATTTAAATTTATATATTAAATAACACCTTTCATATAATACTAAACAATAATTAATGACGCTTCTTTTGACCCTTAATTGTGTCAGGAAAAACCAATTAATTAATTTATACTAAATTGAGATTAATTACATGTTTTGTTGTGTCAAAGTATTTTTTGTTTCACTTAAAATATCCTTAAATCAGACTGTACTATCTGTTTAGAATTATTTTTCTCATAGTTCCTATGTTCCAATCTTGTTTAGTTATTCACTATTTTTACTTACTGATTTGGGAATTAATGGAGGGAAAATTGGATTCTTAATTGGGGTTTTAATTATTTGTTTCATGTTTTTCTCTAAATTGTTATGTTTCATTTACTCTTTGATATATTTGTTTTATTCTATTCTAACTATTGTATTTACAAACATAGTGGCGCTTCAGAGGACCCATTGCCTATATAAGGGCCTTGGATAATCCCCTGTAGCATCATCACTTACTATACACTCAACAATTTAAAAGATAATTTTATCACGTTTATTATTATTTTTATTAGTACTACAATCTAATTAAAAATTCTCAATAACAAATTAAAGGTTGCCTTAAGTCTGATAGGAATTATAGTGTTTTCCGCGCAGAACTCTTACTTAAATAATATTAATATTAAATAAAACCTCAAATTGTTCAACTCCCAACTCACTCGTCGTTGCTTCATTTTAAATAAATTATTTCTATTATTACTTTTATCTTTCTGTTTACCTTTAGTATCTTTTCCTATTTGTTTCTCTTCTTTTTTGCCCCTTTTCTTTCCCTCTTCTAGAAAACTGACCGACAACTGGGGGCCTTTCCAAATGACGACGACGATCGAGCCTGGCGACGAACGACAAAACGCACGGACCACCTAGCAAAAACAAAACTTTTTCCGCGACTGTGTTTTGAACTTGGGTTCGATTTCTTAGGTTTATATTATATTAATTCTTATATTATTTTGAAGTGATTTTTCAATCACTATAGTAAGTTCACCTTTGCACCTCTCACTCATATTACTATATTTTTACTGCAATAACAGTGATTGTGGCTTAATTGTTGATTCACTGAGTGTAAGTGTTCAATTATTAAATTTTTTTTTCCCCTAGTTGACCATTATAGAGTGTTAAATCCTCTTAGTCCTAGAAGAATTAACATTTTTTATTAATACAAATTGAATTATTAATTTAATTTTTTTTATTATTAATTATTGTTAATTTTGGTTGACTTAAAAGTACATTGTGCTTAGTCCCAAATATATTGCCATATTTAATATTGGTAATTAATTGGTTGAATTAACTTGATTGTTATTCCCAATTTAACCTTGCAATCCATTTTTTTAAATTAATTTTTTATAATTATTACTTTATATTGAAAATTTTTTTTTATTATTTGGAGCAATTATTAACTAACTTTTATTATTTTTTTAAAAATAAGAAGTAAATTAAAATCTTCCCACTAGTATGTCCAACAATTTGGCCGAAAAAATGGATAACATGCAAGTGGATGAAATTGAAATTGACTATGATGCTGACACTGTAAGTTCTTCTAAAGTTGGACATAAAAAATCTTATGCTAACACAAAGAATTCACATACTGCAGGATGTGGAAATGACAGGAAATGCAAACAAACCAAACCCCCTTCCCCCAGTACCACAGAGGGAAGTAAAGCCTCTAGTGCCTCAAGAAGGTCTTCCAAAAGGCTTCAAAATAAAAAAGCTTCCTCTGCCACAAAAAATCAGCAACCTATCCAGTCATATAAAAGAGTTGAAGACAGAAAATATGACGTACAAAGCAAAGGTAGACACCTTGTGGGATCAGGTTCAAGAACTCAGGAACCAGATTCAGGCCCAGGACCCTCCTCAGTTGCCTCCCAATCAGCCTCAGTTTCAGGCTCAACCTTCACAGCCACCCAGCTCAACCATCCAAAATCCAAATACTATGGAAGTAGAGCAATGGAAATGGGATTATCTAATGAGTCACTACCAACAGAATGTGCAACACCCTCCTCATCATCAGCCTGGCCCATCCAGAACACCCAATTTCCATCCACCTCCTCATCCCTACCAACAAGGCAGGAGAAAGAAGGCCCAAGCACAATCCCAAACCCAGTCCCAGGGGAAGTTTCCTCCTCTGCCATGGTAAGTAATTTGGTTGATAGTCACTTGGGTATGTTTTCTAATAAATCTTCTTCTGCAGGTAATATTATTGAACATGGTGAAAGAACAGTTAAACCTGTTAAAAGACAGCTTCCTGTAACTAGTAGCCCTATTGATGTAATTAGCAAATTGTCATTTGATGAACCTTTACATTTAACTTCTACATCTTTAATTAATCCTTCTCTTGCAATTAAAAATGATTCTGTTCCCCCTGAAATCTATACCTTAATTGAAAAAACTTCTGAGGAAATATTGAAAGATACCCTTGATTTTAATATTGTGAAAGACAAACATGTGAGAGATGTGTTAATCCATGAAAATGATAGATTAAATAATTTACACTTGCAATGTAAAGTGAGTTCTTCTGTACAAGATACAGCTTATTTAAAAATCAAAGGAACCTTGAATATTGTTCTTAGTCAACAAAAACAAATAAGAAGTGACCATAGAGCTATCTCAGATAGAAATATCAGTCTACATAAGACCTTGAGTGAATTGAAACCCCTTATTGAGGAAAATTATTCATTCAAGAATGAAATAAAATCTCTGCAAAATGAGTTTAAGAAGCTAAAAAATGATTTCCATGCACTAAGTACCAAACACTCAGTTTCTGAGGACAGAAATTTTCTATCTCTTGCAAAAGTAAATGACCAGATGTCTGAAATTCCAAGAATAAGAAACTATGTGTCTGACCTGCAGGAAAAGTTCTCAAACTTAACCATCAATAATGAATTAAATGAGATTTCTGCAAATAAACTGCATAAAAATAAAGGGAAAAAACCTGAGCAAAGTTCATCCTTTCTTCCTCATATTTCAACCATTAAACAAACTGACAATGAGTCTGTAAAATCTTTTGCTACTAGCAAAAAATCTTGTGATGGTCATGCACCAGCTGTTTCTGTAAATAATGAAATTTCTGAACACCTGGCTAAACTTCAGGAATTATTAATAATGAATAATTCAAACCAGAAAGTGGACCATCCCAGTAGTCAGAAAAATTGGCCTAAGTTAGACCAATATCCTACCTTTGATGGTCATTCTTCCTCTGATTGGCAACACTTTATCCAAAGAATTGATAATTTAAAGAGATCTTACAAAATACCTGATGAGGAAATTGTTTCTAAGCTAATTTCTTTATTTTCCAATGTAGCCTTGATGTGGTATGAATCTGTTCTTTTAGATAACAATCATTATACATGGAATGATTGGAAATCCTTGATTGAGAATCAGTTTGGTGGCTCGAAATTCAGGTTAGCTCAGCAGAGACTGTATGAGAATACTAGATATGTATCCTCCTCTGTTGAAAAGCCCATTGTTTTTCTGATGAAAATAACTAAAATCCTTAGAGCAATTGATCCAAAGATGGATTATGATATTTGGAGAGATAAAATCTTGTATAAATTACCAAATTCTCTTAGGGATTTGATTGTGGCTAGAACTGAACATGTAAGGGAAAATTCTTCTTTCATTAATATCTGTAATGAGGTACTGCTCAACCATAGATATGAACCAAAGCTTTACCTTGGTAAATCTTATAATGATCAGAATAAACCTTCTACAAAACTCCCAGAAAAATCTGGTAAACCCTCTGCCCCAATTGCACCTAAAAAATATGCAACAAATACTTGTTATAAGTGTAACAAACCGTGGCAGAAGGGTCATGTTTGTGACAAGAAAATTCATCTTGTTGAACATAATGAGGACACTGATGAAGTTGAACTTGATGTCAATAATTCTTCCAGTGACTGTGAAAGTAATATCTCCTATGACAATGAATCTGTTAAGGATGTTTTAATGTTGGAACATGATGTCCATTATTTAAATAATATATCTGAAAATTGTGTATTGGATTTATCTTCAGTAGAAAATGCTGAGATAATTAAAGATATTACTAACAATTCTATTCCTATATCCCCTTTAAAGGCACCTGTTATCATTAATGGTAAAAATGTTGATGTAGTTCTTGATTCTGGTGCTGGAGGAAGTGTAGTATCTGAAAAAGCTTTGGCTTCAGTGGATAAGGAATATTTGAGTAAATTATTACCTATAACTTCTGAAAAATGGAGAGGGTATGGTTCTACCTTATTTCCTATTGGCAAATACAAAACCTCTGTATTCTTCAAATATAATGGTGGTTTTGTCAGAGCTGTTTGTGAGTTTGTTGTCATGAAAAATGATAATTTAAGCAATTGGTTTATTATGGGAAATGATATTTTAACCATGGTTGGTGTGAAACTGGACCCAGCAAATAATTGCTTTACCTTAGGAATGAATGGGAAAAGGAAATTCAAAATTTCCTCTCCTAAAACTTCTGGGCATTTGTTGAAATCTTGTAACTCACTGATCCAGTGTAAAGGTAGAACAACAACTGAAATGAATGATTTATTACATGAAATAAATACCGCTTCTTTTGGTGATCAGTTGACTAGTGAACAAAAGGATTCTATTGTTGCCTCTATTACCTCTTTCCCTATGGCTTTTGCTCATGGGTCTCATGTCTTGGGAATTGTTCAGGAAGAAATGAAAATTACCTTATCCTGTAATTTGAGTGATATTCCTCCTACCCTTAAGAAAAAACCATATCCTGCTTCTCCATCAAAAAGAAAAGATATTGAAGATAATATTGAAACATTATTGAAAATGAATATCATTGAGAAGGTGGATGTCACCCCCAAATATTGTGTCATATCCCCAGTCTTGATTTCTTATGAAAAGGATAAAGCTAGATTATGTGGAGATTACAGAGCTTTAAATACTTATACTGTTGATGATATTTATCCTTTACCCAGAATTAATTCAATACATGCTACCTTGCAAGGTGCAAAATTTATTAGTTGTCTGGATGGTAATAAAGGCTATCATCAAGTTCCAGTTGAGAAAAATTCTCAAAATTTTTTGCTTATTGCTACTCATATGGGAATATATAAGTATGTTAGGATGCCATTTGGCCCTAAAAATGCTCCTTCAGTTTTCCAAAAGGTTATGGATAACACTTTCCATCAGGAAATTATTGAAGGTTGGCTCATGGTTTATATTGATGATATTATTGTTTTTTCTAAAACTTTTGATGAGCATATGATTCACTTGAATAGAGTTTTCCAAAAAATGGATGATATCAATATGACCTTATCTTTAAAAAAGTGTAAATTTGGTTTTCAATCTTTGAAAGTCCTTGGCCATGTTGTGTCAGGCTTACAAATTTGTGTAGACCATAATAAAGTTGCTGCCATTCAAAATGTGAAAGCACCAACTTCTGTAAGAGAAATCCAAAGTTTTTTGGGTATGTGTGGCTATTATAGACAATATATTAAAAATTATCAGGTCATAGCCTTGCCTCTTACAAAACTGACCAGAAAAGATGTTGCTTTTCTCTGGAATAATGACTGTCAAAAAGCTTTTGATACATTAAAAAGTTGCTTAATGACAGCCCCTATATTGGCTCTTCCAGATTTTAACAAGCCATTTGTCCTTTATACAGATGCAAGCTTTATTGGTCTGGGTGCTGCCCTTCACCAAAAGCAAATTATTAATGATAAATCCTCAGAGGTTTTAATTTGTTATATTTCAAGAACCTTAAGAAATAGTGAATTGAAATATGGTGCCACTCAATTGGAGTGCTTAGCAGTTGTTTGGGCTCTTGAGAAACTTCATTACTATTTGGATGACCAAAAATTTGAGTTGGTAACTGACTGTAGTGCTGTGAAGTCCCTCTTAAACCTAAAGACACCTAACAGACATATGTTCAGGTGGAAACTTGCTGTTCAAGAATACAGAGGAAGGATGACAATTATCCATAGAGCTGGAAATGTTCACTCTAATGTTGATATGCTCTCCAGATTGCCTCTGCCAAATAATGACTCAAATCCTGCTTATGTACGTGAAGATGATACTGTTCATATCCATGGTATATTTATAGTTGATATGGAAGAGGAGTTATTACAGTTAATACTGGATTCATATGATAAAGATTCTGATTTAAATAAATTGGTTACTATCTTAAATGATCCTAAGAATGCTTCAATTCAAGCATTAATAAAAACTCTTCCTGCAAAGTACCAAAATGCTTTAAATAAAGGAAAGTTCTCTATTGAAGATGGTTATATATATTATAGAAGGAAGCTTACCAATGTAATTGTAATTCCTCCTTCAATGAAAGAAACTATCCTCAAACTTTGTCATGATGACATATTAGCTGGTCATTTTGATCTTGAAAAAACATTGATTAGAATCAAAAACACTGCATGGTGGGCTAATATGTCTGAAGACACAAAATTATATGTTGAATCTTGTGATTCCTGCCAAAAATCTAAAAGATTAACAGGTAGGAGAGCAGGGTTATTACAACATATTGAAGCACCTAGTGCTCCCTGGCAAATCATTAATATGGATTTTGTCACCGGTCTTCCTGTTGCAGGTAAAGAAAGCTTTAACTCTTTTTGGGTAATAGTAGATAGATTCACAAAAATGTGCAAATTTATTCCAACCCACAAAGATGTATCCACCAAAGAATTAGCTTTCTTATGGTGGTCTTACATGTTTAATATTATTGGTTTTCCAAAAGCCATTATCTCTGATAGGGATCCAAAATTCACTTCTGAGTTTTGGACCTCTTTGATGGATATTTGTGGCTGCGAGTTGAAATTGTCTACAGCTCACCATCCTCAGACTGATGGTCTAGCTGAAAGAATGATTCAAACTCTGGAAGATATGATTAGAAGGTATTGTGCCTTTGGTTTAGAATATAAAGACAATGACAGATTTACTCATGATTGGGTCACTCTTTTGCCTGGTCTTGAATTTGCATATAATAGCACTGTTCATTCTGTCACTGAGAAAAAGCCTTTTGAGCTTTGGTTAGGTTATGTCCCAAAAACTCCTGCTCATATTCTCAATAATAAATTACCTAAGTTGGAACTACACCCTGGTGTAAAATCTTTTATGCAAATGCAACAGCTATGCAGAAAACATGCTCAGAGTTGTATTGATAAAGCATTTGAATATGAAAAGAAAAGATGGGATAAATCCCATAAAGAATACACATTTAACAAGGGTGATGAAGTGTTGATCTCTACTGTCCATTTCAATTTACAAGGTAACCACAAATTAAAAGATCCTTTTGTAGGACCATTTGTTGTTAAAAGAATGGTTGGTGATAATTCAGTAGAAGTTGTATTGTATTCTCCATATGATAGGAAACATCCTGTCTTTCCCATTTCTTTGCTTAAGCCTTATACTTCCAACAGTGACTTATTTCCAAAAAGAAGAGGAAGACCTAAGAAAAACACTCAGGAAGTCACAGAAACAGCAGAAATTGATAAAATTCTCAATGATAGAAATATCACTTCTGAAAGAGGTACTGAATATTTATTGAGATATAAGAACAAATCATCTGAACATGATGCATGGATACCTGGCAAGGAAATTTCAAATCTGCCTACTCTGTTGAAAAAATACAAAAAGAAAAAATCTTAGCATTTTTTTTATTGTTTTTTTTAGAGTGAGGGAGTGTCAGCCAGGCTATTCCAGGAGTCCAGTAAATGATATGTAGCTTATAAAACCTGAAAGAGTGGGTAAGAATTGTATTTAATGAATATAAATTATTATTTTATTGCATAATAAAATTATATAAGTATTTTATTATACAAGTGTTATATTAATTTTATTGGTTATATAAATTTTTATATACATTTAAATTGAAAATAATATAATATATTCTACAAATAATGGCGCATTTTTATGTTACTTAATAATTATAAATTTATATTTAATTAATTGAAAAACATATATTATAGTTATAAGTGTAAAATTGACTTATAATATATGTAAATTAATTATTTAAATTTATATATTAAATAACACCTTTCATATAATACTAAACAATAATTAATGACGCTTCTTTTGACCCTTAATTGTGTCAGGAAAAACCAATTAATTAATTTATACTAAATTGAGATTAATTACATGTTTTGTTGCGTCAAAGTATTTTTTGTTTCACTCTGTTTGGAATTATTTTTCTCATAGTTCCTATGTTCCAATCTTGTTTAGTTATTCACTATTTTTACTTACTGATTTGGGAATTAATGGCGGGAAAATTGGATTCTTAATTGGGGTTTTAATTATTTGTTTCATGTTTTTCTCTACATTGTTATGTTTCATTTACTCTTTGATATATTTGTTTTATTCTATTCTAAATATTGTATTTACAAACATAGTGGCGCTTCAGAGGACCCATTGCCTATATAAGGGCCTTGGATAATCCCCTGTAGCATCATCACTTACTATACACTCAACAATTTAAAAGATAATTTTATCACGTTTATTATTATTTTTATTAGTACTACAATCTAATTAAAAATTCTCAATAACAAATTAAAGGTTGCCTTAAGTCTGATAGGAATTATAGTTTTTGCCGCACAGAACTCTTACTTAAATAATATTAATATTAAATAAAACCTCAAATTTTTCAACTCCCAACTCACTCATCGTTGCTTCATTTTAAATAAAATATTTCTATTATTACTTTTATCTTTCTATTTACCTTTAGTATCTTTTCCTATTTGTTTCTCTTCTTTTTTGCCCCTTTTCTTTCCCTCTTCTAGACAACTGACCGACACTAATTATAAATGGTTTACAATCTTATAGTTGGTAGAAAAATAGATGCAATTATTCAGATACTATTCAAAGACTTTAGAAGTACTATTTATATGTTTTTCAATTTTATGGGTTATATATTTTAATTGTAATGATAAATAATGTAGAAAATAAGACCAAAAACCCCTTCCTTTTATACCCAACAATTCTTCAATGTATCCACCTGATTTACCAGTCCTATTCATGGCTAATGACGCCTCATTCTAGCTAATACACCTGTCTAACAACATGAGGAATGAAAATTAACATAATTAGAATGATATCACCCACCAAAATCCTGAAGTAACAGGGATAATCTATCAAAATAAAAGAATAAGCAAAAAAGAGAGTATATGCATGTAATACCTTAAAAGAAAAGACTGAAAAATTAAATAATAACACTTAATATTACAAATTCTTAAGGGTTATTAAAAGTAGAAATTATGGGGCTAATTATTCCAAATTACTTTGTGAAATCCCCATTTAAAAATAACCAAAATTGTTGAGAAGCCACTCAGAAACCCAAAAAAGTATGTGAGATGTGGGGTAACTGAATGAAGCCCTTGGAAGGTGCATGCACAGGTAAATCCTTGACTAACTTAGGCAAATTTAAGCATGGTAGTGATTTTATGGTGCCAATATTGAGGTTGTTAATGTTATTAGTGCATATAATGAGGTCAATGCCCTAATAATTAAACTAGGACACTAAATAAGTGCCTGCTGCCTATTTTAGAATGTTTCCCCATATTGGGCATATAATGTGGGGTAATTATAGTGTGAAAAAGATAACTTTGCTAAAAATAGGGGGTATAAAAGTTGACTGATCCACAATTAAATTAATTGCAGATAATAATCCTTATACCCCAATTATTTTCTGCAATTATTTTTTCTAATAAATGGGTTATTAGACATTTTACATGTCAAAGTTTACCTCTTATTCAAAATTTTTCTACTCAATTTTTCATAAGCACATATCAGACAACTTTCTGTCATAACCACATCTTGGCCTACTTTCATTCATAACCACAACTTTAACTACTCTCTTTATATGCTTTCTACCTTTCTGCGCACTCCCATTCTCATCTCATCCTGTCTATTTTCTCCATTCAGAACACCTTGCTTTCTCATCTGCTTGTTTTTCTCCTTTTCATCTTCAATTATCTTAACGTGCCCTGTCATCATAGATCCACTCAAAGGAAGCCTTCCCCCAGTTTCTCTTCAAATTTCACTACTCCCTCTTTCCCCCACTCAGCTGAGAACTAAAAGACCATTCAATTTAAAAAAGATGATCATCTCATTCTTTTCAACTGGTTGAAAAACAAATCTAACTATGATTCTTGTTTTGGTACTGAAAATGCAACTATAGTAGGAAGGCCCCCTGCACCAAAATTTAATGATCATCTACTAATGGCCAATGAATTATGGGAAAAGACCAAGGGAAGGATAGATATTTTACCTAAACAGATTTCTAAACATTTCAAGAATCATTGAGCCAAATACAAGAAGGCAAACACTCTTTTATCTTCCACTGGTTTTGGTATTACCAAAATTGATATCAGTAAGGGCATATAATCCATAGATGATAAAATTAAATTTTTATTTCCTTACTTTAAAGAGATAGATGCTATTTTTGGAGAGCAAGCCGATAATTCTTCAAACAATTTGGATGGTGAAGATTCAATCTCTGAACATGATGTAGAAAGAAATATTTTTCCTTCTTCTTCTACTCAAGCCTCCCCTCATTTAACTTTTACAAATAAAGATATCTTTTCAATAAATCCTTATGGCAATATAAACCAAACCGATCTAACTCAAGTATGCTCTTTTCTTTTATCTAACCAATTCTTTTTTATTTACATTTTCATATTTCCAAAAAAAGCTGAAGAACAAACACAGGAGCCACAATCAACTGAGTCTGAAGCCAGCGACAATGATGAGGAGGAAAAAATGACCTTTAACAAAAAGCAAAAGGCATCAAGTAGTCTAAATTTCCACTCTTAAAGAAGAATAAATAGTGATACTTCATCTCAAACCCCTTTTTCTTCTATCAAATAATTTTTTAAGAAATGTGATGCTCATAAGTGATTCCACACCTCTTCATACTTTACTCTGCTTTTATTGTACTTTTTGTTAATATTTCTTATCACTATAGAACAAGTGGAATTTTCTAAAGAGACTCTAAAGTTTGAAAAGAAAAAATACAAGCTCTCACCATGAAAAAACAGCCAACACCTGCTAGAAGGTGCCAACCCCTCAATCTATTTTTGATTCAAGAATAACTCAGATTTAATACTGCACAAGCTGGCATGCTCAGTGTTTAGTGCACAGTCTTCTCAGAAGAATTACAGCTGAGTTAAAACTGAATTAAATCAAAGATAGGGATTTGAACCTGCTATCAGGGCCCACATTTTTTTCCTGGTGTCTCTTTAAGAAGGGATGACAGAGTACATGAATTGGAAGAGAGGAAGTACCGGCTCTCTTTATGGAAGGATGATAGGTCACAAGACTTGGAGGAGAGGAAATTCAAGCTAACTATTAGTATTGAAAAATCAAAGAAAGAGGAGAAAAAACTCAAGAATCAAAACTTAATGGAAGAGATGAAATTTAAGCATGATCTCAAAGAAAATTCAAAGAAGAAATTTTTTAATGGAATGTGTTAAAGCCAATAAATCTTATGAGGAAATTTAATATCTAATGAAATTTTTTAATGACTGGTATGTTTTATTTCTTTCATAATTCAACTATTCATAATTATTTTTACATAAAGTTTTACAATAATTTCCTTTATTTCATTAATCTATCCATCATAAGTTGAATTTTTGTATTTTTATTTAATAATTCTTTTTTAAATAAATTTTTGAAGTCTCATTTGAAAATTTGCCATTCCCCCTCTGAATTTTTTTAAAGTAAGGGGTGGGTATCACCAAAATTCTTTCAAGTCAAGAATCTTGAAAGTCTTATGTAAATTTGGCATTACCACCCCCTGCATTTTATGGGTATCACCAAAATTCTTTCAAGTCAAGAATTTTGAAAGCCTTATAAGAAATTTTAACAATACTCCCCCCTGCATTTTATTGAAGTAAGGGACAGGTATAACCAAAATTTCAAGTCAAAATATTTTACATGTCAGAATTGAAAATTTGGAAATTCCATCCCCCCTGCATTTTATTGAAGTAAGGGGTGGGGATCACCAAAATCTTTACAAGTCAAAAATTTTGCATGTCTGATTTGAAAATTTGAAAATACCCCCCCCCTACATTTTATTGAAGTAAGGGGTGGGAATCACCAAAATCTAATATAATTACATAATTTAATATATAAAAAACCAATATATATCAATTTCCCTAGTTTTAAAGTAATGACAATTCCTCTAGCCAAAATGTGAATACATCTAGAAAGAAATGTTTGGGAATTTCCACAAGTGAAGGCTGAGGAGCCTCATGAAACAAATAAATGTTGTCATGATTCCCATTTATACATAACAGGGTTGTTGGTCCATTACTTTACTTTAGGAATTTAAAATATAAGAGTTATTTATAAAAATTTTATGAAAAAATAAAAAAATATTTGATGGCTCTACTCATCCCCTTAATTTTTTGATCTACAAAGAGTTTTTTTATATCTGTTAAATTTACCTTCTTTTTATACCTTGTTTATTTGGTGGATTAATTTTTGAATGATTTGAAATGAACATCTGAAATGTGTGAACTCTTGACAAGATTCAAAGCCAGGTGGAGCTTTGGTCATTCGGTGATTATACTGAGAAGAGTTCCAAATTGTTTCTATCACAACATTTCCCTAACCAAAATCAATCATGCACTGATGGTCTGGAAAATATATGCCATGTCCTTTGATTTTAGCTGGAGATGTTATCGGTTGTCCAGTTATTGGATTGATATATGAGAAATTTCTAAAATTAAGATAATTGGAATCATTCCTATTGATATGAATCTTATTGTGGAATCCTGAATGAGTAATAATAAAATTTTAAAATAAAAGATATTGGTTGCTAATTTCTTCCCATTCTGGGTCACACCAATTTGGTATTTCAATTTTGGTTTAAAGTTGATGATTCTTTTCAAAAGATTTATTGCAGATTTTTATGAGGCAAAGAGCAAGAAAAGTATTAAAAGAAGGTAAGGCGTCCCATAAGTAAAAATTGTCATCTTTTTCAGATTTAGGTAATTTTTTATGTAAGGAATAGATGCCTATGGAAATAAAATAAGTGACATGATTTTAAGAATGAAACATATATTATCAGACATACCAAGAGAATAGCTGTCAGGGTGTCTTTCAAGTCTAGAAGTTTTTTCAAGGAGGTCCAATGGGGGTAACAACGGGGTTTATGGGATTCAAAACTTGGGTACATATTTCCTTATCTTATAGAATATTTACGCAATATAAAGAGGTAAAAAGTTGAATTATTATTATACTTAATGGATTAGAATTACGTGAATTTAACTACTAAAGCAATAATAGATAGTAATAAAGGGATTGTAAATAGTTGTAATAAATAAGTAAGTAATGGAATGAATCAAAAAACAACCAAAAGAGAGGCCTTATATAGGCAAAGGAGGGACAAAGCACAGCAATGAAATTCTACAAACAGTAGTATGAGAGAGAGATAAAAAGAATATTCCAGAAGGAGTATTTTCAAATAATAAAGTTGTTCTAAAAAGAAAGCGTTAAAAGGATGTATTTACAGAGTATGTCAGAAATACATAAGTTTATTTAATATTTACTGTAGAAGTCAATTCTAAATAAGAAATTTGAATTTTTTTTATATATTTATTTTTATTGGAATATTAAAATTTTATTTTAATTTAAAATCTATTTTTTAATGTGAATTTTTTATTTCTTCCAACCTGTCAATGAGCATGGTTTTAGAGAATAAAAATATAAGGGACATTTGATATTTAATTTTAATTATTTGTTTAATTTTACCATTCTGTAATTAGTTAATTTATTATAGGTAATTTTAATGTAACTAATTTATGATTAAATAATTAAAATAATAAGGCGTGGCTTCATCCAGTAAATAATTAATTATTTTACTTGGTAAGTCTAGCAGCCTGGCTGACAATAGTCTTTAACAAATCCTGGTCTCAAACCAAATCCAATCATAATACCACCCAACAAATTTGTATTCCTTGTTGGTAAGCAAACCAAAGCCATTTGATAGTTTTATTATGATATTGGATAGTTGATTAAAGGTTTCATCTTTTGAAACATTAAAAGAATGATTTTCATAAATAAATTGAGGTTTAAAAGAATTACTGATAACTGCTTTAATTTCATTGTCTCTTGGTTTGGTTAAATATTTTAAATCTTCTGGTAACTCATTTGAATAAATCTTTTTTGATCCACTCTAGTTTTTTAGTACTCGATATATAGTATATGGCCAAATAAACATTCCAAATGAATTTTCTTTTTTAAATTTCTTTTATTCTTCTGAGTTCAAACATCATTTTTTTGATATTTTGGATGATGATTGAAATGAAGTTGAATTTGAAAAAGATGATAAAGTTAATAAAGAGGATGATTATAGAGAAGTAAGAGGTGATTCTGACAAAATAGACATTTTTGTCTCTGAAAAAAAAATTTGTGCCTAAAACCAAAAAAAAATGGCAAAAAAATAAAACTCACAAAATTTAGTTTGTTTATTCAACCTTAAGAATTTTATTGATAAAAATTAATCCAATAAATTGTTTTTTGAAAAGAAATCAAATACTAAAACTGTCATTGAAAAAGAAAATGAAACAAAAAAATAAAATAAAATAAAAACAAACATCAGTAGATTTTTTTGCCAAACAAATGAATTTTATAGTTATTTGGTGTTAGATATACCACCTATAGTCCTTGAAAAAAAATGATAAAAAAAATTATTTTCAAAAACTTAAACAAAAAATAATTCGTATCTAAAAATTTTTTCCCAAAAATAAAAATCAAAATTATAAACACACCAAATTTATTTTTGATTCAGCTTGAACTGTAAATATTTTTTATAATATTCTGTAAAAAAAACAAAATAAAAACAAAATAATGTTTATAAAAATGACAAATATTTTCTTTTACATACACCTATTATTGGCCAGTCATCTAGAAGAAGGAGAAAAAGAAGATGAAGAAGAGGGAAAGGAGGAAAATGAAATTTAAAGAAATAGTAAGGGAAGAAAATAAAAGAGAAGGTAAGAGGAATTTTGAAGGGAGGTAACACTAATTAAGAACTTTGAGGATATAAGAGGCAACAATTTTAATGGGGAACCAATAACTTAGTAAGTCACTACGCAATATAGGGGGTGGACTTGCTAGCAAGTCCTCAACCTGAACTCAGATGGAACTCAGATGGAACTCAGACTGAACTCACACTGAACCCATACTAAACTCTACTTGAACACCCACCTAAAACTGTTCTGCTGAGTGGTGTTCATCACTGATTGTATGGTTCCTTTATCAATAGCTCAATGTGTGTTCAATCTGTGGTGAGTTTGGTTCCAAGGTTGTGGACTTGCTAGCAAGTACACCCTCCATATTGTGTGGTGAGTACTTTCAATTTCTCTGCTTAAACACCAATTACTGACTACTAAGAATCTTAAAGCAACCTTTAATGTATTTCATATAGCAATTAAAAGGGATCCAAGCACCACAAATAATTAATATAATAATTTTTTTTAAAAAATGATAAGATAATGTAAGTGATGGGGCTAAAGGGGATTACCCAAGGCCTTTATATAGGCAAGGGGACCTCTGAAACACCACAAATGAGTATATACAAAATAGTTATAAATTGAAACAAGAAAATAAAATAATAAAAGTAAAACATAGATATTAAGAGAAAAACATGAAACAAATAATTAAACCCATGAGTAAGAGACTAATTTTCCCGCCATAGTTTCCCAATCCAGTTAATTAAAATAAAGGGTATCTAAATAAGTCTGAAACATAAGAACTGTGTGTAAAATAATCCAAAACAGGCATTACAATGAGATTCAAGTGTTTTAATTGAAACAAATAAAATTATTTTTACACAAAAATTTATGTAATCAATTTAACCTAGTATAAAACAGAAATAATTGATGGTTTTAACTATTTAATTAGTGCAATAACTAGTTTGAATGAAACAAGTAATTAATTTAATGATATTGCTGATTTAAAGTGAGAGTTTTAATACCCTTTTATTAAATAAGTGTTTTAACTTATTTAATAATTTTTCTGACACAATTAAAGGTCAAAAAAGCGCCCAATATTTATGGATAATAACATATGAAAAGTTTTATTTAATATATAAATTTTATTAATTAAGTTTTAATTACATTATGAGTTATTTTTACCATTACACTTATAATATATGTTTATAAATTATAAATTATTAATTTATAAATATTAAATACATAAAAATGTGCCATGATTTATAGAATATAATATATATTATGTTTATGTAAGTATATAAATAATTTACTTAATAATAAAACTAATATAATAATTATTTTACTTATTAATAAAATATTTATATAATTTCATTATAAAATAAAATATTTTATTTTAAATACATAAAATACATAAATTTGATCCCTCTTATGGCTCCAATAAAGTATTATAACATTTTACTGGGCTCCTCAGACAGCCTGGCTGACACCTATATTACCCCTCCTTGTCTGCCTCATTTACCTCTTTTTGGTGTCCTCAAACCCCCCCCCTCCCCCTTGTTGATCTCCTCAAAACCCCCTTCTCCCCCTTTTTAACCAGGTCCTCCCCCCTTTTCCCACCTTTAGGCTATCTCACAATACTCCCCCTCCCCTTATCCCCCCCTCTCCCCCCTCCCCCCTCCCGGTGGCCTAAAGGGGGCAAAACGGGGGCCTAAAGGGAGGAAAAAGAGTGCCTAAAGGGGGGAAAGGAGGGAAAATGAGCCATACAAGAGAGAAAAGAGGGAGAGAAACAAACAAAAAAAATTAGTGTAACCTTTAAAAAAATAAATGAACCACTTACAAAAACAAAAAAAGCAAAAAAAAATTATGATTAGCAAATAAAAAAATCAATAAAAATGAAAAAATGACTTACCTGGTGAGATGAGTTAAAAAAATGCAACCAAAATATTTGAGGGATGTTTGAGGAGAGGAGGAAAAGGATATGAGTGAATAATGAAAAAAAGAAACACTGAAAAAATATGCTATTTCATGTTGAGCTGGTGAAAGAAAACCAATGAGCCATCCAAAAAAGAGATATTCACCTTAAATTCAAAATGAAAATGAACATTCAACAAACAAAAATACCTAGAAAAGTGAATAAATTATACAAAGTGGACATTTGGAGAGTATGAAAACAAAAAATTAAAAGGGTTTTGTGTCAAAATAGTGGAGGGTGATTCGCATAGTGACAGAGCTTATGCCGGTTGAATTAATGTTTCGTGATTCAAGGGAGTGAAGAGCCGGTTCTGGTTCAGGATTCACTTCTTCATAAAGATAATTGCAATCATCCTTTAAATCAGCTAGGATATTGTGGAGTATAATGCAAGTCATGATCCAAAAACTTGCAGTTTTGATATCCAATTTTTTCTGAAATTGGATTCTGAGCTCCCAGAGACTAAAAATCTTCCATTTAAAATACCAGTAGCATTTTCAATCCATACTCTTGATTGGGCAAGGTGATATTTAAAGTTGGTTTTGGGGTCATTTTCTTAATTTGCACCACAGAAAGCAGGTATAATGTACTTTCCACTTGCATATGCTGAGTCTGCAAGGAGGTACTGAGATTTGTCAAAGTATGAGTCAGGACTTTGAGAAATCCTCATTCTTTGGAAGAAGGAAGAGTCATGACATGAGCCAGGGCAGCCACTATGAAAAGCAATAATATTTTTGTTGAAGTCAAAGACAAGTTTAACGGAAATAGATTATCTACAAAGAAGATAAAAAGTTAGTTTATGAAAGATATGAAATTAGAGAACATTTTGAAGTAACCTTTTTTTGCAATCAAAATAATGGTTGCCATCATGAGCAGGCTTTTTACTTGAAGGTATAGTTGTGCCATCAACAAAATCTACACATCCAGAAAAACCTTTATCTTGCATTACTTGGGAGGATTCAAGTCACTGTTGTGGAGTTAGCCAAGAAAGTGTTTAAGACTTGAGGGAAAGGATAGCAATAATACAGCACTTGGTGTATAATATCATCTTACCATATCCTATGTTAAAGAGATTTCCCATATGTCTTACAGCAGCACTATTTCCATTCAAGCCAAAGCAACATAGTGCAACAGCAAGTTGAATAGCAGGATTGTGCTGTTTATTTTGAGAATTTTTATGAAAGATAGGATGTTTGGAGATGAGTTGCTAAAGTTTGGAGAAAAAATTGGGAGAAGTTCAAAATAATTAAGTGAATTTTAGTTAAGGAATGTTGAGAATGGAACGGAGATCATATCTGGGATCATGATGAAGATTTGGCCCCCTTGGGTTTATGTAACACTTTTTGGAAATAAAAGACGTATAGGCTAAAGAATCTTCCAAATCAGAGTCTGATTTATAGTTAAGAACTAAATTTAAATCAATAACATTCATAGTTGAGTGAAGTAGCTGCCTAGTAGAGAGGTGTTTCATAGTTGTTGGTGGAAGGCTTATGTGATGAGGAAAGTGGGAATTCACTTCCAAATGTGCAGTTAGGGTGTGTAGACAGAAAAAAAATTCAAGTGTTTGTCACCAAAATTAAGAAGCATAGAGTGGGGAAATACTTAAGGATGGCATCAGAAATTATAAGTCATGTGACTTTCTTAAAAATCCATCATGGATGTGATGAGTTTGAGATCAGGAATTAAGAATAGAAATTGGGGTATAAGAGGCAGGATAATACACTATTGTGGATTCCTTATCCACTAGCCCTGGGGCTAGTGGATAAGAATATTCCATAATTAATAATTTCAGATACAGGGAAAAAAATTCCTGATTGCTAATTGCAGATCCCTCAACTTTGATACCCCTAATGAAGCTATTCAAGTGGGAGAAATGCAGCAAGTATGTGGTCAGTACACAGAAGCCATCTCTGGCATAAAAACCCCCAAATTTGATAAGTTTTATTTTTATGCATTTGGGTAGCCAAATAAAATGAGCCCTGAAAACAGACAAAGTGGACTCTTTTCTTTGGCCAAAAGATAGAGTTCACCTTCTGTTTTTTTCTACCTTAATTTACGTCCCTTGTCTTTTTCCACACACCTCTTTTTGCCTTTTCACCTATCTAACCACGCAATATTTGGGGGGACTTGCTAGCAAGTCCTCAACTTGAAGCCAGATGGAAATCAGATGGAACTCAGACTGAAGTAATACTGAAATTTAAATTGAAGTATCACATAAATAATAATGGATCTATATTGAAAACATAGTGAAAATGTGAGGATAACTGAATGGAATCCAGAAAAAATCATTCCATGAGTCTATTCAATGCACTGTATTCTTTGAATCAACTTATTTAAATAATACTTTAGTAATTTAAGTTGATCAATGAAAATCAATTGAAAATATCACAATTCTTAAATACAATAATTTTATTAAAAACTTTCAGATTACATATAAAAAAATCAGTGACTTTTTCTATTACCTACAACTGTTTTTACAGAATTGAAAACTATGTTTCAGCTAATATTTTATGGCAGTGAACTCTATTCTTAGCCCCAAGAACAGAGTTCATCCTCCTATTTTCACACTCTGTTTGCACCAATCCCCATCCCTTTAAATCCTATCAACACATGCTTGTCTTCCCTCCCCACCACTTTTGCTACCCTCCCAGCCCCAGTGTATGTCATCCTCTTTTGATCCTCATTTCACCCCTCCCAACCTCTCCCTGACCCTTTTCTTCATTCAAAATTCCCTGGAAACCCTTAATCTTCTCTTTCAACTCTTTCCCAACCTTTTTGCTACCCCATATAACCTTCCTCACCCCTCTCTCCAGCCTCCCCAACCCTTTTAGCCCCATTCCTCCCCTTTACCTCACCTCCACAATCTTTGAACCCCAATTTCCTCCCTTTAAACTCAGTCCCTATTTCTGTATATAAAAATAAAGTGTTAGGGAGGAATGTGGAGGTAAAAAAACTTGAAGGAGAGGAGTGGAGAGGGAGATGCAAATGTGGATAGGGGTTGAAAATGATGAAGAAGGGAGTGAAAAGGGTGGAGAGAAAGATGAGGTGAGGATAAAGGAATATTTCAAAGGGAAAAGAGTGGGGTATTATTGAGAGGTAGTAAAAAAAGATAATAAAAGAAGATAGTAATACAAAATAAATATACAAAAAATATAAAATATATACAGTATGTTACAAAGAGTGGGCACAGAAATTCCTTGAATCCTAAAATTCCACAACTCCTATACTGTTATTTTTTTCATTTACTTAAATCAAAAAAAATCTACATTTAAATATTTTGAAAATTTTGAAGATGAAGGGAAATAAATTTTAATAAATATTAGTATGAAATTTTTTTCATTTACTAGTAAAATATAGTATTTCAATTGAATTTGAAATTTATATGTCTAAGTATAGTCTTTTTAACATAATTTTTAAGATTTTTGCACCTTCTTTAAATATTTTAATGATTTATAATATTCAATATTATCTAGTCATAAAATAAGTATATAATTTTTTCAATTCTTGAAAAAAAACAATAAATAATATAAATGCACAAAATAAACTTTCATGAACAAATTGACACATTTCAAATTATAGTTTCTCCATGTATTTCTGGCAAAAGAACCTTATATAATTATCTCAGATGGTATCTTTCCGGATCTATACTTTGGTGTTCTTTTTTTAAAATTTGTAAAGAAACTGCTTAAATAGTAAAAAATACGTATTTTTCAGAATAATTTGTGTCAGGCTGAGGTCAAGCACAAAGACGTGAACTAGCTTCAATGGTCAGTTTTATAGAAGATTTTAATGGTCCTATATGAATACTGTAGTACAAATCCAATAAGTATTAAAATATAACTCAATATAAGGGTCTCAGTAATTTTAATCTCACTTATTATATATGGCTTACAATCTTATAGTTGGTAGAAAAATAGATTTTAAAAAATTCAAATACTATTAAAAGAATTTATAAGTACTATTGATATGTATTGTAATTGTATTGGTTATATGTGCAATTTTAATGATAAAGAGTGTAGAAATCAAGACCAAAAACCCCCTCCTTTTATACACAATAATTTCCCCAATGAACCCCTTGATTTACCAGCTCTATACACAGTTAATGACGCCTCATTCCAACTAATAGAAATTCCAAACAACATAAAGAGTGTCTAGTAACATAATTAGAATTTTATCACCCACCAAAATCCAGTAGTAATAGGGATAATCTATCAAAAATAAAGAATAAGCAAAAAAGAGAGTATATGCATGTTATGAATTAAAATAAAAGACTAAAAAGGAAAAATTAAGACTAATTACTACAAAATAATAAGGGGGATTAACAGTAGAAATTTTGGGGCTAATCATGACATTATACTAGGTGGGATCCCCATTCAAAAATAACCAAAATTGACTGAGAAACCACTTGAAATCCAAAAAAAGGGTGTGAGATGTGGTGTAACTACATGCAGTCCTTGGCAGGCGCTTGCATGGGTAAATTTTTTACTAATTTAGGCAAATTTAAGCGTGGTAGTGAATTAAAGCGCCAAGATTGAGGTTATTAATTAAATTAGTGCATATAAAGAGGGTCAATGCATTTGTAATTAAGCTAGGACACTAAATAAGCACCTGTCGTCTATTTTAGCGTGTTTCCCCACAGCAGGCATATAATGTGGGGTAATTATAGTTTGAAAAAGCTAACTTTGCTAAAAATGAAGCTATTCACACAGGAAAAATGCAGACAGTATGTGGCCAGTACACAGAAGCCATTTCTGGCATAAAAAACACCAAATTTGAAAAGTTTTATTTTTATTAATTTGAGTAGCCAAATAAAGAGCTCTAATAACAAAAAATTGATCTGTCAAAGCACAATTTTAATATTTTTATATTTATAGCACATATAGTCAAATTTTAAGAGATTTAAAGCACATTTCTTGTTTTTCACATAAAAAATGAAAACGACAGCTTTAAGTCTACTTAAAAATTATGTAGCCTTATATTTAATGTTCTTAAGATTACCCTAACATTTTACAACTTAATATTAAGTACATAATACTTATAAAAGGTGGATATATATGTGTATATAAGGTGTTATAATGGCATATTTTGTATTTTATCATATATTTACTTATGTATACTATTTGTGTACTCTAATTTATTGCTCCCATGTATAGTACATGTGTTTAACATAACTTATAAGTACTTTTTACTCAGTCCTGGGAATATCCAGGCTGACACTTGCCCACCCAAAAAAAACAATAAAAAAATAATAAGTTATACACTTTTTTTATATATTATTTTTCAGGTATACAGAAAATTCTGTAGAATTAAAGATTAATTCTTTAAAGAAATAAAACATAATAAAATATTATGAGTACTGGCTTTCAAACCCTCAGCTGGTTTAACAGAGATTTATTTCTGTTTAAATTTTTAAGAAGGGAGGATAGATTTGATATTTCTTTCAGGTATCCATTTATCAAATTCATTTGATTTCCCCTTAAATCTTAATAAATACTCAGTTCCTTTCTCTTTAGTAAGGATTATTTTCTTGAGTATTTTTTCATTCTCTTCTTTTTCCACAATTTCTTCAGGTTGCTTTTTAGGCCTTCCTTTTCTTTTTGGAAATAAGTTAGGATCATTTGCATGGTAATGTTTTAATAATGAGATAGGGAAAACTGGATGTTTCCTATCATATGGGGCATATAGTATGACTTCCACAGCATAATCCCCAACCATTTTTCTTACTAAAAAAGGTCCCACAAAAGGATCCTACAATTTAACATTACCTTGTAAGTTAAAATGTAGTGTTGAAATTAGGACTTCATCTCCTTTTTTGAATTCAAACTCTTTATGAGATTTATCCCACCTTTTCTTTTAATATTCAAATACTTTTTGGATGCATTCTTCTGCGTGCTTTCTACACATTTTTTGCATATGAATAATGGATTTAGTACCAGGGTGTATATCTAACCTTAGTAATTTATCCAAATGGTTTACTGGGGTATTTGGTACATATCCCAGCCAGAGTTCAAATGGTTTTTTCTCTGTTACAGAATGAGTTGTGCTATTATAAGTAAATTCAAGTCCAGGAATTAATGTTACCCAGTCATTTGTGAATTTCTCATTGTCTTTGTATTCCAATCCAAAGGCACAATATCTTCTGATCATATCTTCCAAAGTCTGTATCATTTTCTCAGCCAGCCCATCAGTTTGTGGATGGTGTGCTGTAGACAATTTCAATTGACAACCTGATACTTCCATCAAAGATGTCCAGAACTCTGAAGTAAATTTAGGGTCTCTTTCAGAGATTATGGCTTTGGGGAACCCAGCATTATTCATCATTTGAGTCCACCATAGTAATTCCAAGTCTTTAGCAGATACCTCTTTATGGGTAGGGATAAATTTACACATTTTTGTTAATCTATCTACAATTACCCAGAAAGAAATAAAACTTTCTTTTCCTGCTAATGGAAAGCTAGTGACAAAATCCATGTTTATAATTTTCCATTGAGCTTTGGGCTGTGCTATTTGTTGTAACAACCCAGCTCTCCTCCCAGTTAATCTTTTAGATTTTTGAAAAGACTCACATGTTTCAATGTATTTTTGTACATCTTCTTTCATGTTTATCCACCTGGCTGTATTTTTAACTCTGGTTAATGCTTTTCTAAAATCAAAATGACCAGCTAAGATGTCATTATGACAAGTACTCAACATTAACTCTTTTATAGAGGGTGGTATAGCTATTACATTACTTAGCTTTTTCTTGTAATATATATATCCATCTTCAATTGACAGTATACCTTTTTCCAATGCATTTTTATAATTTGGAGGTAAGGTTTTAATTAATGCACTCATAGAGGCATTATTTCAATCATTTAAAATGGTAGATAATTTGGACAAATCTTTATCAGATGAATAATTTTCTAATATAGTTTGCATAAATTCTTCCTCTAAATCCACTATATAAATCCCAAATATATGTATAAACTCATTTTCAGGTACATATTCTGGGTTGTCAGTATCATTTGGCAAAGGGCTTCTGGATAATAAATTCAAATTAGAATGCAATGTTCCTGCTCTATGAGTGATTTTCATTCTTCCTCTGTAATCTTGTACAGCTAGTTTCCAGATAAACATGTGCCTATTAGGTGTTTTCATGTTTAGTAATGATTTTACTGCACTGTAATCTGTTATTAATTCAAACTTCTGGTCTTCCAGATAGTAATGAAGTTTCTCCAGGGCCCACACAATGGCTAAACATTCCAGTTGGGTGGCACCATACCTTAATTCTGTATTTCTTAAGGTTCTGGATATATAACAGATAACTACTTCAGATAATTTCCCATTTATTATCTGTTTCTGCTGTAAAGCAGCATCTAACCCTGTGAAACTTGCATCAGTATACAAGATAAAAAGGAGGTTAAAGTCTGGAAGTCCCAATATTGGAGCTGAAATTAAACATTCCTTTAATTTATCAAAGGCATGTTGTCTTTCATTACTCCAAATGAAAGCCTCATTTTTCCTGATTAATGTTGTTGAAGGGGCTGCAATGAATTGGTAGTTTTTTATATACTGCCTATAATATATACACATACCTAAAAAACATTGAACATCTTTAACATTCTTAGGTATACTAATGTTTTTATTGATTCCACTTTGTTCTGGTCAACACAAATTTGTAATCCAGATACAACATGTCCAAGTACTTTCAAGGATTAAAACCCAAACTTAAATTTCTTTAATTCAATTGTCATATTAATTTCATCCATTTTTTGAAATACTCTTTTCAGGTGATTTAAATGTTCATCATATGTTTTTGGAAAAACTATGATATCATCAATATAAAACAAAAGCCATCCTTCAACCATTTCCTGATGAAAAATACTATCCATCAATTTTCAGAAGACTGAAGGCGCATTCTTTGGGCCAAAAGTCATTCTCACATATTTATATATCTCCACATGTGTGGTTATGAGTAAGAAATCCTGAGAATTCTTTTCTACAGGAATCTGGTGGTAACCTTTGTTTCCACCCAGTCAGGAAATATATTTTGCTCCTTTTAAGGTAGCATAGATAGAAGCTATCCTTGGTAGAAGGTAAATATCATCTACAGTGTATGTATTCAGATCTCTGTAATCACCACATAATCTTGCCTTATATTTTTCATAAGAGATTAAAACTGGTGAAATAACACCTTACTTAGGTGTTGTGTCCACTTTTTTAACAATACCCATTTCTGACAACATTTTAATGTTGTCTTCTATGTCTTTCCTTTTTGCAGGAGAAGCTGGGTAAGGTTTCTTTTTCAAGCTTCTAGGAATATTATCCAGATCACAACTTAAAGAGATTTTCATCTCATTGTCTTTGACCAATCCTAGTTCATTTGAACCATGAGAAAATGCCATAGGATAAGATTTAATCAATCTCAAAATATTGTTTTCTTCAATTTTTGAGAGTTGAGGACTGAAAGAGGCTTTTTGGATTTCATTTTCCAATTCTACCACTTCAGAGGTGGTTCTTCTGCCTTGCAGTTTTTCTTCTTTAGGAGCAATAGAATAAACTGAATTTTCATAGGAAATCTTGATTTTTCTTTTCCCATTTACGCCTATAGTGAAGCAACTATTTGCAGGATCTAGTTTAATGCCAAATTTGGTCAATAAGTCATTTCCAATAATAAACCAATCACTACAATTATTATTATCCATTACTACAAATTTACACACTGCTCTTACATATCCATTATTATATTTAAAGAATACATCAGTTTTTTATTTGCCAATTGGATTTAATACTGAACCAAAACCCCTCCAGTTCTTTCTCTGTACAGGCTCTAGTTTTTCCTTATACTTACTATCTATTTTTATTAAAGTGTTAATAGAAACTACACTACCTGCAGCCCCAGTGTCAAGAATGGCATTCATTTCTTTTCCACATATAATAACAGGTGCTCTAATAGGTGTGATTCTGTAAGTATCAGGAGATACATCTTTGATAATTTCTGCTTCTTCAATGGAAGTTAAAGATGTATCTGTATTATGTATTGCTTCATTCAGGAACATAATATTCTGTTCTAATACATATATCTCATTTTCATCATTACTGTAAGAAATGTTACTTTTACAATCCTCACTAGATTCCTCTTTTTCATCTTCATGGTTACTTTGCTCAGAATCTTGTGAGTTTTCAATAACATTTATTCTTTTCTTACAATTATGACCTTTAGCCCAAGGTTCATTACATTTGTAGCAAGTGTTATTTTCTTTTCTTTTAGGGACAAGGGGAGCTGAAGGTTTTTTCTTCTTCACTGGTAACTTATTTTTCATAGGTTATACTAACTCAACACTTTGCTTGTAATTATTATACCTGGTTTCATATTTGTGGGTCAATAATATTTCATTGCATATATTAATAAACCCAGAAGTATCTCTGATGGTTTCAGTTCTAGCTACAATAATGTCTCTGACTGATATAGGCAGTTTATATATTTTTTTTCTTTTGACCACTCATAATCCATTTTTGGATCAATGGCTTTCATGATTTTTATTAAATTCATTAAAAATACCATGGTTTTATCTCCAGAATTTGTATTATATCTGGCTTTTTTATACAATCTTTGTTGAGTGATTCTAAATCTTGGGCCACCAAATTGCCTTTAAATTAGTGCCTTCCATTCATTCCATGAGTAGTTAATTCCCTCACTCAATACAGATTCAAACCATAATAAGGCCACATATGTAAATAAAGATATCAATTTTGATGTAATTTCTTCATCAGGTAATTTGTATGAAAATTTTCAGTTATCAATTCTCTGAATGAATTGTTTCCAATAAGACTTTGAATCCCTGTCAAAAGAAGGGTACTGATCTAACTTAGGCCAGCTCTTTTGGTTAGTTTTTGCTTCCCTAACCTGAGAAATATTATGTAATTCACTTACTTCAGAAATATGATCATTTATTTCATCATTTACTGATTTTATATTCTCAGAGCCCATGACACTATTTTCATGTTCAATAATTGGTTTATTATCTGAGTGTTTCATAAAACCTGGTACTCTTTCCACATAGGAGTTATTATCTTTTATTTTATCATTATTCTTCAAAATGTTAGCTATTTCAATTTCTACCCTTTGTAACCTATTCTTTATTACAGGTACATGTGTTAAGGTATCATGAACATTTGAAAAAGACAATTTTACACATCCCTCTATGGTAGCCATAATATTCTGACAATGTTCTAATTTATTTTGTAAATTCTTAATCTCAGAGTTTAATTGATTGTTTTCATTGGTTAATTCATTATTTGAATTTTCAATAATTTTTAACCTATTGGCTGTGGTACTCAATGATTGTTTGAGGTTTAATAATACACTTTCTGTATTATTGTTTGACTCTCTAGAGAATTCTTCTAATTTTTCAATTCTTAATAATGATTTTCTAATGATTTTTGATTCCATTGTATTTTCTTTTAGAAAATATTCAATTTTTTCCATTTCCAATTCAGATGACTCATCATCAGGCTCAAGATTTACTTCATTTGGTTCCATTTTAATGTGACTAGTATTATCCTGGTGATCAATAAAACTATGTACATTGTCATAATGTAAAGACAAGTTTAACATGTTATTTTCAAATGAATATTTCTTTAAATCTTTATCAATTATATCCAGTAACTCTATATCAATCTCATTACCTATAAGTAATTCATTGGTAGGATGATACAATTGATCCTGAGAAGATAGATGACTTACCAAGGTTTTATTCTATTTCCCCTGTAAGGGTGACTTCTGGAGCTTTTTTTTGAGGGTTGTTGTAGTTCTGGGCATACCAGTCCCACTTCTATTTGCTTACAGTAGTCTTTTGGTCCTCCTCATGGGCTGGAGGTGTGGCTATGGAATTGTTGGGTGCAACTGCTGTTGGTTGAACCTTTATTACCACTAGAGCTTGATTGACTTCTACAAAGCCCTGAGCTGCTCTTTTCTCCAGATTGTTTATCTGGTCTATTATGTTGTTTACTCTTATTGTTAGGGTATTTAGTAGAGTGGATAAGGAGTGAATTGGTTCTTGTAAAGAATTTCTTGTTTTCTTTATTGATACTTGTTTTAAAAGTTTTTCCCTTTCCTCCAGAGACATCTGAGGAGTAGTGCTGTTGGTGGGAGAATCCTGGCCCTCCATTTGAATTTCTTGTAACAGGGCTTTCAGCTCTAGCTCTTAAGTTATAAGGTTTTGCATTATTACTCACAATATCATTGTTGTCACACATTTTTACATGGAATTTAAATCAAAGAATTGAATTTTGAGATATAAAAACTTCAAAAGGAGTTTTATCAGTATTAATAAATACCACTGAAGACAATTTTATTGCTTGTAGGTATTAAGTGAGTTTATAAGTGCCAAAATTCATATATGCTTTTATGTGGTCACTTGATTTAACTGGTCTACAATATGTAGCTGTGTTTTTATATTTAAAAAAGAAAATCTGTCAGTAAGATTCTTTCTAAATATTAAATTAATTTTACAAACCAATAAAAAGGGATTAAGAGTCCTGTTTAAAAGAAAACACCTAATCAGTTTTTATTAACTGGTTTATTATCTGCAAAGATCACAAATTTAATTGGTCTATTGACAGACTCCCACTAATAACAATTTTTATGTTAAATTAGTGGTAAAAGTTTTGATTCAATATCACAATTTTATTATATAAAAGGGCTTCTTTTTCTGAAATCACTATATAAGTTACCCCAACCTGTTGTAATTATCCAAATATTTCTATAGGGATTTTATTTACTTGTAGCCTCTTTTTGAATTTTTACTTACTGGAAGATAACCAACAGAATTCTTGAGGAAAGGTCCCCAATTTTCAGGCTGAGGTCAAGTACAAAGACGTGATCTAGCTTGGATGGTCAATCTTCTAGAATATTTTAATGGTCCTATATGAATACTGTAGTACAAATCCAACAAGTATTAAAATATAACTCAATATAAGGGTCTCAGTAATTTTAATCTCACTAATTATATATGGCTTACAATCTTATAGTTGGTAGAAAAATAGATTTTAATAAATTCAGATACTATTCAAAGACTTTATAAGTACTATTTATATTTATTGTAATTTTATTGGTTATATGTTTAATTGTAATGATAAAGAATGTAGAAAACAAGGCCCAAAACCCCCTCCTTTTATACACAATAACTTCCCGAATGAACCCCTTTATTTAACAGCTCTATACACAGTAAATGACACCTCATTCCAGCTAATAGAAATTACCAACAACATAAAGAGTGGCTAGTAACATAATTAGAATGATATCTCCTGCCAAAATCCTGTAGTAATAGGGATAATAAATCAAAAATAAAGTATAAGCAAAAAGAGAGTATATGTGTGTTATACATTGAAATAAAAGACTAAAAAGGTAACATTAAACTAATTATTACAAAGTAATAAGGGGTATTAACAGTAGAAATTTTGGGGCTAATCATGACATTATACTAGGTGAAATCCCCATTCAAAAATAACCAAAATTTACTGAGAAACCACTTGAAATCCCGAAAAAGGGTGTGAGATGTGGTATAACTACATGCAGTTCTTGGCAGGCACTTGCATGGGTAAATCTTTGACTAGTTTAGTCAAATTTAAGCATGTTAGTGAATTAAAGCACCAAGATTGAGGTTACTAATGAAATTAGTGCATATAAAGAGGGTCAATGCATTTGTAATTAAGCTAGGGCACTAAATAAGCGCCTGTTGTCTAATTTAGCTTGTTTCTCCACAGTGGGTGTAGAATGTGGGGTAATTATAGTGTGAAAAACCTAAATTTGCTAATAATGAAGCTATTCACATGGGAAAAATGCAGGCAGTATGTCGCCAGTACACAGAAGCCATTTCTGGCATAAAAAACACCAAATTTTAAAAGTGTTATTTCATGAATTTTAGTAGCCAAATCAATAGCTCTAATAACAACAAATTGGTCTTTCAAAGCGCAGTTTTAATATTTTTAAATTTATAGTGCATATAGTCAACTTTTAAGAGATTTAAAGCACATTTCTTGTTTTTCACATAAAACAATGAAAACAACAGCTTTAAGTCTACTTAAAAATTATGTATCCTTATATTTAAGGTTCATAATATTACCCTAACATATCAAAACTTAATATTAAGTGAATAAGACTTATAAAAGGTGGATACATGTGTGTATATAAGGTGTTATAATGGCATATTTTGTATTTTATCATGAATTTACTTATGTATATTATTTGTGTACTCTAATTTATTGCTCCCATGTATAGTACATGTGTTTAAAATAACTTATAAGTACTTTTTACTCAGTTCTGGGGATATCCAGGCTGACAATTTGGGTGTGGTCTGCACTGTATTAAAATTTCAATAAAAAAAATCTCATTCTTCATATCTCAAGATCTGTTTAAAGTATTATTACCAATGCTTCATTAAATGTTCAAGTTGTATTCATATTGAGCTCACCAGAATGTAAAAATTTTTCTTGGTCGTTTCATTACTAATTCAATGTGGGCTCAAAAAGATATGAATTAGGGTTTCAAGGTTGCGCACTTGCTAGCAAGTCCACCCCCCATATTGTGTGGTGTCTCAACCATATTTCTCCTCCTCCCCCTTTTATTACCATCATGGTAAGCTTCCTGTACTCTCCTGCATCATCATCTTAAGGTTTAGAACTCCTCACCACTCCCCTTTCCCTTTTCACTTCACCTCACCACTTTTGCTTTTCTCATCCCTCCTCCCTCCTCACCCCTTTCTAAGTCCTCGCTACCCCATCATCCATTTCATTTATCCCTCCACCCCTCTATCCCACCCCATCCCTTTCTATTTTTATTTTTATTTTTATTTTTATTTTTATTTTTATTTTTATTTTTATTTTTATTTTTATTTTTATTTTTATTTTTATTTTTATTTTTATTTTTATTTTTATTTTTATTTTTATTTTTATTTTTATTTTTATTTTTATTTTTATTTTTATTTTTATTTTTATTTTTATTTTTATTTTTATTTTTATTTTTATTTTTATTTTTATTTTTATTTTTATTTTTATTTTTATTTTTATTTTTATTTTTATTTTTATTTTTATTTTTATTTTTATTTTTATTTTTATTTTTATTTTTATTTTTATTTTTATTTTTATTTTTATTTTTATTTTTATTTTTATTTTTATTTTTATTTTTATTTTTATTTTTATTTTTATTTTTATTTTTATTTTTATTTTTATTTTTATTTTTATTTTTATTTTTATTTTTATTTTTATTTTTATTTTTATTTTTATTTTTATTTTTATTTTTATTTTTATTTTTATTTTTTATATTTATATTTATTTTTATTTTTATTTTTATTTTTATTTTTATTTTTATTTTTATTTTTATTTTTATTTTTATTTTTATTTTTATTTTTATTTTTATTTTTATTTTTATTTTTATTTTTATTTTTATTTTTATTTTTATTTTTATTTTTATTTTTATTTTTATTTTTATTTTTATTTTTATTTTTATTTTTATTTTTATTTTTATTTTTATTTTTATTTTTATTTTTATTTTTATTTTTATTTTTATTTTTATTTTTATTTTTATTTTTATTTTTATTTTTATTTCTATTTTTATTTTTATTTTTATTTTTATTTTTATTTTTATTTTTATTTTTATTTTTATTTTTATTTTTATTTTTATTTTTATTTTTATTTTTATTTTTATTTTTATTTTTATTTTTATTTTTATTTTTATTTTTATTTTTATTTTTATTTTTATTTTTATTTTTATTTTTATTTTTATTTTTATTTTTATTTTTATTTTTATTTTTATTTTTATTTTTATTTCTATTTTTATTTTTATTTTTATTTTTATTTTTATTTTTATTTCTATTTTTATTTTTATTTTTATTTTTATTTTTATTTTTATTTTTATTTTTATTTTTATTTTTATTTTTATTTTTATTTTTATTTTTATTTTTATTTTTATTTTTATTTTTATTTTTATTTTTATTTTTATTTTTTATTTTTATTTTTATTTTTATTTTTTTCATTTTTTTATTTTATTTTAATTTTAATTTTGGTAAATTTTACTTTTTTCTTTATGATTTTGAAATCATTTCTTCTCCTCTTATTATCTGAATATCAATTCATTTATTGGTCAGTAATTTCTTTCAGCTCATGAGAGTACTTGAATAAATCATAAAGGAGGGTGGGTAAATATGATTGAAAAACAAACAAACTAAAAAGCATAAGAAGATCATAACTGTTTTATATCTTATTTAGCTATATTGTATGATGGTTGGTATTTTGAAGAGCCATCAAAGCAACAAAAAAAAAACGACTTACTTTTTCATTTTGGTAATTTTTCTTTCTTTTTGATAGTTCAATAACTTAACTGGAAACAGCTATTCAAAGAATTATTCTTATTTAAAAAATCTATACCTACATGGTTATTCAATTCATTTGTTCCAGGTTGCAAGAGCATGTGAAGGGGCTACATTAAATGAATGAATGTAAAAAATCAAAAATCACAATTTTTTTCATTGTATTTTTTTACAGTATGCTTGAATATCTGTTTTTATAATATAAAACATGTACCCAACCGGCGTAGGGGATTTTATTTTTAACCTGCTTGTTATTATTTCTGTTGTCATCATTTGTAATTTCATCTTCGTATGTAGTTGCTTTCCTTTTTTGTTTCAAATGACTTATCACCTTCATTTTACTTGTCAAATGACTTGTTTTGACAACCTATTTATTTTGAGAAGTCTCATTCTACAATGCTCATTGTTTGAATTTAGGGTAGCAAATTGATCCCCGGTTCAACACTTTCACATAATTGCATTGGCTCAAATTTGCTCAACCCTTGATTATACTTCAAGCTGTTTAACTTAATCATACAAAAGTATTATTAATTTTTAAGTAAAAGGCAACTTAAAGCCAAATTCAAAATACAATGAAAACAGGTGAATATGAAAATGCCAAATTAAAAATAATAATAATCTAAGTTTACTTGATGCTTTTTGACTGAGAAGACGCCGACAAATCATCTATGCTCATTAAGTAACTAGTTGCTGGCAGTTAGCCGTCCAAAAAAAATCTAAAAATCGAATCAAATCAATAGGCTTTGAAACATGCATTAACTAGATACATAAACAACACTGACATGCAAAGTACGGCACTTTAAGCTCAAATCGACACGAAATCAGAGAAACCGCAAGCCAAAAATAACAAACAGATTTTATTATATAATTTTCTTTTGAAGGCAAAAGGCCTTCGTGTTAACGGACCAAATCAGGATAAGCAGCCCAGATAAACAATATTTTCCGATGACTTGATCCTGGACCATTTCATACTAACCTTCTTTTGAAAGTTTTTAAAGTTAACGGGGTTTGACACCCAAGTCAACTGTAGAGTTTCCATTCGCAAATACTTATTTGTAAGGCGTTCATCAGCTCACGATAGCGTTTGTCCAGATAAAGGCTTACCTCTAGGCTTTGCTGCTCGAGTTTTTGCGACTGTGTAAACCAAGCCAGCAATAAAGCCAACCGTTACAGCCGAAACGCTTCCAAACGTGACTTTGTCACCAAAAAAAATCATTCCACTGGCAGCCACTGGGAGCTTGTTTAACGCGCCAACCATGGAATATGTGGTTGAGCTGGTAGTACGAACACACCAAGCAGTGGAGTAAGAGATGAATACTGCTGCCGCTCCTGAGAAAGCCATTGCACTGAGCAAGAGGGCTCTATTACTTTCTGGAAAGTTTCGAGCCAGGGATTCCCCAGACCAATCTTCGAATAAAAATGAAAATACAACTAGAACTGGGATTGAGAGCAGATTGTTATAGAACATAGTATCCCAATCTTTAAAGTTAGTAACCTTGATGCGCTTCCTCATAGCCAAAATCTGAAAAAAATCCAAAGAGCCTAGATGATGAGAAAAAGATCCGGCTATGAAATGTCAGGATAGGCTTACATATCCGGCACTAGCAAAACAATTGATAATCATCCATAAATACCCTGCATTTTTCTGTACCATAGCACGATACTGGGATAGGCTAGCAGTTTTTGCCGTAGTAGCCGTGATGGTTTGAGGATCAGAAAATATAGCTGATGAGATATCACTCCAGGCTGCAATTAGAGAGCTTAACACCATCAATCCAAAAGACGCCATTGTCAGGGCAGAGACTGATCCGGCAAACCATATGACCTCTCCATATGCCTATCAATTGGTTTAAGGTCAATGATATATTTGACATAATAGGAAAAAATAAAGAGGGCAGACTCTTATTTAGAAAAAAAAATGAATATATATATGTAAAAAATAAGAATGTAAAAGAAGTCAACTGACAATCAAAATGATCGTCAGGTTTTTGAAGATGGTGTAGACAGGAATTGAAAGAAACTGCAAAGCTTTGGATCCAGTGTAAATCACCACAACGAGCAAAAATGAAATTGGAAACCATCGCTTGGCATCGTTTGAATCAAAATCCTGGTAATTAATCAACTGAAACAGATCGTATTTTTAATGTTTACAAGTATTTGTTTTCTTTTCCAAATGAAACAAGTTGCTCACTCGGAGTGATTTTGAAAGAGCAACGCAGCCCACACAGACCAATGACTGAATGGTGAGCAGAAGAAAGTTCATATCAAAGTGACGTCCGGAAACAACAAACTTCAGACGACAAACAGAAAAAAAAGAAAAAAAAGAAAAAGAAAAAGCGGCCAACAGGAAATGTTAATTAGATTATCCAATATATCGAAAGAATACAGAAAGAGAGAACCTTATTGACGACGGTCATGAGGATGCTTGCAGCACAGTAACAAGCAACGGGCAAAGCTGGATTGTTAAGAATAGCATCTAAAGCCCCTGAACGGTGATGAGAATAAAGCGAAGGGGGAGAGTTGTGACCACTAGACGGAATCGAAGCAACAGGACGCTTAGTGTCTGGTTCATCGTCCCCAACAGTAAGTCTGTAGGAGTTTTCTTTGGTGTCCATGAGTGAAAGTGTCAAATCAAAACTGTTTGAATGGTCAAGAATGTTTCAGATAATTGCAACCTTGACGCCATCGGATCTGTGCGCTGTCCGAGTTTGTTTACTGAGGAATGAATTAATTATGCACTTTAAAGAAACTTCCGTTGAAATGAAATTCAATGTTGGATGGCGACTTGAATTAGAAAATCCATCGCTTCAAATCTGTTCAATCGTCGTCATTCGCACCGTTCTGAAATAGATTCATGTCGACTTGGTCATACAAGGTTTGGCAGAAAGCAGCAATGAGTAGCCAGTTCAGGTCCGGCGTACAGTGTATCAGGCTCCATATGAAAGCTAGAAATTTGTTGAGAGCAGTTGATAAAATGGGGCAAACTTGTAGGATGATGCAAGATCGGTTGAAAATGATTGAGATGCCTTTGTGGTTTGGAAACATCTTGGGAGAAATTTGTTTTACATTTCAATCTGTATCACTATGAGGTTAAACCTACTTTTTATATTCAATGATAAGCACTGGGTACAGTGGGCGGCAACATATTTTCACCACCACATAATTGTTTTTTTTTTCCCCGCCATTTTTCTTTCCTTGATACCACCATCATATCAACAATACCCCTAATTTCCACATTTCATTCTTTTTGCTCTTCTTTGTTTTATTCCTCTCAGGTACTATTTATTTTTTTCACTTCCTAAAAAGTTCTGCACATTAATTAATTAGAGTGTTTTTTACATTCTAGGATGTCACACTCAATAACCAGAAAACAACACCTCTCTGAAGAAATAAAAGGCATTGTTGTTGGCATGTCAATTGCAGGTTGCAACAAATCATTTATTTCCCACCACCTCACCCTTCTACACTCCACTATCTATTCAATCCTTGAATGCTATTCTGCCTGTGATATAAGGCACTTAATTAGCAATAGTCCTTAAGACAAACAGGGATGAAATACTTACCAAAATCTCTGTTTTACTCATAAAACACTTATTTCCTGGTAAAATTTGCAAGGATGCCCATGATTTGGGCCTTTGGAAGTGAATTGTGGCTAAAAAGCCTTTTGTTGGTGTTACACATTACAGCAATTAACTTCCTTTGATTGTCAACATCTCCGATAGACTGTTGAAGATTGGAAAAGGGTTGTCTGAACTGGTGAGTCATTGTTTGAAGCTGGTAAACTGTTGCAATTGAAACTAGTTTGGAAAACAAAGGATGAAAAATATAACACTGAATGTCTTCAATTCACCTTCCAAAGCAACTGATTGTCAATCATGGTTTGTGGAGGCTTTGTCAATACTGCCAAAGTCCCCCTTGTAATCTGTCTTTCCAAATATACAAATTAAAAAACAATGATTGGCATTGTTTACCATAGTAGAAGAATGCTTACAGTTGCCTTTCTGCAGGCAGAGCCCAGATGAGTTGAAAAAACAGACACCAAAAAATCCTCTCCTCTAATGTTCTCTCACCTTCTCCTATCACATCTCTGGTCACCAAATTTCTTGTATCTTCTGGTAGATTCCCTAAAGATCTTTTACTCTCACAGTAGCTCCCTACTTAGCTCCTAGTTTCATTTCTTGTTTCTCTTTCTCATTTTTTCACCTCACTTTGTACTTAAACTGTCTTAACTTTGTCTTTTTTCCTTCATGCCCCATGCTGGGTGAGATTGTAAGAAATATAAAAAGAAAAAAGAAAAATAACTTTCTTCCTAAAGAAATAACATGGAATTATCTTAATCCATCAAAGTAGGACTAAGTTTTATAAGCCAGATTTTAAGAAAACAAGAACAGGAATATTCTCAAAAGAACAAGCATACAATGTCCAGTCTAATGATGCACATAGGTGTAAAAATACAAAGAAAATTGACACTATATTACTCCTAGAAATCCACTAAAAAGTTGGTAGTAAATCTCTAAAAGATATATATTAATTATCAGTAGAAGATATATGATAATGATCAGTAGAAGATATATGATAATGATCAGTAGAAGATTTATGTTAATGATCAGTAGAAGATATATGTTAATGATCAGTAGAAGATATATGTTAATGATCAGTAGAAGATATATGTTAATGATCAGAAGTCTCTGAATTCTCTCTAGGAATCCTCATTTTCCATCTCACCAACAAAGCATCAAAAATCTATTATAGATCTATTATTCTATTATTCATAATGAATTTGACTATTATTCTTTACTAATAAATCTATTATTTACCAAATCTCATAGTAGAATATCTATTATAATAGCTATTCTATCATCAGCTATTATGTATGTAGAAGGCTATAGTTGGGAGGTTTTAAGATGTTACCATTAGGCTATCATTAATGTTCATCATCTTTGAAGCTTGCATTGTTTTTCTGAGAGCTGGTTAGGGTGAAGATTTCCAAATGAGGCCAAAAATAAAAAGGTGTCCTTGGAAGAAGTTGAATAGGTGGTCTTGGAAAAAGCAGAAAAGGTGGCCTCAGAAGCAGAAACAAAGGTGGCTCTTTTAAGACCCCATTTATATTAATATGATTGGCAAAGCATTTCAATACAGAACTACCAACAAACAGTAATCTATAAGGGTTTCGTCTCTTCTACTTTTTGCATCCACTCAACTAAATTATGGTTTTAAAAACTTGGCTTTCATTTACACTATTTACCATTCAATCCCCTATATTTAAATTGAACACAAGCCAAAAAAATATTTTTTTATGAAGAAAGTGATACCTTGCTCACAAGACCTTTTTGCAGCCAGTTTTTCAGACACATTAATTCTTCAACTGTACTTTCAGCTAAAGAGGCCCAACATATTGAAATACAACTACCAGAAAATGAGAAAGTTCTCTTACTAGGTGCTAATGTAGCTGGAATACAAAATTAATCTTTGGAAATCCTAGAAAGAATTAGAAATGTCTTCTGATAATATTTTTACCACAAAATGGTGTCTCAAGTTTTATAAGCATGAAAAAGGTTTAAATAATCACCAACTTCATCCTGCGGAATAGTTGTAGAAAAAAACATGTCTTTCATCAGGACTCTTAAAAGTATACTCTTCTACCTGATTACATTGCTCTCTTGTATCATAAATTACAGAATAATTATAAAAAATGTTGCATAAATAAGTTTCAGCCTTTCTCTTTTCTTTAAAAACTTTCTCTTGACTCTTTTTTGGATCATTATAGAAATCTGGCTTTAAATGTGGATCTAAGAGAATGGAAGTTTTTTAATTTTCTGAACTGATATTGTAATACTTCTAAATTTTATCAAAAGATACTGAAGCAGCATCATATAGAAGTTCATCTTCTCCATGGGAGTCCCTGACTTCTTCTGCATAATTAAGTAGAGAAGTATACCAGGGAATAATAGGGGGTATCAAAGTTAGAAATCTTCCATTTCAAAATACCTCTTTTTTCCACCAAATCAACCATGACTATTTTTTAAAATATGATGTATTGTGCCCCCAAAACACCTTTTTATAGAGAGTTAATGTCAAGTTTTTCGCTTTCTTTTTTTGTTGTGAAATACCTTTTAAATAATTACACATTTCTAACTTTGATACCCCTTAATATCTGTAATATTCAAGTATTTATCTGCCTGAACAAATAAAGTAGCTTCCTTGAAAGGTTGAAGAATGCTAAATATCTCTTTTATTTTGCTCCATTTTACTGCCAAAAAGTCAATCTGTAGAAAAATTAAAGTGTATGAATTTAAATTTTTGATATTAAAAAAGTACCTCATTTAACATAATAAATATTTAAAAAATCTTTTTACTGAATCATTAATTAGACTATCTTCTTTAAAATAAGAAATTTGTCTTTCAAGTGCCTTTTTTTGTTGAATAGAAAACTCAAGCATAGAAAATGTAGAGTTCTATTGTGTAGAATTGTTTAATAATGGCTTGACTTCAGAAACCCCCTCATTATTAAATATCTTCTCAAACCATCTTCTTCAATTCTCATTTTCTTGGATTGGAGTCTTAAACTGTTGAAGCTCAGAAATATTGTCTGAAAAATACTTTAAAGCTGATTCTGCAGACAGTTTCAAAACATGAGCAAAAAGTTGAATATGGTGTTCATCATCTAGGAAAATTACTCTCTCAACAGCCAAATCCATAAAAGCATCATTTTTTCTAGAATTGTCCATTGTGATGTCCAAATTTTGTTCACATAACTTCTTATTAATTGTTCATGCTCAAAAATATTGTCTAAAGGCTTGAATGGCTCTCTGTATTGATCTGAATTTTTACCTGCCAGTGGTCCAGTCACATTGAAAGGCTCGTCATTCCCATCATCAATATTGTCTTGGAAGAATTCATTCAATAATAAACAAATATTATATATTTTAACATCTGTATGACAGCCAAAAAAAGAGAAGAAGCCAAATAAAGCCCATTTCATCCACCACTCCTCATCTATACAATTTAGTGCTAGGCTAATATTAGGAGACCCCCATCAAGAAGTCCAGATATCCAGAGTAGAAGTGAAGCAGGTAGCAGAATTTAAAATTAGAAGTAAGTTATTTTTACATAAAGATATGTACAAAGAAGATATTCTTCTTCATATTTTATCTTCAGAAAGTGTCTTGATTTGATGGTTAAGGTTAGAAATTAAGGCCAAAAAAGCGTGTTTTCCTACAAAATTGAGGGATTTTTTATGATTAATATTAGAGCTAACAAGATTTATGTTAAATTTTATTTAGCTTTCTGAATGACAATATATATATTTGTTCAATCATTACAAAACTCATCATAAATAGTGTCAGCCTGTATATCTCCAGGACTGAGCAAAAAGTAATGTTACACACATGAACTATACATGGGAATAATAAATAAGAGTACACAAATAGTATACATAAGTAAAATTATGATAATACACAAAAAATGCCATTATAACACCTTATATACACGCATATATCCACCTTTTATAGGTCTTATGTACTTAATATTAAGTTGGAATATGTTAGGGTAATCTTAAGAACCTTAAGTATAAGGCTACATAATTTTTAAGTACACTTAAAGCTGTTATATTCATTGTTTTATGCAAAAAACAAGAAATGCGCTTTATTTCACTTAAAAGTTGACTATATGTGCTATAAAATTGAGAATATCAAAATTGCGCTTTGACAGATCTATTGGGCTCATTTAGAACTATTGATTTGGCTATTTAAATGCATAAAAATAACACTTTTCAAATTTGGTGTTTTTTATGCCAGAAATGGCTTCTGTGTACTGGCCACATACTGCCTGCTTTTTTCCCGTGTGAATAGCTTCATTTTTAGCAAAGTTAGCTTTTTCACACTATAATTACCCCACATTCTACGCCCACTGTGGGGAAACACACTAAAATAGGCGACAGGCGCTTATTTAGTGTCCTAGCTTAATTAATAATGCATTGACCTTGTTTATATGCACTAATTTCATTAATAACCTCACTCTTGGCACTTTATTTCATCACCACGCTTAAATTCGCCTAATTTTAGTCAAGGATTTACCCGTGCAAGCGCCTGCCAAGAACTGCATGTAGTTACCCCACATCTCATGCTCTTTTTTAAGTTTTTGGGTGGTTTCTCAGTCAATTTTGGTTATTTTTGAATGGGAATTTCACGTAGTATAATGTCAGGATTAGCCCCATTATTTCTACAGTCAATCCCCCTTATTATTAAGCTATTATTAACCTTAAAAAGTCTCCTTTAGTCTGTAATATTATTATTTTATACGCATATACACTCTTTTTGTCTTTTTCTTTAATTTTGAAGGATTTCCCTTATTATTACAGGATTTTGGCGGTTGTTATTCTTCTAATTATGTCATGGGTTACTGGGAATGTTGATGGGCATGTCTATTAGTTGTTTAGAGGCGTCTTTAACTTTGTATTGGGTGGTACATCAAGGGAATCATTGGGGAACTCAGTGTGTATAAAAGGAGGAGGTTTTTGGGTTGTATTTCTTCATTCTTTATCATTACAATTTAACCAATATAACCAAACCAATTACAATACATATCAATTAGTACTTTTATAAGACTTTTGAATAGTATCTGAATTTATATAATCTATTTTTCTACCAACTATAAAGATTGAAAGCCATATATAAGAATAGTGAGAATTATATTACTGAGACCTTTATATTTGATTATATTTTACAACTTAGTGGATTAAAACTAAAGTATTCATATAGGACCATTAAAATCTTCTAGACAACTGACTATTCAAGCTAGTTCACGTCCTTGTACTTGACCTTAGCCTGACAAATAGCAATAGCCAATCTCCAATCTTCAATATGGTTTTTTTCATGTGTAATGAGATTAGTTATTGTCTTTTTATTGCAACTGAAAACACTTGAGCTTCCAGGTTGGATGAATTTTCATTTTCCATGTAGCACTGGGCCAAAGAATCTTTCAACTACTGCACTCTCACTTCCAAAATCACTTCAAAATATAGATCTATTATTGTCAGTATAGTCTAGTATATAAGTATGATATAATAGTGTTTATTTATGGTCCTACTATTTATTGATAAATGATTTAGTGATTAAACCTCAGGGGAAGACTAATAAAATAGTTGTAATCAAGTCAAACTCACAATACTTGGATTTAAGTGCGTGCTAGTGGTGGAAAATAGATGAATAAAATATAGTTATAGCTTTATATAAAGATAAAATCAATTTATAGTGGCTTTATAATATATTTCTAAAGGTTAATAATTGTATAGTAGTGTTTGTTGGAGTTGTAGTAATTGAATGATGATAAATAACCGTCAAAATCCCTCCTTACTTATACCCAAATCCACTGGAGTGCACAGACCTTCAATCCAGATGATGTCACTGCTATCCCCGGCAATTACAGCACTGTGAGGGCCCATCACCTCCCCATGGCGTCCACTTCAAGCAGTTTCAACACCCAGACCTCCAGTAAGGACCCTCCATCACTATTAATAATAACACTGATCCACACCATAAATAGAAAACCCAGATAAAAGCGGATACCATAAAGAAACAGGTAAAATAAACAATCAAAAAGAGATTTAATGAAACCAAAAGCATATAAAGGAAACAAATAAAATGTCCAAGCCCCCAATAACATCCCCAAGCATCCAAATTAACCCAGAAACATCCTTCCAACCCATAAATCCGTGAATAACCATTCAAGGAAGTAATTTTAGTTGTCCAAACTGGGTGTATGCGCCTGATATAGGTGTCTATGCTTCTGTAGGCGTTGTGAGTCCACTGATTTCGTCCATATGACCTAAAATAAGCAGAAAAACAAAGGTTATAGGCTATTAAGGGGCTAAAACCCACTTATATACCTAAATATACATAATATACTGCATATTTCACTAAATATGAGATTTATGTATACATATAAGCTTATGTATGTCAATAATTACTTCATATCACTTAAGATAAGTATATTATGACTCCATTAACACCTTAATAAATATTATTAGGCCATGGATAAGATATTTAAACTATTATAAGTTATATAATAGAATAATTATATATATATATATAATAAAATAATATATATTATTATTTTAACCTTATTTTTAAGATATAAGCTTAATCTACTTAAGGTTATCTTATTTTAAGCATAAGAAATATTCAGTCCTAAGGATATCTAGGCTGACACTCCCTCACCCCAAAAAAAAAAATTGTTCAGACATTTTAATTAAAACTAAGGAGTGAAATAATAAAATAAAAAAAATAAAAAATAATTTTTATAATACATATACTGAATGAACAGTATTATTTAGATTTAAATTTTTTCAAGAGATTGTTAAGATCAGAGATTTCATTTTCTGGAATCCACTGGTCATATTCACTTGATTTATTTTTAAATCTTAATAGATACTCAACTCCCTTTTCTTTAGTAAGGTGTCTCTTTTTAAGTATCTTTTCAATTTATGCCTTTTCAACTATTTCTTCAGGTTGCTGTTTATGCCTTCCTGATCTTCTTGGAAATAGAGCAGTATCATTAGAATGGTATGGTTTTATAAGAGAAATAGGAGATACTGGATGTTTTCTATCATATGGTGCATATAGAATAACCTCAACAGCATTATTACCAACCATCTTTATAACTACAAATGGTCCAATGAATGGATCCTTCAATTTAACATAACCATTTAAATTGAAATGTAGTGTTGAAATAAGGACTTCATCACCCTCTTTGAACATTTGTTCTTTATGGGCTTTATCCCATCTTTTCTTTTCATACTCAAACGCCTTATTTATACATTCTTGAGCATTTTTTCTGCATAATTCCTGCATCTGAAGAAAAGATTTAGTACCTGGATGGATATCCAATCTAGGTAACTTATTAATAGTTTTAGCAGGGGTATTAGGTACATAACCCAACCATAACTCAAATGGCTTTTTGCCAGTGACAGAATGCACTGTACTATTGTATGCAAATTCTAAACATGGGATAAGGGTTACCCAATCATGCGTGAATTTGTCATTTTCTTTAAAATTAAGACCAAAAAGCACAGTATCTTCTTATCATATCTTCTAAGGTTTGTATCATTCTTTCTGCTAGCCCATTAGTTTGTGGATGGTGTGCTGTAGAAAGTTTTAATTGACACCCTGAAACATCCACAAGTGACATCCAGAACTCAGAAGTAAATTTAGGATCTCTGTCAGAAACTATTGCTTTGGGGAAACCTGCTATATTTAACATTTGTGTCCACCATAAAAAAGCTAAGTCCTTTGCAGAAACCTCTTTGTGGGTAGGAATAAATTTACACATCTTTGTAAATCTATCTACAATTACCCAGCAGGAGTTATAACTCTTATGCCCTGCTATTGGCAAACCTGTTACAAAGTCCATGTTAATGATTTCCCATGGAGCTTTTGGTTGCTCAATTTGTTGTAATAAACCAGCTCTTTTTCCTGTTAATCTTTTAGATTTTTGACAAGAATCACATGTTTCAACATATTTCTGAACATCCTCAGACATTTTAATCCACCAAGCTGTGTTTTTTACTCTGGTTAATGTTTTATGGTAGTCAAAATGACCTGCTAATATATCATCATGACATATACTTAACATTAACTCCTTCATTGAAGGGGGAATTACAATTACATTACTTAATTTTTTCCTGTAATACATAAAACCATCCTCAATGGAAAATTTTCCTTTTTCTAATGCCTCTTTATACTTAATTGGTAATGTTTTTATTAAAACATTCATTGAAGCATTAGATGGATCATTTAATATTGCAGTTAATTTACTCAAGTCAGGATCTGAATTATAATTATCAAGAATTGATTGCATAAACTCATCCTCAAGATCTACAATATAAATGCCATAAATGTTAATAATCTCTGACTCAGGAACATAAGCAGGATTATAATCATTATTAGGCAGAGGTACTCTAGATAACAGATCTACATTACAGTGCAAGGTTCCTGCTCTATGTGTAATAGTCATCCGGCCTCTGTATTCTTGTACAGCTAATTGCCATCTAAACATGTGTCTATTAGGAGTTTTCATGTTTAAGAGTGACTTAACTGCACTACAGTCAGTTATTAACTCAAATTTTTGGTCTTCAAGGTAATAATGTAGCTTCTCATGAGCCCATACTACTGCCAAACATTCAAGTTGAGTAGCACCATATTTCAATTCACCACTTCTCAGAGTACGTGAAATATAGCAGATTACTACTTCTGACATTTTACCTTCAATAAGTTGTTTTTGATGCAAAGCAGCACCCAGTCCAATAAAACTTGCATCTGTATATAATACAAAAGGTAATTGGAAATCTGGTAAACCCAAGATAGGAGCTGTCATTAAACATTCTTTCAACTTATCAAAAGCTTTTTGTCTTTCACTATTCCAAATGAAAGCTTCTGATTTCTTTATCAGTGTGGTCAGTGGTGCAGCAATTGATTGGTAGTTTTTTATATATTGTCTATAATAACCACACATTCCAAGAAAAGATTGTACATCCTTTACATTTTGAGGAATGCCAATATTCTTAATTGCAGCCACTTTATTTTGGTCAACACATATTTGTAAGCCAGATATAATATGACCAAGCACTTTTAAAGATTCAAACCCAAATTTACATTTTTTCAATGCAAGGGTCATTTTTATTTCATCCATTTTCTGAAATACTTTCCTTAAATGGATTAAGTGTTCATCAAAAGTTTTAGAGAACACTATGATGTCATCAATGTATACCATTAACCATCCTTTAATCATTTCATTATGGAATGTTATATCCATTAACTTCTGAAATACTGATGGAACATTTTTTGGTCCAAATGGCATTCTGAAATACTTATAAATTCCCATGTGTGTTGTTATCAACAAAATGTTCTGTGAATTCTTTTCAACAGGAATTTGATGGTACCCTTTATTTCCATCTAGGAAACTTATATATTTAGCACCTTTAAGGGTAGCATGTATAGAGGCAATCCTTGGCAAGGGATAAATATCATCTACTGTAAATGTATTTAATGCTCTATAATCACCGCACAGTCTTGCTTTATCTTGTTCATAAGAAATTAGCACTGGTGATATTACACAATATTTTGGTGTAGTTTCAACCTTCTCAAGAATGTTCATTTTTAATAACATCTTAATATTATCCTCTATGTCTTTCCTCTTCATTGGTGAAGCAGGGTATAGTTTCTTTTTAAGACTAGCAGGAATATTATTCATATCACAGGTTAAACTAATCTTCATTTCATGATCTTTTACAAGGCCAAGTTCATTTGTACCATGTGCAAAAGCCATTGGAAAAGCTTTAATTAATTCCAAAATATTATCTTTCTCAGTTTTACTTATCTGAGTGCCAAATGATGTTCCATCTCATTGGATTCTCTTCCTTTACACGGGGAATTTGTTACTGACTCAATGTGTAAGACTGTGTTAAAAGAATTTATTTTAAATTTCCTCTTACCATTCATGCCGATTGTAAAATTGTTATTAGCAGGGTCTAATTTTACACCAAATTTAGTCAGAATATCATTTCCAATGATAAAACAGTTACTACAGTTAGTATTATTCATTACTACAAAGTCACAAGTTACTCTTACATAACCATGTTGATGTTTAAAGAAAACAGCAGCTTTGTATTTACCAATGGGGTGTAGCACTGATCCAAAACCTCTCCAATTTTTATTTTGAAGTGGTTCAAGCTTAAACTTATATTCACTATCAATTTTCTGTAATGTATTAGTGGAAACAACAGAACCAGCAGCTCCTGTGTCCAGTACTTTATTAACATTTTCACCAGAAATGATAGCTGGAACCATGATAGGTGTCATTCTAAAGTTATCAGCTTGTATATCCTTAATGAATTCAGCATCCTCAAAATTCATTAAAGATTCATTTGAGTCCATATTTAATATTGGATTTTCAAAGATGGACAAATCATCTTCCAACATACAGACTTCATTTTCATCACTATATGAGATATTTCTGTCATAATCACTTGATTCTTTACTTTTTTCAGTTTCAGTTTCAGATTCACGTTGATTTTTAACAATATTTATGTTTTTCTCACATTTGTGACCTTTGACCCAAGGTTTGTTACACTTATAACAAGTATTTGTTTCATACTTTTTAGGTACTACAGGTGCAGTAGGGTTTTTCTGCTTCTCCTGAAGGGTTTTTGAATTCTGAGTTTTTACAGGTTCAACATTTTGTTTATAAGTGGAATACCTTGATTCATACTTATGGTTTAATAATATTTCATTGCAAATATTAATAAAGTCAGAATATTCAGTAACATTTAATGTTCTAGAAACAACAATATCTCTGACAGATATAGGTAATTTATATATTATCTTATCTTTCCATAAGTTAAAATCCATATGAGGCTCAATGGCTTTTAATATTTTGTTTAAATTCATTAAAAATACCATGGTTTTGTCACCATTCAATGGATTATACCTAGTCTTCTCATAAAGTCTCTGCTGAGTAAGCCTGAATTTAGAGCCTCCAAATTGTTTTTCAATAAGTTATTTCTATTCAGCCCAAGAGTAGTCTCTACCCTCACTTAAGACAGCTTCAAACCATAATAAAGCAACATCCTTAAATAAAGAAATTAATTTTGATGTTATCTCTTCATCTGGTAACTTATATGAGAATTTCAAGTTGTCAATTCTTTGAATAAAATGTTGCCAATCAGAGCTGGCTTCCCCATCATAAGTTGGGTACTGATCTATCTTAGGCCAGTTTTTCTGATTGGATTTTATCTCACTAATCTTAGGTAAATTCAACAACTCATTTACTTTTGATAAATGGTCTTGTATTTCTTCCTGCACGGATTTGTGACTTACATTTTCAGATTTGACACTACCACCAGATGGTTTTAATTGTGGTGGTATAGGGAAGGAATGAGATTCACTTTTGCCAATGAAAGGATTATTATTATATTTATTATACTTATGATTATCCTGGTTCATTAGTAGATTGGCAGTTTCAATCTCAACTTTAGTTAATCTTTGTAGCAACTCAGAGACACTTTGATTTGTCTGGGCAAAAGATAACTTTGTTCTTGATTCAGTTTTTAATAAATGTGTTTCATATAATTTTTCTAACTCACAGAATTTGTTTGAAAGGTCATTATATTTATTACTCAATGAATCATATTTAAGAGTTAGAGACAAATGTTCTTTCTCTAATTCTTTGTTATGTGTTGCTAATTGAGAAATGTTTAATGTCAAGGATGAAATTGTATCACTAGTGAGCTTAACTGTCTGTTCATCACAATCAGTCATTCTATTCCACAATGCTGAAACAATTCTATGGACAGTTGGATTATTGTTAAAATATTCCATGTCCTCCTTTTCAATTCTCTCACTCTCCTGTGAACTTCTCATCTCACTAGAAGGTGGTTGCAACTGAGGGTTAACTGTATTATCATTGTAAATAGTACTGTTATTGTGGACAAAAGACAATTCAGGTGTATCTACTCTAAAACCTAAATTTCTTAAATCTTCCTCTATTTTTTGCACAGATTTAACATCAATAGAATTACCTATATTGTAATTATCAGTATTATGTTCAATCTGAGAGGGTAATCTACTTACCAAGGGATGGTTTCCAGTCCTGATTTTTGGCGCTTTTTTCCTTTGTAAGGGTGAGCTGAGGAAGTCAGATGAGGGGGTGGATCCCTGTTGCAACTGTGGCTTGTCCACTGTTGGTGAAACCAGTCCCATTTCCATTTGTCTACCCGGATTTTCTCCTGGGAGTGAGTTGACCCGCCTTGGATAGGGGGTTGCTGATTTGACTGACTGGGCTGGCCTCCCTTTAATTCTTCCAATGCCTGATTCATCTGCTGAAACCCTACCTTGCAATTGTTTTGCAACTGCTCTACCTCTTTGAACATGAGTGATTTTGATTCCTCCAACTTCAGAACCTGTTTGGCCAGGTGGGACAGTTGATCCTGAAGAGGAGGAGACGTCTTTTTTATAGTTATCTTTTTTAAGAGGGCGTCCTTTTCTTCTATACTCATGCTTTCTGGCTGGGGGTACTGTTGGCCCTCCATGGTGGTGTCCTGGAAAGTTTTTGTTAGCTTTAGACCTGGTATTATAAGCAGGCTTTTCACTTACACTGTCCTGGGGAGCACTCATATTGTTAAGAATGACAATATTTTACGTCTAAAAAAGGAAAAAACTCTATGAAATTAGTAGACAAAAGATATTAGCAATTATATTACTAATAAAAAAGCAATGGAGCTTACCCTGAATTTATATCTTTATTTATTTAAATAAAATATAAGAAAAATTCAAAAAAATCTGTTAAAAATATAATAATAAGGTTAACTAGACCTCTATAAGGGTGAATAAGTAGCTTACAAGCTTTAACCAAATACCAATTTAATTGGGTGCTATATTGGTGTCCAAATACCAAGTGAAATTGGGTTTATATTGGGTACAGTTACTACTGTAAATATCTAATTTTTATGATAAAAAATTAGTACAATTATTTTAAGGGTTCTTTTCCGCAATCAATGAGTTATGATGACCCACTAATATGCAGCAGACCCAAATATTTGGTTTTTTTTGAGCTGTACTAAGGTAAAAATCACGTCCCAAGGCTTATACTAAATAATAAGTAAAATATAAGGAAAGACCCCCAATTGTCAGTATAGTCTAGTATATAAGTATGATATAATAGTGTTTATTTATGGTCCTACTACTTATTGATAAATGATTTAGTGATTAAACATCAGGGGAAGACTAATAAAATAGTTATACTCAAGTCAAACTCACAATACTTGGATTTAAGTGCGTGCTAGTGGTGGAAAATAGATGAATAAAATATAGTTATAGCTTTATATAAAGATAAAATCAATTTATAGTGGCTTTATAATATATTTCTAAAGGTTAATAATTGTATAGTAGTGTTTGTTGGAGTTGTAGTAATTGAATGATGATAAATAACCGTCAAAATCCCTCCTTACTTATACCCAAATCCACTGGAGTGCACAGACCTTCAATCCAGATGATGTCACTGCTATCCCCGGCAATTACAGCACTGTGAGGGCCCATCACCTCCCCATGGCGTCCACTTCAAGAAGTTTCAACACCCAGACCTCCAGTAAGGACCCTCCATCACTATTAATAATAACACTGATCCATACCATAAATAGAAAACCCAGATAAAAGCGGATACCATAAAGAAACAGGTAAAATAAACAATCAAAAAGAGATTTAATGAAACCAAAAGCATATAAAGGAAACAAATAAAATGTCCAAGCCCCCAATAACATCCCCAAGCATCCAAATTAACCCAGAAACATCCTTCCAACCCATAAATCCGTGAATAGCCATTCAAGGAAGTAATTTTAGTAGTCCAAACTGGGTGTATGCGCCTGATATAGGTGTCTATGCTTCTGTAGGCGTTGTGAGTCCACTGATTTCGTCCATATGACCTAAAATAAGCAGAAAAACAAAGGTTATAGGCTATTAAGGGGCTAAAACCCACTTATATACCTAAATATACATAATATACTGCATATTTCACTAAATATGAGATTTATGTATACATATAAGCTTATGTATGTCAATAATTACTTCATATCACTTAAGATAAGTATATTATGACTCCATTAACACCTTAATAAATATTATTAGGCCATGGATAAGCTATTTAAACTATTATAAGTTATATAATAGAATAATAATTATATATATATATAATAAAATAATATATATTATTATTTTAACCTTATTTTTAAGATATAAGCTTAATCTACTTAAGGTTATCTTATTTTAAGCATAAGAAATACTCAGTCCTAAGGATATTTAGGCTGAAAATTATAGTTAAGAATATTTTTAGAAGCAATAGATGATGGGAATACATTAACATCTGATTGTGACACGGTTGGTTTCTAATAAATGATGTACTGGTAAGGGTTTAGCAAAACTAGTTAATACAGTTACCTGGACTAGAAATTTAAAATGCAATTAAAACATATGGTTTCTGCTCTTTCCATGCAATTTTTTGCTTGATAATTAATATTTTATCTCATTTCCATACAAATAATAGAAATATATACAATAGATAGCTATTATCTATTTGTTCTGATACTATAATAATAATCTATTATGCAATTAAATAATATATTAGAATAATGTCTATAAGAGACATTTATTATAATAGATGTGTCATACTTTTCCCACCAATAGACAAAAGTAAACCTAAATAAACTAGAAAAACTGATAAACACTAAAATAACCCTTTAAAAATTAACAAGTCATAAAGCAACCTCAATACATCAAACATAGAAAAGAAGATAAGATATCTACAGGTGCTAAATGCATAAGTGCAATAAAAAACTCATTGTGAAAAACTTCAAAAATAAAAAACAAAGAGATATGGAAAAAAACTACAAAAACCCTGAAAACAGCCATAAAAGACTAAAATAACCAAAAAAAAATTTCAAGACATAAAATTAAGAGAAAATAATCAGTTATTTGGGAATCCCAAATGTGTATCCAGAGCATCAACCCTTGACCCATGGTGTAGAAAACACTAATATTGCTGTATATTATTTAACCACTACATCCCAGTATTCATGCAGCTACTTCGTGCTAGCATGCAACACTGTGGCACTCTCATACCCTTTTTTAAAGAAAACAAAACTCATCACAATCTTTTCCTCATGAAGGAAAATTCCCTTATCCACACATCAAAAATAACTCAAGAATTGTATATGCACTATAGAACCCAGCTATAGACACAGAAAAAGATTGGGGTTTCTCTTAAAAATAAATTAAGAGTGCCTGCATCTCTTAGTATACTTTAAGACAGATAGCACAGCTGTTAGCACATTATGGCTCTTAGTTGTTAGAGACAATAGGAAATAGAGGTGAAGAAGTGTATTATCTCTAAAAGGTGAATAATACTATAGTTATACTCACCAACAGAAGCACAGATATATAAGATTTATATTCAAAAAATAGATAAACATAATAGGGGGTCTTAAACATTAGCAAAAATTCCAAGAAGATTTCATTTGAGCAATTCCACACAAACACATCATGAAACATGGCTTATTTTGTACTTGGGTCCTCAAACATGGGGTTAATTACATCATAATTTTGTGCCATTTTCTCAACAACAGCTCAGTCCACCAATACACAAATTCCCCCAATCAACTGCAAATCATAGCTCTTCTCTCCCTCCCACTTTTACAAATAAGATTTTAACTCTTCTCACCACTGTAAGCTTTTTACCTTTTAATTCCTTTTTTCATCAATTTTTCCTGCTCAAATTAATATCCTCAAAAATCCAAACTACTGATTCTAATACCAATAATCAAGAATTTCCTTTGGATACTTTACTCAATTCTTCTGAATTTGAAGAACCAACTGTATATTTTGATATTTAGCTCAATAAGTCCATGGTAATAAGATTAAACTACTTTTGATATTACTTTTCCTTTTGCATTAATAATTTACTCCTCATGTACAAATTAGACACAGGGCTCATCAAATATAGAGAATTATAAGGAACTAACTGATGAAAAAAGGCTAGAAGATAAAGAGTCAACACCTCCTCAAAACGGACTCAAGAAAAAATCTTCTGCTAGTTTTGGGACAATTAATCGATGTCAAAGGCTGTCTTTTCTGCTTGTGGGAAGATTTTTAACAAGCATGATAAAGTTTATATTTTTTTTTTGTATTTAATGATGATTTTTTTAATTTTTTCTCTTATCCTTTAAATTTAAACTTGTTTCAGAAAATGGACAAGATCAGATTAAAATCATGCAGCTGCAGTCTCAAGGAGAATTTCCAAACATCAAAAACTCGTTTGTGAGCTGATACCTCTTTGTAGAATAGTCTTCAATTCTAGATGAAGTGTTCATTTAAAAATTTGAGAGAATTAAAACTTGATATATAATTTGGTTTTTAAAGAGATTGGATCTAGGTAAAACAAGGGAATTCATGGAGGCAGACTATGCAAGTTTATTTTGGAAATAACATTATGGGGTTCAGATCACCAGATTTTAATTTCCAAGTCAAAAAAAATTTATGTCATTTTTTTTTGGCAATACTATCCCCTGCTATTTACTATAGAAGGGGTTGGGAATCACCAAACTTGTTGCAAGTAAAAATAATTATTTTAAAAAAATAATGGCAATAAACTGCCTATTGTTTCATTAAATTAGGGGCCTAGATTTCCAAGTTTTATGTTCATTTCATAAATTAACATATAATAAATTCATATAAGATAATTAAGAAAGTTATATTAATGATATTTCATGTAGAATTCAAATGGAAATCATCTGTGAATGGAGTCAATGAGATCATACAACATGTTTACACATGAGCTTCATGAAGAAAAAAAATTTCCCCATGATTACAATTATACAAAAACAAGGTCTTATGGCTCATTAATTTAAGTAGGTAGACTAACTTATATGTCTTATTAAATTTTTAATTCATGAAATAAAGATGAGACTTGTCTGCCTATATTAGACCCATATTTTGTTTCCTACCTATATTTTTACTTTTTACCTTACCTTCATTTCTTGCCTTATAAATCCAGTTGACTAAATCTATATTTTCAGTCATTTTTATCTAAAAAAAGGAAAAGAAAATTAATCTTAATGAAAAAATATAATAAAATTTAAATAAAACATACTTACAAATTATCACCTAAACCACCTGAAAGGAAGAGTCTCAAAAATTAGTGAAACACTTTATTAAAAGTGCCTAAATTCTGCCCCAAAGCACCTAAAAAAAGTCTCAAAAAGTGTCCAAAAGTTCCCCCAAGAAATGGCCCAAAAATTTATTATAAAGTGTCCAGAATAGTGCCTACATATTCCTCAAAAAGTGAAAAAAGTTGCCCATAAGTCCCACAAAAAATGACAAAAAGGTCCAAAAAACACCTAAAATAACTTTAAAATGCTCAGAAAATGTTTCAAAGTCAATTCTGAATGATTCCAAAGCATTTTTGCAAAATAAAAAGCCAAAAAGTGCTTTTGGGTGTCTCACCTAGATTCTCTCATTGTTCTATTGGCCTTTTTTCATTAGTCACAAGTCTGGCTCCTCACAGTTTTTCACTCAGCTTGGTACTCAACAGCTCAATTTATGGACCTCCTTCTTCAGCAGCATCAAACCTCTATACTCATTGCTATTGGCAAATCATTTAATTATTTCACATTTTTTCTCAAATATTCACTAGAACCTCTGTGCTAGCTTTCATGGGTCTTTTGGCTTATATTAGTCATAAGTCTGGCTCCTCATGGTGTCTCACTCAATTGTTAGTCAAAAGTACAAGTAATGGACCTCCTTTGTCAGCATCATCTAACTGCTATACTCATTACTATTAGTGAATAATTTAATTAATTCACAATTTTTTTCAAATATTCACTGGAACCCTTGTGCTAGCTCTCATGGGTCTATTGAACTTCCTTCATTAGTCATAAGTCTCACTCAGTTTGTTAGTCAACAACTCAAGTTATTGACCTCCTTCATTGGCAGCATCCAACCTCTAAACTCATTACCATTGAAAAGTTATTTATTTAATTTGTAATTTTTTTAACTAACTACTGGAACCTCTGTTGTAGCTCTCATGGGTCTACTGGCCTTCTTTCATCAGTCATAAATCTGGCTTCTCACTCAATCCAATTTTTTGGGGGGTGGTCTTGTTCAATGTTATTGGCTTCTGTGACAAATATTGCTGTTTTAAAAGCTACCTATCAGTTCAGTAATCTGTCTTCTCAATTAAAAGACAATTCTATCTAACTGGAAAATCATACTTTAAATTTTACTTAGTCATATTTTTGGTTCACATATATATATATATATTTACTGTTAATTTTGATTAGATTATTTGAACCTTTTGGAAGCATAGGACCTTTTCAGCATGGGGGGTGTTGAGATTTGTATTTTACATATGCTGTGCTTCAAAGGTCCTGCACTCTAAAATCCCTTTTACTTTGATAATGTGTGACATTTATCTCTAATCTTATTTTGTTGAATAATTTATTTACCAATATTATATCTCTGGTACATCATCATCTGAACATTTTGTAGCTTTTAACTCATAATTATCATCCCAATCAATAGATAACCCTACTTTTAGTCATATTAGCTTACCACAAGTAGTACCTGTTCAATTTTACTATTAAGAAATACTTTTTTATTTTGCTTTAATTATCAATTTCATTATTTTTTGGTTCCAAGTGGCCTTTACTTCACTTGTTTATGTTCCCTCTATGATGATCTTGCTGCCTCTGTCAATTGACGTAGCCTTGAAATATTCAAAATATCTTTTCAAGGTAATGGTACAGTCTGATTATGCAAGACAATGAATGGGGGCCAGATGCTACTGATTTGATTCCATTTGTAATAGAAACTAATGAGGGTTCAAGAACAATGCAAAGCCATTTTAAGAACAGAGAAGTTCCTAGGAGGCAACCACTGAAGGGGAGAGAAGGGAGGAAGCTATGATTTGTTTGTATTTAGTAAAATGAATCAATTTTTTCTGTATAATTGAAAAAATGAAGCATATTTGGAGTCTCAGGCTACTGCCTCTGATACCAATTGTGAAAGAGTGTTGATCACCTTCTCTGGCTGCTTACTTTCAGATAGATACACCAAATCATTGAGGTATCCTAGTAAAATAGAGTATTAGGAGAGGGATGGAAGGAATAAAAGATTAGAATTGTAGATAACTTATAGAATCAGAGATATTGGAGAACCTTTCAGGTATCCTTTAGGGGGGAATCATCAGAATATTCAAAATTGGAGAAATAAATGTTGGTTTTCCTTCTCACCATAAAAAATATTCAATAATAGAAACTAGATTTCATGGGAGAGAGAGTGAATTTAGGATTTGTGACCATCTAGTATTATTTAATGAGGGTAATTCCAATTTCATGTTGAATGAAAGAGCTCCATCAATTTTACCTTTCCTCCAACATTCCTTAGTCCAGGTGGTAAGGTACAGGAGGGGATCAGAGGTGCTTCTGAATGATTAGCCACCATAGTGTGTTTCAGGGAGGATGTTATAATATTCAATGTAGTAGAGCCTTGATATAAGTTACCATAGTATTGAGAAGTGCAGTGGGATGATATGCAATTGGGACTGAGTATTCAGGGAAACCAGGTTTGGTGATAATCACTTTTCTTGTTATTTTTTAAGGAGTTGGATAGTTCCCAATGTCAAGGAAGTTTTTAGAAATTGTGAGAAGTATTACTGAACATGCAGTGGTTTTTCAGTGCAAGAGGGAATTGGAAATAACATCCAGTCCCAGTGCTTTAAACTTCCTTATTTATAAAAGAGTAGCTGTGAGCTCTGGAACAATGAAGGTTGAAGAAGGCATGGTTGATGAGGGAGGGTGTCAGCCAGGCTACTAGACTTATCCAGTAAAATAATTAATTATCTTACTGAGATGAAGCCACACCTTTTAAATCCTTATTAATAATTAATTATTTATTGCTTACTTATGTATTACTTACAATTAACTAGCTAAGTACATTAAGTAATTTTAATAATTAATAAAAATAAATGTCCCATAAATTTTTACTCCCTAACACCGTGCTAAATGATACAGATGAGAGGGAATAAAAATAGTATTAAAATATAAAAAATATAAAAAAAGATTTTTCAAATTCCTTTATTAAGAAATTTAGATTTTTGTTGAATCAACATTTTAAATCAAATGTTTTATACTAAATGTGACGGTCTAAGGGAACTCAAGTTTTATTTAAAATAAAATTGATACCTTTATTTACGCACCATTTAGTATATCTTTTATTATTTCACATACTCTCTTTATTTAGTTATTTTTCTCACATCCTTGTATTAGGTGGTGTTAACTCTGTCTCTTTATTTCTCACATTTTTGCCTATAAAAGGCCCTCTCTTTTTGTACTTTTCAAACCATTCCTTACTTACTTACCAAACTTACAATATATAAATTAAATTTTTTATTACTATATTTTATAATATTTGTACTTAAATCCACTTAATTCTAAGATATAAATTGTCAGGCTAAGGTCAAGTACAAGGACGTGAACTAGCTTGAATAGTCAGTTGTCTAGAAGACTTTAATGGTCCTATATGAATACTGTAGTTCTAATCCACTAAGTTGTAAAATATAATCAAATATAAAGGTCTCAGTAATATAATTCTCACTATTCTTATATATGGCTTACAATCTTTATAGTTGGTAGAAAAATAGATTATATAAATTCAGATACTATTCAAAAGTCTTATAAAAGTACTAATTGATATGTATTGTAATTGGTTTGGTTATATTGGTTAAATTGTAATGATAAAGAATGAAGAAATACAACCCAAAAACCTCCTCCTTTTATACACACTGAGTTCCCCAATGATTCCCTTGATGTACCACCCAATACACAGTTAATGACGCCTCTAAACAACTAATAAACATGCCCATCAACATTCCCAGTAACCCATGACATAATTAGAAGAATAACAACCGCCAAAATCCTGTAATAATAAGGGAAATCCATCAAAATTAAAGAAAAAGACAAAAAGAGAGTATCTGCGTATAAAACAATAATATTAAAGACTAAAGGAGACTTTTTAAGGTTAATAATAGCTTAATAATAAGGGGGATTGACTGTAGAAATAATGGGGCTAATCCTGACATTATACTACGTGAAATTCCCATTCAAAAATAACCAAAATTGACTGAGAAACCACCCAAAAACTTAAAAAAGAGCGTGAGATGTGGGGTAGCTACATGCAGTTCTTGGCAGGCACTTGCACGGGTAAATACTTGACTAAAATTAGGCGAATTTAAGCGTGGTGATGAAATAAAGTGCCAAGAGTGAGGTTATTAATGAAATTAGTGCATATAAACAAGGTCAATGCATTATTAATTAAGCTAGGACACTAAATAAGCGCCTGTCGCCTATTTTAGTGTGTTTCCCCACAGTGGGCGTAGAATGTGGGGTAATTATAGTGTGAAAAAGCTAACTTTGCTAAAAATGAAGCTATTCACACGGGAAAAAAGCAGGCAGTATGTGGCCAGTACACAGAAGCCATTTCTGGCATAAAAAACACCAAATTTGAAAAGTGTTATTTTTATGCATTTAAATAGCCAAATCAATAGTTCTAAATGAGCCCAATTGATCTATCAAAGCGCAATTTTGATATTCTCAATTTTATAGCGCATATAGTCAACTTTTAAGTGAAATAAAGCACATTTCTTGTTTTTTGCATAAAACAATGAATATAACAGCTTTAAGTGTACTTAAAAATTATGTAGCCTTATACTTAAGGCTCTTAAGATTACCCTAACATATTCCAACTTAATATTAAGTACATAAGACCTATAAAAGGTGGATATATGCGTGTATATAAGGTGTTATAATGGCATTTTTTGTGTATTATCATAATTTTACTTATGTATACTATTTGTGTACTCTTATTTATTATTCCCATGTATAGTTCATGTGTTTAACATAACTTATAATTACTTTTTCCTCAGTCCTGGAGATATACAGGCTGACATAAATTATACCAATATTTTTAATCACCTCTTATCATTTGAGTAAAATAATCAAAAGATTAAAGAAAGTATGTACATTGTTTTTTGAGCCCAATCAATCCACTTAAACCCTTGTAGGGCCTCCAGATTTATCTTCTATACCAAGAGACCCACCAAAAGTTGGGGGCCCTTCCAAATCGTCAATGGTGCATTGTTATCTTGAGGCTGGAGACCGTGGGACCATCGCCATTGAGGTACCTATAAGGACGAGTGGACAACTAAAACCACAAATGTCATCAATCACGTGACTTATTTTTTTCCGCAAATGGGATTCAAACCGCACTCCAAAACTTAGGCTTATATATTGACTATAGTCATATATTTTCATGGTAATTATATTGATTACTATTCATGGGTCACTTTGCACTCTTCATACTCTACGTATTTCCTTTTACTCAGCACTCTGTAAGTGGAATTAATTTGCTCATTTTACAGGGGGAGGTGTCTGGTAAATTGGAATTGATTTTTCATTTTTTCTTATTTGAAAAAGATAGATAAATTGTGTTCTTAGTCCTAGAAGTAATAAATTTGTTTTTCTAAATTAATTATATTATATTTTTCACTTGACTTTGTCCTGATAAATTAAATTTTATTTTTCCAGTTGACAAATTGTCCTGACAATAAAATTTTAGTAATTAATAAAGAAAAAAATAAATTATATTAAATTATTTCAGTTGACATTAAGTCCTGGTAATTAAATATCTTTCAGTTGATTTAAATCCTGATAATTATCATAAATTAATTTGTTAATTAAAATTTAATTTTATTTCTTCAGTTGATTTCTTTTAATCCTGGTTATAAGATTATTTTGAATTAATAAATAATTGATTATTATTTTCAGTTGATTTTTGTCCTGAAGAATTTTAGATTCTTTTTATTATTATTTTTCTTTTAAATAAAAGCAAAAATAAAAATAATTCATCTTATTGTTTCCTTCCATCACTTCAGGTTAAATTTTAAAAAAATGAATGATCAAGGTGTTTCTGCTGCATGTGAAGAGGAGTTGGATCTGATTGATTATTATGAGGCTACTTCTGCGAGCTCTCCTTTAACTACAGAATTGGCTCAAATTAATAAATCATTGAACCAATCAGGATGTGGAAATGGAGGAAGTGGAGATTCTGGTGTAAACAAATGCCCAGGAACAAAAGCCTTCAATCAACCCCCCAAAAGTACTTCCCAAAGGCATCAAAATAAAAAAAAATGCCTTTACCTCAGCAAGTAAAGAATCTCTCCACCCACATAAAGGAACTGAGGACAGAGAACTTAAGACTGAGAGCAAGAATAGACTCACTAGAAGAAAAGGTAAGAAAAAAAGATGCCTTTCTTCAAGAGAAGAGGAGACCACCTCCCCCCAGGGATCTTCCACAATTGGCTCCCCAGCAACCAGAAAAGGTGGAAGTGTCAAAGTGGAAGTGGGATTATCTGTCTCAACAGAAGCCTCAAATGCCTCAGGCAGGTCCATCAAGACCCAGTCAACTCAACCCAATACATCCTCACCCTTATCAAGGAGGCAGAAAAAGAAAAACCAGTATTCAGATCTTACCCAAGCCTTGGTAAGTACCTCTATTGAATCTCAAGTACCATTTCTTGTTACTGATCCAGTTCCTTCAGGTAATTCTGGCAGAGGGGATGACACTATGAAACCAGTAGAGGTTGATAAGAGTAGACAAATCACTCGATTTTCTAATGTATCTAATCCTTTAGTTTTAATTGCTATTTCAATGATAAATCCTGATATGGCTATAATTGATAAAACACTTGAGCCTTAGTTTTATGAGAATCTGGAAAGCTACTCTGTTTCTTTATTGAGAAACACTCCAGATGTAGCAAAAATTAATGATGAATATTTGAGAGGTATTATTGCTAAACAAAATCATATCATGAACAACATGCAATTAACTCAGAAATATAATAGTTTGTTAACTGAACAGGGCTATCAAGCATTAAGGAGTGAGTTACAGAGAGTTTCTGATTATTTTTTTCATTACAAAGCAACTCATTAAAAGAAAGTTGCTTTATGGCAAAATATCAAAAATGATTTGTCTAAAATACAAGATACTGTGTCTGCCTGTTTCCAGGAGCTAGAGGTAGATAATATGAACCTGAAAAGATTGAGTGATCATTATTCATCTTTTCAAAATAAAACCCAGTTATCTTTTGCAAAAACCAATGAGAGTTTATCTAGTCTTCCAAGAGTGAAAACCAGACTAACAACCATTGAAGAAAAATTGAATTCATTGTTTAATGATCAAAAATATTCTGAAATTTCTTTGAAGGAACATATGGTACAGGATGCTCCAAGCTTACCTGTTTCTAGTTCATCTAAAGTAAAATTAGATTTAGTAATGCCTATTGATACCACTGAGTTTCCACCAAAAATTGATGATGCACCAGGATTTTCAACAGAAGGATTAAACAATGAGATTAATGCACAATTGGAGAAGTTACAGCTGCTTCTTACTCAGAAACAAGCTAATACTAAGGAGACTCCTTCAAATCAAAAGAATTGGCCAAAACTTGACCAGTATCCAACATTTGATGGTGATTCTTCTTCTGATTGGCAGCAATTCATTTGCAGAATTGATAACTTAAAAAATTATTACAAACTCCCAGATGAGGAAATTGTTTCTAAGTTAATTTCTTTGTTCACCAATGTAGCCCTAATGTGGTATGAATCTGTTCTCTTGGATAGGAATGACTACTCATGGGAAGATTGGAAGAAATTGATTAGAGCACAATTTTGTGGCTCCAAGTTTAGGATGGCTCAACAAAGGCAGTATGAGGAAACTAGATATAGCTCTTCAACTGATAAACCTATTGAGTTCTTAATGAAACTTGTAAAAATCTTGAGGGAAATGGACCCAAATATGGAGTTTGAGTTATGGAAGGACAGGATCCTTTATAAATTACCAATGTCTTTGAGAGACTTGATAGTGGCTAGGACTGAGTTCTCCAGAGAATACTCTTCTTTCATTAATACTTGTAATGAGATCCTTCTAAACAACAAGTATGATGCCAGAAGATTCATTCCTAGAACCCCTTTGGAGAAATCCTCCACTTACCTACAGAAAACTCTGGAAAATGTTGGTAAACCTTCTGCCCCTGTTGCACCTAAAAAGTATGCAACAAACACTTGCTTCAAGTGCAACAAGCCTTGGCAGAAAGGCCATGTTTGTGACAAGAAGATAAATCTTGTTGAACAAACTGAGAGCATGCTGATGACACAATAGCACTGGATGATACTTCAAGTGTTTGTGCCAGAAATATTTTATATGAATCTCAACAAGAAATCTTGATTCTGGAAGAAGATATTCATTATTTAAATACTATTGATATTGATAATAATGATTTATCTACAGTTGAGGATGCTGATATCATAAGGAACATTGAGGATAGCTCAATTGTTATTGCCCCTCTCAAAGCACCAGTCTTGATCAATGGAACCAGCATTGAAGTTGCTCTGGATTCTGGAGCTGGAGGAAGTGTAGTATCTGAAAAAGCACTTGCTTCAGTGGATCAAAACTATAAATCAAAACTTATGCCTATCATTTCTGAAAATTGGAAAGGTTATGGCTCTGTTTTGTCCCCCATTGGTAAATACAAAGCCACAGTTTTTTTTAAATATAACCATGGTTTTGTAAGAGCTATTTGTGATTTTGTTTTCATGAAAAATGATAACTTAAGAAGTTGGTTTATTATAGGAAATGACATTTTAACCAAATATGGCATAAAATTAGATCCTTCAAACCAATGCTTCACAATGGGGATGAATGGGAAGAGAAAATTTAAGATTTCCTCCCCCAAAAAATTATTAAAACCAGAATTGAACACATGTAATTCTGTGGTTCAATATAAAGGAAGATCTACAAAAGAAATGCATACCTGTATGTCTGAAATTGACAATGCTTCTTTTGGAGAACAACTTTCTGGTGAGGATAAAGTTTCCATCATTAAATTGATAAAATCTTTTCTTATGGCCTTTGCTCATGGGTCACATGAACTAGGATTAGTTAAAGAAGAAATAAAACTTTCATTATCTTGTCCATTAACTGACATATCACCTAGTTTGAAGAAGAAGCCTTATCTTGCTTCTCCCACAAAGAGAAATGATATTGAGGATAATATCTCTACCCTTTTGAAAATGAATATTATTGAAAAGGTAGTTGAGACACCTAAATATTGTGTTATCTCACCTGTCCTAACTTCTTATGATAAAGATAAAGCCAGGTTATGTGGTGATTATAGAGCATTAAATACTTATACTGTTGATGATATCTATCCTTTACCTAGAATTAGCTCTATACATGCTCTAAATATATCAGCTGTCTGGATGGTAACAAGGGATATCACCAGGTACCTGTTGAGAAGAATTACCAAAATTTTCTGATGATTGCTACTCATATGGGTATTTATAAGTATGTTAGGATGCCATTTGGCCCTAAAAATGCCCCTTCAGCTTTTCAAAAAGTCACAGATAACACATTCCATGAAGAGATAATTGAAGGATGGCTGATGGTTTATATTGATGATATCATTATATTCTCAAAAACATTTGAGGACCATCTTAACCACCTGTGAAAAGTGTTCCACAAAATGGATGAGATAAATATGACACTTGCTTTGAAGAAATGTAAATTTGGTTTTCATTCCTTAAAAGTGCTTGGTCATGTTGTTTCAGGGTTACAGATATGTGTTGACCAAAACAAAGTGGCAGCCATACAACAGGTGAAGGCTCCTAACACAGTTAGAGAGCTCCAGAGTTTTTTGGGAATGTGTGGATACTATAGACAGTATATTAAAAATTACCAAGTCATAGAATTACCCCTTACCCAACTGACTAGAAAGGATGTTGATTTTGCCTGGAATAGTGAAAGACAGAGAGCTTGTGACACTATGAAACACTGCTTGATGTCAGCACCAATTCTTGCTTTACCTTACTTTAATCAACCATTTGTTTTGTACACTGATGCCAGTTTTATTGGTCTTGGTGCTGCCCTCCATCAAAAAAAAGTGATGAATGATAAAGTATCAGAAGTAGTAATTTGTTATATTTCAAGAACCTTGAGAAATAGTGAATTTAAATATGGTGCCACTCAGCTTGAATGCTTAGCCATAGTGTGGGCTCTAGAAAAGCTACATTATTACCTTGATGACCAAAAATTTGAAAATTTCACTGACTGCAGTGCAGTTAAATCCCTTTTAAACTTGAAAACACCTAACAGACATATGTTCAGATGGAAGTTATCTGTTCAGGAATACAGAGAAAGAATGACAATTATTCATAGAGCTGGTATTGTTCACTCAAATGTGGATATGTTATCAAGGTTACCTTTACCAAATGATGACTCTAATCCTGCTTATGATCCTGAGGATAAAATCATTCATATTCATGGAATATATGTGTTTGATATGGAGGAAGAGCTATTACAGCTTATTCTGGATTCATATGATAAGGACACTGACTTAAAAAAGTTATGCACCATATTAAATGATCCAAAGAATGCTTCAATACAAGCATTAATTAAAACCCTTCCAACAAAGTACCAGAAGGCTTTGGAGAAAGGTAAATTTTCAATTGATGAAGGATATCTATATTATAGAAGAAAGTTGAGTAATGTCATTGTTATTCCTTCTTCTATGAAAGAAATAATCTTGAAAATTTGTCATGATGACATATTGGCTGGACATTTTGATCTTGAAAAAACAATGATCAGAATTAAAAACTCTGCTTGGGGGGTTAATATGTCTGAAGACACCAAATTATATGTTGAATCTTGTGATTCTTGCCAAAAATCAAAAATATTGACTGGTAAGAGAGCTGGATTAATGCAACATATTGAACCTCCTGATGCACCATGGCAGGTAATAAACATGGATTTTGTAACAGGATTACCTATTTCTGGAAAAGACAGTTATAACTATTGTTGGGTTATTAAGGAAAGATTCGCTAAAATGTGTTAATTTATCCCTACTCACAAGGATGTTTCCACTAAAGAATTAGCTTTCTTATGGTGGTCTCATATGTTTAATACTGCTGGTTTTCCCAAAGCCATAATCTCTGACAGAGACCCTAAATTTACCTCTGAATTTTGGATGTCTCTGATGGATGTTTGTGGTTGTGATCTGAAACTTTCTACTGCCCATCACCCTCAAACTGATGGATTAGCTGAATGAATGATTCAGACTTTAGAGGACATGATAAGAAGGTATTGTGCCTTTGGCCTTGAGTATAAAGACAATGACAGATTCACTCATGATTGGGTTACCTTACTTCCTGGGTTGGAATTTGCTTATAATAGCACTATTCATTCTGTTACTCAAAGAAAGCCTTTTGAGCTCTGGCTTGGATATGTTCCAAATACTCCTGCCTAAATTCTCAATAATAAAATACCTAAATTGGATTTAAATCCTGGTGTAAAATCTTTTCTTCAAATGCAACAACCTTCCAGAGTCATGCTCAAAAATGTATTGAAAAACAATTTGAATATGAGAAGAAAAGATGGGATAAATCCCATAAAGAATACAATTTTAAAATGGGTGATGAGGTGTTGATTTCTACAGTCCACTTCAATTTACAAGGTAATAACAAATTGAAAGACCCATTTTTCGGTCCATTTGTTGTAAGAAGAATGTTTGGTGATAATGAAGTTGAAGTTATTTTGTATTCTCCATATGACAGAAAACATCCTGCTTTTCCAATATCCCTTTTGAAACCTTATACATCCAATAGTGATTTATTTCCCAAAAGGAGGGGAAGACCAAAAAAAGACCCCTAATGAAATCACTGAGACAGCAGAAATTGATAAGATTATAAATGACAGAATAGTTACTGCTGAAAAAGATACAGAATACTTATTGAGATTCAAGAATAAATCTTCTGAATATGATTCTTGGATACCTGGGAAGGAGATATCTAATCTTCCTACTCTACTAAAGAACTATTAAAAGAAAAAATCATAGCATTTTTTTTATTGTTTTTTTACAGTGAGGGAGTGTCAGACAGGCTACTAGACTTATCCAGTAAAATAATTAATTATCTTACTGAGATGAATCCATACCTTTTAAATCCTTATTAATAATTAATTATTTATTTCTTACTTATGTATTACTTACAATTAAATAGATAAGTACATTAAATAATTTTAATAATTAATAAAAATAAATTTCCCTTACATTTTTACTCCCTAACACCATGCTCAATAATACAGATGAGAGGGAATAAAAATAGTATTAAAATATAAAAAATATAAAAAAAGATTTTTCAAATTCCGTTATTAAGAAATTTAGATTTTTGTTGAATCAACATTTTAAATCAAATGTTTTGTACTAAATGTGACGGTCTAAGGGAACTCGTGTTTTATTTCAAATAAAAGTGATACCTTTATTTACGCACCATTTAGTATATCTTTTATTATTTCACATACTCTCTTTATTTAGTTTTTTTTTCTCACACCCTTGTATTAGGTGGTTTTAACTCTGTGTCTTTATTTCTCACATTTTTGCCTATAAATGTCCCTCTCTTTTTGTACTTTTAAAACCATTCCTTACTTATTTGCCAAACTTACAATATATAAATTAAATTTTTATTACTATATTTTATAATATTAGTACTTACATCCACGTAATTCTAAGATATAAATTATACTAATATTTGTAATCATCTTGTATTATTTGAGTAAAATAATCAAAAGATTAAAGAAAATACGTACATTGCTTTTTGAGCCCAATAAATCCACTTAAACCCTTGTAGGACCTCCAGATTTATCTTCTAGACCTAGAGACCCACAGACAAAGGGAGAGGTTTAATATCTGAGATCTCACAAGTAATGTATTCTGCTGAAGTGTCCTTAAAGAGTACCTTTAACTTTAGTAGAATTTCAGCTACAAGCACCAGAAAAAAACCATGGGCACCTGATAGCAGGTGCCATTCCCTATCTTTGACTTAACTAAGTTTCAGCTCAGCTGTAAATCTTCTGAAAAGACTGTGAACTTAATAATGAGAACACTAACTCATGAAATTTCAAATTAAATTTAATCTTAAATCAAAACTGAATATAGGGATAGGTACCTGCTATAAGGTGACACTTGCATTTTTTCAGTGAAGGGATCTGCCTTTGTTTGTGAGGAATGTATTAGAGCAAGAGTCAGAAAAATTATAAAGAGAATTAGATGGTTTTAAAATTGTGTGAGATATGAGGGAAGATAGTTTGTTGTTTCAATCTATTTTTAAAGATACTTTATTTTTTGCAGAAAAATTTTCTTGCTGACAGGAGCTCAGCCTTGAGGTGTGGAGCAGGGGAGAGCCTCAAGTGATTTTGGGCTTGGTAGTAGTTTTTCTTGAGGGGATTCAAAAAATACCACAATTTTACCATGTGTGAAAAAATGAGCTGGGTTGCTTCAGTAAGAAAATGTTTTCTATTAGTTAGATAAATAGGGAAGTGACTTCTTTTGAAGCCAATTCACTAGAGGGGGGAATGGGGGGAATGAAGGAAAGGGAATTATGAAGAGAGATCCCTTCAAGACTTTTCCAATTATAGAGAGGATTTTTTTGGGTGGGAGTGAAAGGGGGAGGGAAGATTCAAGTAATAATTTTTCTGTGATCAGAAAGATGTGAATAAAACCCATCTCTGTCTTTTATGCAGAAAATAACCTTGTATGTGTATTTTCCATTTGTGAAAACTAGTTCAGTCACCATGGTAGAATTTCAAGTGTGTCAGAATGTGAGAGTGCCTGATTGGGAGACAATGCTCATGCCTAGATCAGAAAGGGTGTCAGTGTGTGCTAGTATCTAAGTATGATTTAATAGTAAATATTAATGGTCCTACTACTTATTTTTAAATGATTTAGTGATTAAACCTCAGGGGAAGACTAATAAAATAGTTGTTCTCAATATAAACTCACAATACTTAGATTTTTATGTGTGCTAGTGGTGGAAACTAGATAAATAAAATATAGTTTTAGCTTATATAAAGATAATATCAATTTATAAATGCTTTATAATATATTTATATATGATAATAATTGTTTTATAGTGTTTATTTGCAGTGTAGTAATTAAGTGATGTCTAATAACCCGTCAAATCCTCCCTTACTTATACCAAAAGCCACTGGAGTGCACAGACCTTCAATCCAGATGATGTCACTGCTATCCCTGGAAATTACAGCACTGTGAGGGCCCATCATCTCCCCATGGCTTCCACTTCAAGCAGATTCAACACCCAGACCTCCAGTAAGGACCCACCATCACAATTAATTGATAAGAATCGATAAAGTAAGTAAGTGAAGTGAGGACAGCAGATGGACAAGGAAAGAATGTGAATGAGGGAGGAGAGAAATGGACAAGAAAGGACAGGACAGAAAAGAGAAAGGAAACAAAAGCTAAAGAAACGGGTGAGCAAAAAAATATTAATAATGGGAAGAGAAAAGATTGGATGCCGACTCAGTAGTGAGGAGGCATCCTTAAAAGTATTTAAGTTAGGGTATGCATATAAATAGTGATATAAGAGATTATCTAGTGTTAGGGTATCTAAATACATAGGTAGTGGTCTAAATCATATGCTTGGTGATAAAAAGTATAACATGCTTATAGAATATTAACATTAATGATACCACAGACCCATACCATAAATAGAATAAACAGATAAAAGCAGATACCATAAAGAAACAGGTAAAATAACTCATCCAAGGAGTATATAATGAAACTCAAAGCATATAAAGGAGCCAATTTAACTGTCCAAGCTCCAAATAATATCCCCAAGCATCCATATTAACCCAGTAATGATATCCCAACCCATAAATCTGTGAAAATCCATCAAAGGAAGCAGATTAAGTTGTCCAAACTGGATATATGCGCCTGGATAAGGTGTATATGCTTGTGTAGGCGTTTTGAGTCCACTTAATACATACATATGACCTAAAATAAGCAGAAAAATAAATTTTATAGGCTATTAAGTGGTTAAAACCCACTTATAGACCTAAATATACATAATATAACTGCATATTTCACTGAATATGAGGTTTATGTATACATATAAGCTTATATGTCTATAATTACTGAATATCACTTAAGATAAGTATATTATGAATCCATTAACACCTTAATAAGAACTATTAGGCTATGGATAAGCTATTTAAACTACTATAAGTCATATAATAGTGTAATAATTATATATATATGTATCATAAACATATATATAAGTATTTTAACCTTATTTTTAAGTTATAATCTTAATTTAATTAAGGTTATATTATTTTAAACATAAAAGTTACTCATTCCTGGGGATACCTAGGCTGACACTCCCTCATCCAAAAAAAACAATAAAAAAATGTTGCAACATTTTAATTAATAAGTAAGGAGTGAATAGAAAAATAATTTTTAAATTTTCTATGATACATATACTGAATTAAACAGTATTATTTGGATTTAAATTTTCTCAAGAGATTTTTAAGATCAGATATTTCATATTCTGGAATCCACTGGTCATATTCACTTGATTTATTTTTAAACCTCAATAGATACTCAACTCTCTTTTCTTTTGTAAGGTGTCTCTTTTTAAGTATCTTTTCAATCTCTTATTTTTCAACTATTTCTTTAGATTTCTGTTTATGCCTTCCTGATCTTCTTGGAAATAGAGCAGTATCATTAGAATAGTATGGTTTTATAAGAGAAATAGGAAAAACAGGATGTTTTCTATAATATGGTGCATATAGAATAAATTCAACAGCATTGTTACCAAACATCTTTTTTACTACAAATGGTCCAATGAATGGATCCTTCAATTTAACATTACCATTTAAATTAAAATGTAGTGTAGAAATAAGGACTTCATCACCCTCTTTGAACAATTTTTCTTTATGGGATTTATCCCATCTTTTCTTCTCATACTCAAATGCCTTATTTATACATTCTTGAGAATGCTTTCTGCATAATTCTTGCATCTGAAGATAATATTTTGTACCTGGATGGATATCCAATCTAGGTAATTTATTAAGAGCTTTAGCAGGGGTATTAGGTACATTACCCAACCATAACTCAAATGGCTTTTTGCCAGTGACAGAATGTACTGTACTATTGTATGCAAATTCTAAACCTGGGATAAGGGTTACCCAATCAGGCGTGAATTTGTCATTGTCTTTAAAGTCAAGAACAAAAGCACAATATCTTCTTATCATATCTTCTAAAGTTTGTATCATTCTTTCTTCTAGCCCATCAGTATGTGGATGGTGTGCTTTAGAAAGTTTTAATTGACACCCTGAACCATCCATAAGTGATGTCCAGAACTCAGAAGTAAGTTGTGGATCTCTTTCTGAAACTATTGCTTTTGGGAAGCTTGCTATATCTAACATTTGTGTCCACCATAAAAAAGCTAAGTCCTTTGAAGATACCTCTTTGTGGATAGGAATAAATTCACACATTTTTGTAAATCTATCTACAATTACCCAGCATGAGTTATAACTCTTAGGCCCTGCTATTGGAAAACCTGCTACAAAGTCCATGTTAACCATTTCACATGGAGCTTTTGGTTTCTCAAGTTGTTGTAATAAACTGCCTCTTTTTCCAGTTAATCTTTTAGATTTTTGACATGAATCACATGTTTCAACATATTTTTGAACATCATCAGACATTTTAATCCACCAAGCTGTATTTTCTACTCTGGTTAATGTTTTATGGAAGTCAAAATTACCTGCTAATATAACATCATGACATATACTTAAAATTAACTCCTTCATTGAAGGGTGAAATACAATTACATTGCTTGGTTTCTTCCTGTAATATATAAAACCTTCCTCAATGGAAAATTTCCCTTTTTATAATGCTTCTTTATACTTTTGTGGTAATTTTTTTATTAAAAAACTCATTGAAGCATTAGATGGATCATTTAATATTGAATTAAGTTTACTCAAGTCAGGATCTGATGCATAATTATTAAGAATTGATTGCATAAATTCATCTTCAAGATCTACAATATAAATGCCATAAATGTTAATAATCTCTGTTTCAGGAAAATAAGCAGGATTATCATCATTTTTAGGTAGAGTTACTCTAGATAACAGATCTACATTAGAGTGTACGGTTCCTGCTCTATGTGTAATAGTCATCCGTCCTCTGTATTCTTGTACAGCTAATTGCCATCTCAACATATGTCTATTAGGAGTTTTCATGTTTAAAAGTGACTTAACTGCACTACAGTCAGTTATTAACTCAAATTTTTGGTCTTCTAGGTAATAATGTATCTTCTCAAGAGCCCATACTACTGACATACATTCAAGTTGACTAGCACCATATTTCAATTCACTACTTCTTAGAGTACGTGAAATATAGCATATTACTACTTCTGAAATTTTCCCTTCAATAAGTTGTTTTTGATGCAAAGCAGCACCCAAACAAATAAAACTTGCATCAGTATACAATACAAAAGGTAATTGGAAGTCTGGTAATTCCAAGATAGGAGCTGTCATCAAAAATTCTTTCAACTTATTAAAAGCCTTTTGTCTTTCATAGTTCAAAATGAAAGCTTCTTATTTCTTTATCAGGGTGGTCAATGGTGCAGCAATTAATTGGAAGTTCTTTATATATTGTTTATAATAACTATACATATCAAGAAAAGATTTTACATCCTTTATATTTTAAGGAATTCCAATATTCTTTATTGAAGCCACCTTATTTTAGTCTACACATATTTGTAAGCCAGATAGAATATGACCAAGTACTTTTAAAGACTCAAACCCAAATTTACATTTTTTCAATGCAAGGTTCATTTTTATTTCATCAATCTTCTGAAATACCTTCTTTAAATGGATTAAGAGTTCATCATATGTCTTAGAGAACACTATGATGTCATCAATGTATACCATTAACCATCCCTCAAGCATTTCATTATGGAATGTTATATCCATTAACTTCTGAAATAATGAAGGAGCATTTTTTGGTCCAAATGGCATCCTGACATATTTATATATTCCCATATGTGTTGTTATCAACAAAGAGTTCTGTGAATCCTTTTCAACAGTAATTTGATGGTACCCTTTATTTCCATCTAGGCAACTTATATATTTAGCACCTTTAAGGGTAGCATGTATAGAGGCAATCCTTGGAAAGGGATAAATATCATCTACTGTAAATGTATTTTATGCTCTATAATCACCACACAGTCTTACTTTATCTTGTTCATAAGAAATTAGCACTGGTGATATTACACAATATTTTGGTGTAGTTTCAACCTTCTCAAGAATTTTCATCTTTAACAACATCTTAATATTTTCCTCTATGTATTTTCTCTTCATTGGTGAAGCAGGTTATGACTTCTTTTTAAGACTGGCAGGAATATTATCCATATCACAGGTTAAACTAATTTTCATCTCATTATCTTTTACAAGGCCAAGTTCATTGGTCCCATGTACAAAAGCCATTTGAAATGCTTTAATTAAGTCCATACTATTAGTGTTCTCAGCTTCACTTATCTGAGTGCCAAATGATTCTTTAGAAATTTCTGTTTCCAGAAGTTCCATCTCATTGGATTCTCTTCCTTTGCAAGGAATATTTATTACTGACTCAATGTGCAAGACTGTGTTAAAAGAATTTATTTTAAATTTTCTTTTACCATTCATGCCAATAGTAAAATTATTATTAGCAAGGTCTAATTTCACACCAAACTTAGTCAGAATGTCATTTCCAAAGATAAAACAGCTACTACAATTAGTATTATCCATTACTACAAAGTCACAAGTTACTCTAACATAACCATGTTGATGTTTAAAGAAAACAGAAGCTTTGTATCTACCAATGGGTTGTAGTAATGATCCAAAACCTCTCCAATTTTTACTTTGAAGGGGTTCAAGCTTTGACTTTTAATCACTATCAATTTTCTGTAATGTATTAGTGGAAAAAACAGAACCAGCATCTTCTGTGTCCAATAATATATTTACATTTTCTCCATAAATGATAGCTGGAACTGCAATAGGTGTCATTCTTAAGTTATAAGCTTTTATATCCTTAATGATTACAGCATCCTCAAAATTCATTAATTATTCATTTGAGTCCATACTTAATATTGGATTTTCAAAGATGGAAAAATAATCTTCCAACATACAGACCTCATTTTCATCACTATATGAGATTATACTGTCATAATCACTTGAATATTTACTTTTTTTCTGTGTCATTCTCAGATTCATGTTGATTTTCAACAATATTTATTTTTTTCTCTCATTTGTGACCTTTAACCCAAGGCTTATCACACTTATAACAAGAATTAGTCTCATACTTTTTAGGTACTACAGGTAAAGTAGGTTTTTTGTGCTTTTCCTGCAGTGTTTTTGAATTCTTATTTTTCACTGGTTCATTATTTTGTTTAAAAGTTGTGTACCTTGCTTTATACTTATGGTTTAATAATATTTCATTACAAATATGAATAAATTCAGAGCATTCATTAACCATTATTGTTCTAGCTACAACAATGTCTCTGACAGATCGAGGTAATTTATATATTATTTTATTTTTCCATAAGTTAAAATCCATATTTGGCTCAATGGATTACAATATTTTATTTAAATTAATTAGAAATACCATAGGTTTGTCACCATTCAACGGATTATACCTAGCTTTCTCAAATAATCTTTGCTGAGTGCGTCTGAATTTAGAACCTCCAAATTGTTTTTCAATCGGGTGCTTCCATTCAGCCCAAGAGTAATCTTTACCCTCACTTAATACAGCTTCAAACCATAATAAAGCAACATCCTTAAATGAAGAGATCAATTTTGATGTTATTTCTTCATCTGGTAACTTATATGAGAATTTCAAATTGTCAATTCTTTGAATAAAATGCTGCCAATCAGGGCTGGCTTCCCCATCATAAGTTGGGTACTGATCAATCTTTGGCCAGTTCTTTTGATTGGATTTAGTCTCACTAATCTTAGATAAATTCAATAACTCATTCACTCTGGATAAATGGTTTTGTATTTCCTTTTGCATGAATTTGTGACTTACATTTGTCTTCTCAGACTTTACACTTCCACCAGATGGTTTTACTTGTGTTGGCATTGGAAATGATTGAGATTCATTTTTGAACATGAAAGGATTATTATTATACTGTGTATAATTATGATTATCCTGATTCATTAGTAGATTTGCAGTTTCAATTTCAACCCAAGTTAATCTTTGTAACAGATCAGAGACACTCTGATTTGTTTGTGCAAAAGACAACTTTGTTCTTGATTCATATTTTTGTCAGATTCAAAAACCGTCCTCATAACCCATAATTGACTACACATCTCTCCAACATCTATCATTCTGCATGACTCTATGCCACTTTCCTTTTCTTGGCCAACCTAACCCTTTTCGTATGCTCAGCACCTCATGTACCTTGCATAGTCGCTCAGTGATCATAGAATATTTCATGTATATGAGATTGATGGAGCTTATTTTTTAGAATTACATATATATATATATATAGTCTCTTCTCACTTGTTATTCTCCATCAATCTCATTATTTTTCCATTATTTTATTTTGATCACCTCTAGTTTTACTTACCAGTAATACAATTTTCATTTACACTACCATTCCTCTAACCGGGACTATCGGTACTACTTAACTCATTCATTACATTTACTTTGTTGTTAATTCCCTCTCTTGATAGGTTGGAAAATTAATCTAATTGCCACTGACTCCCCTGAAATTACTGATATGGTATCATTGGCTCTGATATAAGGTTAATACTTTATCAATCTCATTATTTTTCCATTATTTTATTTTGATCACCTCTAGTTTTACTTACCAGTAACACAATTTTCATTTACACTACCATTCCTTGCACCAGGACTATAGGTTGGCACATTAATCTCATTTCCACTGACTCCCCTGTAATTACTGATAGGGTATCATTGGCTCTGCTTTAAGTTTCTGATTAAAAATTTTAATAAAGGTGATTCATACAATTTTTCTAACTCACTGAATTTTTTTGGAAGTTCACTATATTAATTACTTAAAGAATCATATTTAAGAGTTGGAGCCAAGTGTTCTTTCTCTAATTCTTTATTTCTTGTTTCCGATTGAGAAATATTTTATGTCAAGGACAAAATTGTTTCACTTGTGAGCTATATTGTCTGTTCCTCACACTCAGTCATTCTACTCCATAATTCTGAAACAATACTATGGACAGTTGGGTTATTATTAAAATACTCCATGTCTTCCTGCTCACATTATTCACTATTTTGTGAATTTCTCATCTCACTAATAAGTGGTGGAAACTGAGGGTTAACTGTATTATTATTGTAAATAGTACTGTTGTTATTAACAAAAGATAAATCAGGTGTATCTACATCAAAACCTAATTGTCTTAAGTCCTCCTCAATTTTCTGGACATATTTCACATCAATAACATTACCTATATTGTAATCATTAGTATTGTGTTCAATCTGAGAGTGTAATCTACTTACCACGGGATAGGAGCAAGCCCTGACTTTTGGCGCTTCTGCTTTCCTCTGTAGGGGTGAGCTGAGGTAGTCTGGTGAGAGGGTGGATCCCTGTTGCAATTGTGGATTTACCACTGCTGATGGAGCCAATCCTACTTCCATTTCTCTACCAAGAACTTGTCTTGGGACTGATTTAATCCTCCTTGGATAGGGGGTTCTTCATTTGGCTTCCCTCCCTTTAAATCTGCCAAAGTTTAATTCATTTGTTGAAATCCCACCTTGAAGCTATTTTGCAGCTGCTCTACCTTGTTTAGTATGGTAGATCTTGACTCCTCTAGTCTCAGAAACTGTTTGGCCAGATGGGAAAGTTGATCCTGAAGAGGATGTGAAGTCTTTTTTATTGTTATCTTTTTTAATAGGGTGTCCTTTTCCTCTATGCTCATTGCTTCTGGCTGTGGGTAGGATTGGCCCTCCATAGTGATGTCCTGGAACAGTGTTTTCAGCTTTAGACTTGGTATTAAAAGCAGGTTCATCACTTACATTGTCTTGTGGAGCACTCATTATGACTTTGGATAACTAATCTACACGTCTACAAAAGAGAAAACATATATGGTAATTAGTAAAAAAAAATTATTAGCAATATAATTACTAATAAAAGCACTGCAGCTTTCCCTGAATTTATATCTTTATTTATTTAAATAAAATATGAGAAAAATCCAAAAAAACCTGTTAAAAATTAAATAATAGGTTTAACTAGACCTTTATAAGGGTGAATAGTTAGCTTACCAAGCTCTAACCAAATACCAATTTAATTGGGTGTTATATTGGTGACCAAATACCAAGTAAAATTGGGTTTAAAGTGGGTACAGTTACTACTTTAAATACCAAATTTTTATTATAAAAAATTAGTACGATTATTATAAGGGTTATTTTTGGCAATCACTGAGTTATGATGACCCACTAATGTGCTGAAGACCCAAATATTTGGTTTTTTTAAGATATACTAGAGTAAAAATCATGTCCTAAAGCTTATACTAAATAATAAGTAATAATTAAGGAAAAACCCCCAATTGTCAGTGTGTGCTAGTATCTAAGTATGATTTAATAGTAAATATTAATGGTCATACTACTTATTTTTAAATGGTTAAGGGATTAGCACTCAGGGGAAGACTAATAAAATAGTTTTTCTCAATACAAACTCACAATACTTGGATTTTTATGTGTGCTAGTGGTGGAAAATAGATAAATAAAATATAGTTATAGCTTATATAAAGATAATATCAATTTATAAATGCTTTATAATATATTTATATATGATAATAATTTTTTATAGTGTTTATTTACAGTTTAGTAAGTAAGTGTTGTCTAATAACCCGTCAAATCCTCCCTTACTTATACCAAAATCCACTGGAGTGCACAGACCTTCAATCCAGATTATGTCACTGCTATCTCTGGAAATTACAGCACTTTGAGGTCCCAGAACCTCTCCATAGCGTCAACTTCAAGAAGATTCAACCCCCAGACCTCCAGTAAGGATTCTCCATCACAATTAATGATACCACAGACCCATACCATAAATAGAATAAACAGATAAAAGCGGATACCATAAAGAAACAGGTAAAATAACTCATCCAAAGAGTATATAATGAAACCCAAAGCATATAAAGGAACCAAATTAATTGTTTAAGCCCCCAATAACATTTCCAAGCATTCATATTAACCCATTAATGATATCCCAACCCATAAATCTGTGAAAATCCATCAAAGGAAGCAGATTAAGTTGTCCAAACTGGATATATGCGCCTGTAAAAGGTGTATATGCTTTTGTAGGAGTTGTGAGTCCACTGAATACATCCATATGACCTAAATTAAGGAGAAAAATAAAGGTTATAGGCTATTAAGAGGTTAAATCCCACTTAAAGACCTAAATATACATAATATAACTACATATTTCACTGAATATGAGGTTTATGTATACATATAAGCTTATGCATATCTATAATTAATTAATATCACTTAAGATAAGTATATTATGACTCCATTAACACCCTAATAAGTATTATTAGGCTATGGATAAGCTATTTAAACTCCTATAAGTCATATAATAGTGTAATAATTATATATATATGTATCATAACCATATATATAAGTATTTTAACATTATTTTAAAGTTATAATCTTAATTTAGTTAAGGTTATCTTAATTTAAACATAAGAATTACTCAGTCCTGGGGATACCTAGGGTGAAAAAGGAGTCCAATAAAAAAGTATGACTTGGGGTGATTAGAATGGTGTTTGGAAGGTTCTTCCCATAAATCAGAATTCAGGTTTGAATCTTCAAAGAAGACGATTGGAATATGATATGATGGTCCCAGTAATGAAAAAATAAGCTGAGAAGTGTAAAAGGATGTAGGGGAATTATATAGGCTAACACATATCAAAGGAAAGGGGGAAATTTGATTTGGAGGAGGGTGATTTAAAGAGAGAGGGGCTTGGAATTGAGGGTAAGATATGAAAGGGGAGTTTCTTGTTGATGTAGAAACATTATTGGATTGGAGAATGAGGGAAATTAGAGGGAGTGTGGAGGGGGGAGATTAGGTTCCAGCCCCTGGCTGGGGTAGTAGAGAAATGGTCAGGAGATAAAAATGGCTCATTAAAAACAAGAATATCATAACTTTTAGTAATAGGGTTTCTGAATATGAAGTTATAAATTTAGAAGGATATATGATATCTTCTTTTAAATAAAGAAAAAATGGGGATCAACTGTGTGATTATGCTCAATATTCTCCACTCATAGCTTATTAGGAGGGAAGATTCAAAAGTGATCTAGATGAGAAATTGGAGGGGAGGATTGGGGGGTGTCAAGTAAAGTGAGGATAGATGCAAGATAAATTTTGAGTGGATCTTTGTGAGGAGTGGATTAATGCAAAAGAAACCAACTTGGGAAGGTATCTCTAGCTCTTTACATAATTTGGTGCTATGATTTCCAGAGATGTTGTAGCTGTGTACTGACAGGTGGCCCTTACACCAGCACTGAAAGAAAGTACTCCTTTCCTGGTTGACATCTTCAGTGCATATAATATGACCTTAAATAATGAGGGAGAAGAAAGTGAGTCATAATCAATCTTATTATAGAAGTGGAGAAGAACTATTCAAGGTTTATTCTCAGCCCTGGATTCTGAGAACCTAAACCAGGATATTCTGTAAAGGGACTTGAGGGATTTGGGTTTATCTTCAATGATGGATTTAATGCAAGTAGAGGTTCTGAGTTCAAAGTAAGTAGGGACTCAATGGGCTACTCCCAGGAAATTTAGAGGTTTGTAGATAATCCCTTGAGGGATCCACTCTTTTAATGAGCTGTTAGAGATAGACATTCTGTTAAAAGAGGATGTAATGATCTCTAAGTTGTTGGATATTTGAGAACTTAATCCTTTAAAATGAGTAATTTATTTTTTTAGAGGGGTTTACAATCTTCTTGGGAGAGATTCAATCTTTTATAAAAGAAAGGAACTTTGTATTTGGAAGGTCCTTCAGAACATGTGATACAGGGTTCGATTTTTAATGGTGAAAGAAGGAAGGCCTGGGTAAGACTGAGAAGTTGAAGATGGTTGGCTCTGGAAAGGAGCTCCAGTAGAAGTGGTTTGGAAAATTTGGGATGCATCTTATTGGAAACAATGGATGTCTCATTGAGGGGAAAGAAGAACAGCACTTTTTAGAGGTGAGATAATTATTTAGTCTATGAGGGGGAGAGGGGTGAGAAGAGGGAACCAGAGTAGTGCTCAGATTGAAAATAGGGGGGGACTGTGCTCAAGAGGGGATGGAGGTAGAGGGGCAGAAGAGGCTTTGGAGGAGCCCATGATCAAAGATGATGTATGGGGGGAAGCATAGACATATCCCAGGTTTGAACTGGAACCTCACAATGAAGAGTAGCAGGTTGTGAGGAGGGGATTCTTAAACCATAGGAGGAATTGAGTCAGGCAGAGCTAGTAGAAGAAATTTTGGTAGAAGAACTTCAAGCATGCCAATAAGCATATCATAGTGGTTCTGGTTATAATCCATGAGGCTTATGTACAGTTGCCTCTAACAAGTCTGTGAGTGGCATTTTTTTAACAGTACTCTCTCAATAAATATCAGATTTTTTTTTGTATTCTGGTTTAAAAGAATGTTTCAAATTGATTTAAAGTATTATAAATTCAGAACAGCAATAATAACATAAAAAAACTTGAAAAAAAAAGGAAAAAAAAATTCAGCCACTAGAAAATTTTTTTTTACCCGGATGAATTACATACCATTAGATATCTGATACATTAAGAAATGTCTCCCTGGAGCACCAAAATAATGTGGCTAATGACTTCTTTCCTATTTCAAAGGAATATTCATCAAGCCAGATTATTTTCTTCCAGTCCCTAGAAGTCCATGAAGCATGATCCCAAGAAAATTGAAGCTTTTGTGCCTTGTGGATATTGCAGCCTGGAGGGTGCAGGTGATATGCAAATTTTAAAAATAAAATTTGGCTGCAGACTTGTTAGAGGCCACTGTACAGTGCCTGGAAATAAGTTCTTGGCACTGTTTATTCATACAGCTATCTCACTTTTCTTTCTTACAACCATCATCATCTCGATACCACCCATTTTTATACAAATAACACCACTGGTTGCAAGAGATGCAAGTAAATAAATATCAAAATACACATAGAAATTTTATCTCATCAATTTACCTATCTGTGGCATAGAATTTTTTTTCTTACAAGACATGTCAAAATGCTGCTAAACCAGCACAATGAAGTTGGATGTGGTGACCCCCTCACATTTAACTAACTCAAACATTTTTTCCTTTTTTTTTCATCAATTTCTGTGATTGCCGTCTCGTTTTCTCTGGCTACATACTCATAATAATCCTATATCTTTCTGACTCTTGTCAGATTTCAAAACCGTTATCATAATCCATCATTTATCTTATAATATGCCACTTTCATTCAACATCTAGAGTTCCCATGAGTGTTAGTAGATGTTCAAATCAAGTAGAGTTTACTAGAGATCAATCGAGCTCATTACTATATAAGACATTAGACTGTTATTTTCTTTCTCCATCGATCTCATTATTTTATTATTTTATTTTGATCATCTATTATTCTTTTACTTACAAAAGCAATATCATTACATCTCCTTTATTTGCCTCTTGCATGGGAACTATAGGTATTACTATTATCTACTTTTATATCAACATTATTTAATCTTATCTTTTGTTAGGTTGGCTAAATCTATTAAACGTCGCCTCTGTTTCTTGACTGCAACACTCATTGGAACCTATCGGCTCCTGTTATAAGGTTAGATTTAGCTAATCATTGATCTCATTATTTTATTATTTTATTTCAATCATCTACTATTCTTTTACTTACAAAAGCAATATTATTATATCTCCTTTATTTGCCTCTTGCACGGGAACTATAGGTTGGCTAAATCTATTAAACGTCGCCTCTGTTTCTTGACTGCAACACTCATTGGAACATATAGGCTCCTGTTATAAGCTCTACTTCTCAGTTTTATTTAACAACTCTTACTTCCACATCCAAAAACTGATGTTCTGACATTTTTTTAAAATATAAAGAAACTACTGAACAATTTTTTTTATTTTTATATTATATTATGAATCTCAAGGTCTCAATTGATGATGTTAAATAATTTGAATGAAATGAAGTCAGTTTTATGAGAGTAGTATAAAATAAAGAGGGTGACGAGGGCATATTTGGTACATACTTAGTTATTGTGAGTAAAACCTGTTGCAGCGGCATCCAGGTTCTCCTGTTCTTTCCTGAGTCCTGAGTGCTGATACCGTGCAACAGCTCATGCATACAAGAAACTTTATTCATAGGAGGCAGCGGGCTTTCAAGCGTCAGCTCAGCTTTTACTGAAAAATTTAGTCATAGCATTATACCCTTCAGTGAGACAAATCAATCATCAAAACTCTTTTTACCCAAATCTAAATTTGTGGTCCACAAACATCATTCTGATGTTTTTCAACCATAAAGTGCAAATTTTATCAAGAAAGTAATCTCTCCCTCACCACACCTAACAGTTTAAATGCAATTAAGCGAGGGGTTTGGGATCTATGTCAATAATCTTGACGCAATACATTTCGCAAAGATCCTGATTGTGAACTTGTAGACGCATCACCAGCTTCTTCTTTGACATAAAGGCATGATGCTTCTGTGATGTTTTCTCACATAAATGCAGGCCATAGTATAGAAAAATCATGAAAGATTCTACAAAATATGACGAATAATGACCAATTTCGGTCGATCATCTTAGATATCCAGCAGGATATGAAGATTAGATATTTATGGGAGCCATTTAACAAAATGTGCGAGCTGAATGATGATATCAGCTCAACCCAAGGTGAATGGGGTATTTTTGAGGTTGGGAGATATGTTAGAGGAAGTACTTTTTCCTTCCCAACTTCATCCCCAGTAATGTGAAGCTCATTCCTTTTGTTAACTTACGACGTGGCCAATCAGGGAAGTGGAAGCCTTACCACAGCCATGAGCACTTGGACTGAAAATTTTGAAATCAGGTATTTTTTTTAAAAAAAAATGCAGCTTAAATCGACTTTCTGTACCTATTCAGGGCTGTGAATCAGTTTCATCATGTAACGACCCAATATTTCCATTTCTTGTTTATTAGGGTAAGGATGAATCTTTTGTGCGCTCGTTGATTACTTTAATGTATTCAACGTTAAATCCAAACAAATACATGTTCTTGTAGCCTTAAAAGCTTGGATAATTTCAGCTTTTTCGAGACCAAATAAGATTTTGTTCATTATTTCAGTGTTAAGCACGCAGAAGTAATGAATGATTGGATTCGAAGAATTTATGATGCCCCAGTATTTCGCAATTTCCTTGGTTTTGTACTAGCGCTGTCCGTCATAAAATAATGGACAATGAAAGAATTCAAACCCCTTTATAAAATATAATAAGCGTTTTATTAGTAAACGCTCCAATCTCTCAAATACGATGATCTCTGCTGAATGTACCTTTATAAAATATAATAAGCGTTTTATTAGTAAACGCTCCAATCTCTCAAATACTATGATCTCTGCTGAATGTACCTATAAAGGTAAATAAATATTTGATGAGCAAAAATAACAGAGATCATATTTCATAAATAATAAAGTAAGTAACCTTTATAAAATATAATAAGAGTTTTATTAGTAAATGCTCCAATCTCTCAAATACGATGATCTCTGCTGAATGTACCTATTCATATAAAACACAAAAGAACTATTAATATAAATATAACAAAGAAAAAGAAAGAAATCACATCCAACCTATAAAGGTAAATAAATATTTGATGAGCGAAAATAACAGAGATGAGGAAAGAAATGACACATCAGCTCTATATAAAGTAAAAAAGAATTCACTTCATCATGCATTGGATATGATTGAATAGTACATGAGAGAACATCTACAATGATGAGAGACATAAATAGAAATGACACGCAATTGGTAGAATGTAGACTAAACATCACATTTATAGCATGCTATAGTGATAAAAAAATAATTGTATGATAGTATGAGTTATATATTTTCACACCCCTCCTTGCTATCAATCGTATCCAATAATCCAATCTTTTTTGTGAATTTGAGAAATTTTTCTTTGCTCAGAGATTTTGTAAATATATCTGCTACCATGTCATTAGTAGGTATGTAAAAAAGATCAATTTTGCCATTTAGTATTTGCTCTCGAATCCAATGGAATTGAATTTTGATGTGCTTGGTTCTCGCATGATAGATTGGATTTTTGCAGAGCGCAATACTGCCTTGATTATCGGAGTAGAGTGTTGATGAAGTTTTTTGATTGTATCCTAAATCAATTAGAAGATTTTGCATCCAAATTGCTTCTTGACTAGCGTCAACTGTGGCTTTACTCTCAGCTTCAGATGTGCTCAGAGCTACAGTAGGTTGCTTTTTGCAGCGCCAACTAATAGCTGTTCCATTAATGGTGAAAACATATCCGGTGGTTGAACGACGTGTTTCTCGGCAACCAGCCCAATCTGAATTGGCATAACCATCTGGTAAAGAGTGACTGAAGTTGCCATTGTTGGTGAAATTGTCAAAGCTTTTAAAATTTAATGAGACATTAATTGTACCTCTCAGATAACGTAGAACTCTTTTGAATGCAATCCAGTGTTTAATGCCTGGAGCATTTAAATGTTGTGCTAATTGACTATTGGCAAATGCTATATCAGGTCGGGTACCCTGACAGATATAATTTAAATGTACCACAGCTCGTCGATAATTAATATTCAGCATGTTAAAGGTTTGAATTTCTTCATCTGTAGCCTTTTCAAGTTGAGTATTCATCATCATCGGGGTAGAAATTGGTTTAAAGTCACTCAGACAATGGAGATGCTAGTGCATCAGGAGGAGTGGTTTCTTCTCCAGTTCTTACAAGTAGCATACTTTGACTTTGACAGAAAAGTTGACAAATTTCTGTTTGGTACACTTTAAGGCGATTGGGCCCTCTCTCAATCTGTCAGAGGGGCTGCTACTTTGCCTTCTCATATTATACCATTGAACAGTAGAGACTTGACATAAAATGGACAAACCCGTGATTGGTGAAAAATGAAGCCCATTGAACGGAAAAAAAATTCTCCAGAAAGCTCCAAATCAAGCCGAAATTGATGGAAGAACTTTTCCCAATTTTGGCGATGGCTTACCACCTGGTGAAGCGCTCTCAGGGTTGCTCCATGGCGGCAATAAAGCTGGAGTTAATTTGAACTATAGCAAGGCTTTGGGCAGCTGAACTGCTCAGAAGAGGTTTTATTTTGATTGCATTTTTTTTTTTTTTTTTTTTGCACAAAGTGGTAATATCTGTTAAGAGCGTCCACAAACGTCGAGTAAAACTCCTTCACTTACATAATTTCAAGTCAGTTTTGCTAAGAAACAAGTCTGAACTGAATTGAAGTTAGCTAAGTGAAGGATTTTTGCTCAACGCTTGTGGATGCTCTAAGAAACTTGTTCATTTTTTTGATAATAACGTGCGCCAAACCAAGATTGTTTGATGTAATTTGTGCTAATCAATTTTTTATCTTTGAAGTACTATGAAAGAGTCACCATTTTTTCTTCTCTTCTGAGTTTTCTTGCTGGGGAAGGTGTTCAAATATTTTATTTTACGTAATTGCATTCTTGTGAAATTGGTTCTAATTAGGTATATAATATATTCCTTTCTCAATCTCCCGATATGTTTGGGTGCCATGCTTGTTGGTGATTTATATATACCAGAAACTAAGAGATATAAAAGTTTGTGCGAAATTTGTTGAGGGTGGAGTTAGAAGCGGTGCCTTGTAATTTTTTTGTCGTGTTTAAGAATGTATTGTTGCTGTAAAAGAATGGTATCCTTGTCAGTAGCAATACAATTTAAATAAAATTAATCCAGTTTATGTTTACATAATAGCGATATATTCAATATTCAATAGTAGATTAAGAGTTATAGGTATTGTCACTATATCTATATTTAAGTCAGGTAGTTAAAAGGTTATTCATAAACAAATGACTAGCAAGTAAGTAACATGATATTCGATATTAATTATACTTCTGCTTCAGCAATTCTTTCTTGGATCATTTAATAAGGTGTGAAAGTGGAATAAGATAGGATTAGAACTAATAAGGAGATATTCAATAATGATATAATACCCTACGTAGTTTGCTCAGTCAATCTACCTCTGATAAGACTTGAGATTGATACTTTAGCTACTCTGAAGTAAAAAAATGGTTTTGTGAAAGTACATAATTCTTCAATGTTCTCACATCTTCTAATTCAACATGACATGCTCATTGTGTTATACAACTTGTTTATAGTTATCACGTATTTTTCTGTCTTTCTATTTTAGTCGTGCAGTTTTGTGTAGATTCTACTTTTTCGTGCTATTCAATCATATCCAACCTGCTGATGAGCGAAATCATTATTATATATAGAGATGTTATGTATTTGTTTTTCCCATCTCTGACTATTTTGCTCATTGAATTATTATTACCTTTATAGGTTGGGTATTTTCTTTATTTCAATAAACTTGAATGTTAATGTTTTATTGGTTATTTTATTATGTTAGGTACTTATTTGAAGAGATCAGTTTACTTGAGAGGATAGGATGTTTATTGATAAAGCGTCTATTTATTTTATAAAAGGTTCTTTGTACTACTTTGAAATACTCATCTCTGAATATTTCGCTCATCAAATTATTATTACCTTTATAGGTACTTATTGGCATAGATCAGTTTACTTGAGAGGATAGGGCGTTTATTGATAAAGTGTCTATTTATTTTATAAAAGGTACTTATTGGCAGAGATTAGTTTACTTGAGAGGATAGGATGTTTATTGATAAAGCATCTATTTATTTTATAAAAGGGTTACTTGTTGAATTCTTTCAGGTTATGGGCCCAGGCCTATATTGAATGTCATCAAGCAATACATTTGATATCCCATCACCAGCACCAACAGATCCATCATCAGAATTCTTGACATCTACAGTACAGCCTACATCCAACAATATGGAGAACCCTGAAATTTCCAACAATTCCTCTCGAAATATACCTATCCTTTCCTCAGACAATTTCCACGAATGGCGCATTCAAATGCTTGCTCATCTGACTCGCCACAAATTAAAATCATTAGTTTTGGGAAAGGAAAATAAACCTGCCAAAACTGCAGCACAAGCTGTCATTGATTATTTTCAAACAAAAGTTGACAAAGTGACCGACATTATTATATCAAAAATTGATGCCGGAAATTTAGCCGTGTTTGTTACGGATGAAGATATGGAAAGACCATGGCAAATTTGGTCTAAACTAAGCACCCAATATGCTGCTGATGATGCTTCTAATAGAGCCTCAATTTTCTCTCGATACCATGATGTCAAATGTCATTATAAAGGTCTCAAAACTTTTGTTAATGAATTGAGAACTTGCATTAACGAGCTTGGAGCAGTTGGAGTGTCCATTGAAGGCGAACTTGAAGCACATCAAATCTTACATCTTCTTCCTGAATCATATCAGACTCACAAAGCTCTCATTCTTCATTCCTCTGAAGTTTCTCATCAGAAACTTTCTGTTCACAACCTACTTTCTTGCTTGGCTTGTCTTGCTATTGAAGTTGATTCTGAGGCTAATGAAAATTCAGCACTTACTTCCACCACAAAGAATCCTGAAATGCCCAAGTGGCCAGTATGCCGCAATGGAAATCACAACCCAAAAACAAAGCATGGTGAAGATAACTGTTTTGAACTTCATCCAGAAAAGAAGAAATCTCAAGCTGTTTCACAGAATATTTCAACTACTGAGCCTGAAATTCATGCGAATGTCAGTTATGGCCTTACAAAAATTTTTAAGGCATGTTCAAATAACATTTGTGTTGGAAATCTCATTATCTTTGACAGTGGAGCAACAGTTCATATGTTCAGAAACCGTCGTCACTTTAAAAACTATCGTTATTGCCGAAAACCAATTAAACTTGGCAATGGTACTGTCATTTACAGCCATGGTTCTGGATCCATTAATCTTGTCACTCCTAGAGAAGTCATTAGTCTCACAAACTGTCTTCATGTTCCTCAAATAAATCAGAATCTAATTGGTATTGGTCCATTTATCAAGCTTGGTTTTCATCAAACAACTAATCCCGATGGCAAAGTACTGATTTTCAAAGATGGAGAAACTATTCTTGATGGACATTGGGATCCATTGGAAGGTCTTGTCCTTCTTATTGCAAAGTTCAGTGAGTCTTTCAATGTTTCTTTCAATTCCTTTTTATCTTCTAACTCAAAATTGCTCTGGAACTACAGATTAGGCCATTCGAATAATAACTATCTCAACAAAATGGAGAACCAATTAGGTTTTAAATTTATTGAAGATCTCGGTGTTTGTGAATCGTGTGTTAATGCCAAGCATCATACACATCCTTTTCCTGGAACTTTACCATGGGGTTCACTATTTCTCAAATATTTACACTGCAATTTAAGCGGCTTAATCTCACCACCATCTGAGGGTGGATCTCATTATTATTTCAAAATCACTGACTCATTTACATTGTATCGATTTGTGTATATTATTAGCAATAAATCAGATACTTTTGATGTATTTCAGAAATTTAAAAATCAAATTGAAAACATATCATTACAAAAAGTTGCGCATTTAATCTGTGACAATGGAACCGAATTCATTAATAAAAACTTTTTAGATTTGAGTTCTAAAGATGGATTCAAGATAATAACCACCTCACCATACACACCTCAGCAGAATCCAATTTCAGAACGAGTTAATTGCATCACTACTGAAATGGCGAAATCTCTTCTTTTCCATGCAAATATGCCGGTTGAATATTGGGGAGAAACAGTGAATACTGCTGTTTATATTGAGAATCGATTGCCATGTGCATCTATTGACTTTAAAACTCCATTTGAAAAGAGATTCAATAAGAAGCCTAATCTTTCACACATGCCAAATTTTGGCTGTACAGCATATGCTCTTCTTAATAAAAGACTAAGAAAAGGAAAGTTTGCAGAAAATTCAATCAAATGCTGTTTTCTTGGATATTCAGACGACACGTTATCATACCGACTGTTAAGACTTGACAACATGAAGATCCTGTATTCACATAGCGTGATTTGTGATGAATCAAGTTTTCCTCTAAGAGTTAAAGGTCATAAAAATTCAGAATTAGTTGAACTTTTTGCAGAAAATTCTGATTTTATTGACATATCTAATGATGCTCATGAAAAAGATTTAACTACACCTGTTCCTGTTGAACAAGATTTAGATTTTAACGAAACTTTACAAGATGTTATTAATCATGATGTTAGGACAAATCCATCAAGATTCTGGGAGTATAAAGTAACTTCTGATAAAGCTGAAAAAGACATTAGTTCAAACATTGACACAAACAACATCATAGTTGGATCAAGAACACCAAATTGTCGAGTACTTAACTCAGCAGTTTTAATTAATTAATATTTATGTCACACAATGGCATTATCATTGCATTCCACACATGATCTTACATCAAATTCAGTATTCTCAGATCCTCTTACTTACTTTGAGCCAATTAATCGACCTGATTCTGACAATTGGATTGATGCAATAGATAAAGAACTAAAAATGATAGAGGAGCAAAAAGTGTGGGAAATAGTCGAAAAACCAGATGATAGTCCCACTATTGGTTCAGTATGGGTTTTCAAAATTAAACAAGATGCAGATGGTAACTTCAGTAAATACAAAGCCAGATTATGTGCAAGGGGATGTTCTCAGAAGGCTGGTATAAACTATTTTGAAACTTTTGCACCCACTGGACATTTGACTACACTCTGAGTTTTGATCAGTTTAGCTAATAGTGAAGACTGGGAATTTGCTCAAATGGACGTAAAAGGAGTTTTCCTTCATGGAATACCTGATGAAGAAGTATTCATGAACTTCCCTCTTGGTATGAAGAAACCTGCTAATTTCAATAATCCCGTACTTTTACTCAAACTGCCACTTTATGGTCTCAAGCAAGCTTCCCGTTGTTGGTACAATGAATTATTGAATTTCTTTTACTCAATAAATTTTTACCCATCTTCAGCGGATCCATGTCTATTTATTCACGAAAGCAAAACCAATCCTTGTTATGTTCATGTTCATGTTGACGATCTCTCTATATTTGGAAGAGACATTTCATGGTTCAAAGAAGCAATCAAGACACATTTTGAAATGGATGACTTGGGTGATGCAAAGTTCATCCTAGGAATGCAAGTTACAAGAAATAACAAAGCAAAGACTATTTCACTTTGTCAAGATCAAGAAATCAGAGACTTACTTCAATCATATGAAATGAGCGATTGCAAGTCAATTTCCACTCCCATGATGATGAATACTCAATTGGAAAAGGCAAAAGAGGATGAAATTGAAGCTTTTTCCAAATTAAATATCAATTATTGAAGAGCCGTTGGACGATTGAATTATATTACACAAGGAACTCGACCTGACATTGCTTTTGTTAATAGCCAGATTGCTCAATTTTTAAATGCACCAGGTATAAAACATTGGATTGCATTTAAGAGAGTATTACGTTACTTAAAAGGCACTATTAATGTCTCACTGAATTTCAAAAGTTTTAATGTCTTCTCAAACAGTGGGAATTTTAGTCATTCATTACCCAATGGCTTTGCTGATGCTGATTGGGCAGGGTGTTGAGAGACATGTTGTTCAACAACAGGCTATGTGTTTGTCATAAATGGAGCAGCTGTAAGCTGGAGGTGTAAAAAGCAACCAACTGTTTCTTTAAGTACTTCTGAAGCTGAGAGTAAAGCTACCGTCGATGCAAGTCAAGAAGCAATCTGGATGCAAAATCTACTCATTGATCTTGGTTATGACCAAAAGACATTCTCAACGCTTTCTTCAGATAATCAAGGTAGTATAGCACTCTGTAAAAATCTTGTATTCCATGCAAGAAAAAAACACATTGAAATTCAATTTCATTGGATTAGAGAACAAATCAGCAATGGCAAAGTTGATCTCAGATATATTCCTACTATCAACATGGTCGCAGATATTTTCACAAAATCCTTGAGTAAAGAAAAGTTTACCAGATTCACTAAGAAAATAGGCTTGTTGGATAAAATTGACAGCAAGGAGAGGTGTGAAAGTATTGGGATGGCATGGTTATGGTTTTGGGAAAGATAGATATATTATTTCATATGTAGTTTCTATTCTTTTTATACATAGTGCTGTGGCGCAGTAGAGTACCTAACACCCACCCCTCGACAAGACGCAGGACGGGTATGAAGAAATTTTGTTTATAGTATTTATAATAACTGCTTTGTATGTAAAAAAAATGATATGATATAGAGAGTAGTAAAAGGAAATCAAATAAAAGAAAAAAAGGTTTAAATAATCTTTAATTTAGTAAGAGCTGATTGGTGTAGGAGCGGTGTGAGAGGTTTTGTGAAGATATCGGCTAACTGCTCATTTGATTTAACCCATGTGATTGTTGCTTGACCACGGTACAGCTGTTCATTTACATAGTAGAATTCGCGGTCCATGTGCTGGGCTCTCTTTTTTGAAGACTGATTGGTGGATATTTTTATCATTGACTCATTGTTGCAGCATAAGTCCAGTTTGCCTTTAAAGTTGATCATGTCTTCAAGAAGGTGTTTTATCCATATGCCTGTCTTTGTTGTTGAGCTCAATGCCATTAATTCCACGTGACTGGTCAAAGGTGCTACGCATGTGAGACGTTTAGAGGACCAGAAAACAGGGCAACCTTGAACCGTAATGAGTGGCCCTCCTGTTGATTTAGAGTATTGGCCTCCCCAGTTTGAATCACTGAAACCAGTTAGAGTCGGTTCACAGATGGTGTCAGGTCTTGTAGGGTGTATTGCGAGACAATGTTCTTTGGTGTGTTGTAGATAACCAACTAGGTGGTTTAGGGCAGTCCAATGCTCATTCAATGGGCATTTGGAGAAGTGTGCTAAGTAGTTTACGCTGAATGATAGGTCCAGTCTCGATCCGCTGGCTATATAGCTTAGAGAACCAATAATTGACAGATATTTTGTGGGTTCAATTGGACTACTATCTGGTGGTGCAGTGGTAAGATTGGTGGAATGAGGTAGTGGAGTTGATTTTGTTGTTTTCGAAGGATTATGGTTTAGCAGGATTTTGTTGATCAGTTTTGATTGTGACAAAGTGAAGCCATGTTTGTCTTGGTTTACCTCAATTCCTACTATTGATTGTAGGCCTTGTTGCCACTTTATAGTGAGTTCTCAACAAAGAAGTTTTTGAAAAGATTCCAGTGTCTCCATGTTGTTTGCTGTAACCAGACCGTCGTCAACATGGATCCAGATTATTGTGGAGTTGTCATTTGCGTGTAGGACATATAAGCTTGCATCATACGGGGATAAGGTGTAGCCATTATTACGTAGTTTTCTGGAGATGTGAAGCCACCAACAACATGCGGCTTGGCAGGTTCCATAAAGGGCTTTTTTTAGTTTTAGGGCCTTGCCGTCATTCTTTTCAAATCCGGGAGGGTCCTTGACCCAGATATCCTCTTCGATTTTGCTATGTAATTAGGCTGCAGTCACATCAAACGAGTGTACCGGCCAGTTGTTCATAGCTTCAATGGTTAGCATCAGTCGTTGAGAAGTAAATGTTGCAGTCAGAGCAAAAGTTTTGTTGTAGTCAATGCCAGCTATTTGTTTGAAACCCTTTTCTACATAACGTGCTTTTCTTTTGATTATATTGCCTTGGTTGTTGGTTTTTTCCATGAAAACCCACTTAGCGTCAGTAATGCGAGTACCAGGTATTGGTGTCAAACGTTCCCAAACTTCCATTTTTGACATGTTCTCCAGTTCCTCCAAACAAGCTTGTTTCCATTCCTCAGAGTTGGTGGATTTGGAAGCTTCTTTTAAAGCTTTTTGGTGCTGTGGAGGCTAGGTAGGCGGCTGCCTTTTCAATGTTGTTAATAAGTTGTTCTTGTTCATAAAAGGTTTTTTCTGCGGTGAAGTTGCCAAGTTTCAGAGAGTCTAACGTGGTAACTATTTTTGTTTCATTCACAAGGTGTTGAATCACCATTTTTGACTGTTCAACTGGGAGTTGTGGAAAAGCGGCCCATGCGGAAACAATCACTCTGCTAGATTCAGGATTCCAGAACATCCATCCTTTCGAACCTTGTGGAAAACCAATAAGGATACATTTGACAGCTCTTTGGTCTAGCTTTTGTCGTGTTTCACGAGGTATGTGAACATAGGCCGTAGTTCCAAAAGGTCTAATAAGGTGGACAGATGGAGGATTCCCAAAAAGTGCCATGTATGGAGTTGTATTGGGACAAATTTTGTTTGGAAGTCGATTGAGGATATAAGCTGCCCATTTGTAAGAGAAGCCCCAGAAGAACTTTGGTAAGTTACTATCATGTAGAACTGTCCTGCCCATGTCTGATACTGACCTGTTTTGACGTTCTATTTTGCCATTTTGGCCGTGGTAATATGGTAGAGATAGTTTGTGTACAATTCCCTTTTCTATGAGAAAGTTTTCAAGTTTCTTGTTGACAAATTCTCCGCCATTGTCAGATCGGAATATTTTGACTTTTGTTGAACATTGTGTTTCTAGACGGTTTATAGCTTCCATTAGTTTGTATGTTGTTTCGGATTTCTGTTTTAGTATATGACATTCAGTATATGATGTAGCGACATCTTTAATGGTTAAGGCATACAGACCATTGTCAAAGGTTTCCTCTTCCAGTGGACCAATGAGATCCGCAGACAAGATTTCTAGCTTCTGAAAAGTTCTATTTGTGGATAGAGTGGTCACTGATTGTGTGCTTTTGCATATTTTGCAGATCTCGCAGGAGATATCGCCATCAGGTAGAGAGGAAGGAAGACCAATAGCTAGGCCACATTCAATCAGTTTCCTGATTTGCCTGATGCTTGCGTGACCAAAAAGTCGATGATAATAGTACAGTGCGTCTATTTATTTTTGTGATAATTTTTTATTGTTAGTTTGAGGAGGGAGATGTTCTGATGTGGAGAGTGTTAATACATCTGAGTGGGAGATTGCGTCAAGTATTATCTTGTGTTCGTGTTGAGATTCATGATTTGTATTGTTAAGAGGATTTGTTTTAGCGTATGGTAGGAGCCACCGTCAATTTGTGAGGGTAGCCTTTAGTATGTACTCGTTTTGAAAGATAATATATACATTATTCTGTTTGTCAAAAGTCATGTTAGCTCCTGCGCGTATCAACGAGGCAGGGGATATTAACGTACTTGTTGCTTTGTTGCAGTAGTACACATTTTTAATGAGTACTGTCATCCCACCCAGACCAATAAAACGCATTGTTCCTTTCCCTGTGATGAAGTTAGGACCATTGTCAGTAGCTACTTTAAGTGGTATGGGATTATTGAGAGTGATGAAGTCAACCAACTCGGATCTAGAACCTGTCAGGTGATGCGTGGCACCAGTGTCATATACTGGTGGTGAGTTTGCTTTGGTTTGAGGTGTGATTGTGAGTTTTCCGAAATCTGCTGCCTCTGCCTCATGTGAGTCATCCGATTCCATGATTTTAGCTGAATGCGGTTCAGGTTTAGAGGCTCTAGGAGGATCTCTTGGGTTGAATTGGCTGGGATATGTTGGACAATAGGAATCCATCTTTTGTTGTGATTGAGGCTGTTCTACAGGTCTAAAAGGAGGTTGTTGTGGAAAAGGTGATGAATGGAAAAGAGGGGGGTTCAGTGGAATATTTTGAAACGACATTTGGAAATTGGTCGAAGGTGGATATTGTCCCATGTAGGAGACATTGCGAAAGCTGGGATCAATGTTTTGTCAAAAGGGTTGAGTAGTGGAGGGTGCATATGGGCAGTTTTTGCGGAGATGATTGTTGGAGTTGCAGTTCCAACATTTCATGATGTTGTAGGCATCAGCCTCATGTGTAGATTCAGGTGTGCTTATCATGTTTGTGGGTGGAACCGGTGAATGTTCAGCATTGTTGGCTATAGTGGGGACAGATGGGTAATGGAGTGGTTCGGCACCATGAATGTGTATTCGTTCCCAGGTGGTTGCAATGATCCTGTTCATGGTGATACTTGTTGGTGGGTTACCATCAACGTGCATATCTATTTCTGCTTCACGTAAAACTTTGCTCTTGATGTTGGCAGGTTCATCAACAGCATTGTGCAGCATGATGGAGAAGAAGTTGTCCTCAGTGAATTTATAGCCTTGATCTTTGAGTTCGTCAAGCATTATCCTCAGTTTGGAGTGGAGTACGGTAGGATCACCTAATTTGCTAAGTTTAAGTTGCCATATTTTGTTCATTAGGTTGAGTTGGGCAGCTCTTGAGGCTGCACTAAACAAATCCTGTAGATGTGCAAAAGCAACTGTGGTAGGGTGTTTATCAAGGATTTGTTTGCGAAGGTCGGAACTGACAGAGTTCAGCAGAATGGTGCGGCCAATTTTCTCATGATTTGAGGATTTAGACGGTTTTCGTCATTCAAAGAAATATTCATCGTTGATGTAATCAATAAGTAGAAGTTCTATTTCTTGCATCCATGATCTGAAGTTTGAGCCATCGGATTTTAGCAAGTGTAGCCAGTCTTTGAGTTTGGCTTTGACATTTGCAATGGCCATGGATGTTTCCTTCCGTTCTTCTCGAGCTCGGAAATTATATGATTGGGGTGGGGAATCATAGTCTTCGTTGGGAACTTGTTCGGTCGGGGGAGGGTTGGTTGAGATGAGTGTTGTTGTTGATTAGGTGGTGGTACTGGTGAGGGTCGTGGGGTGGTATTTGCCGGTGGTATGTTGGACATGTTTGAAAGGGTATTTATTTTTATTTTATTATTATTATTTTATCTACTCAAAAATACTCAAGAGAACTGCTGGGACATCTCCCTCAAACCAACATTGGCACCTGTAAGGGGATTAGCGCGGTAGTTCTTTAATTACAATTTAGTGGAAAAAAAATAAAAAGGTAGAGAAGAAAAAAAATATGGCCAATAGAAACTGGCGAAGCAATTGCCAACGGAAACTGGAAAAGAGATTGCTAACGGAAACAAGTGAAGCGCCAATGGAAACTGGCAGAAATAAGAGCAATTGCCAACGGAAACTGGCAGAAAAAACATTTGAGTTGTGTGTTGATTTAGCGGGGTTCTTTAAGGGCCCATAACCTATTGGGACGGCATGGTTATGGTTTTGGGAAAGATAGATATATTATTTCATATGTAGTTTCTATTCTTTATATACATAGTGCTGCGGCGCAGTAGAGTACCTAACAGAGAGTACATAATTCTTCAATGTTCTCACATCTTCTAATTCAACATGACATGCTCATTGTGTTATACAACTTGTTTATAGTTATCACGTATTTTTCTGTCTTTCTATTTTAGTCGTGCAGTTTTGTGTAGATTCTACTTTTTCGTGCTATTCAATCATATCAAACCTGCTGATGAGCAAAATCATTATTATATATAGAGATGTTATGTATTTGTTTTTCCCATCTCTGACTATTTCGCTCATCGAATTATTATTACCTTTATAGGTTGGGTATTTTCTTTATTTCAATAAACTTGAATGTTAATGTTTTATTGGTTATTTTAATATGTTAGGTACTTATTTGCAGAGATCAGTTTACTTGAGAGGATAGGATGTTTATTGATAAAGCGTCTATTTATTTTATAAAAGGTTCTTTGTACTACTTTGAAATACTTATCTCTGACTATTTTGCTCATCGAATTATTATTACCTTTATAGGTACTTATTGGCAGAGATCAGTTTACTTGAGAGGATAGGATGTTTATTGATAAAGCGTCTATTTATTCTATAAAAGGGTTACTTGTCGAATTCTTTCAGGTTTTTAATCAAAAGGAAAAGAAGGTAATAATTTCCAGGGTGAAATGGCTTCTTATATATTATTTTTCACAAACTCTGTTCACTTATATTGCATTTTCATTCCATTTCTTAATAATTGACACCCTTTGTCCTATATTTGTGTAATTAATGTACAATTGCTTATGTATGTATATGTATCTTTCTTTTATTTTCTTATTAACATGACAATTGCTGTGTAATTTAAACAGATGATTTCACCTTTATTATAACATCTTACTTTCTCATTGCTTTAGATGAGAATAATGTTTTCTTTTATTTGAGACATAGCATTTGTCTTATATTAGTGGCTGTGTATTATCGAATATCAATGCCATTATTTATTCGAGGTTTTATTTACTATTTATGATTTTAAAATCCACCGATACTGTTTGTTTATTGCTCTTTTTTAATATTCATCATTGAATTTTTGTCGTTGGATAGATTCTCTTTTTCCTATCTTTATTGTGACAATTGCATTGCCCTCACAGCTGATAAAAACGGGTGATAAAGTTACAAAAATCACAGAATCTCTTGATAATTTTTCGCGCAAAAATAAAAACCCATTAGTGAAGAGAAAAGTAATTTGATTTTTTCTTTTCTTTTCATATTAAAAGTGTGAATTTCCCTTGCATCATTCTATTCAAATCGCTCCAATTGATCAGTATTTTTTTTTTCATTTTTCAGTGAAAACTTATCAAGAGATTCTGGAAATGTTGCAAGTACATTAAATTTGAGATATTCGTTCGGGTGAACAGGAAATGTAGAGATGTTTAAAGAGAGTAAGAAATAGTAATTTCAGAATAATGTTTAGTTTCAAAAAAAAAAAAAAAAAAGTTGGAGATGTGAATGTAGAGTCTGACTCATAGGGGTATCTAGTTGACTTCAGCCAACCCGAGTAAGGACAAATCATTCCTTACTTATGAAAGAATAATAAAAGCCTTTAATCTAGCGTAAGTCTTCTCCTCTAGTAACACTGTGGATGAAGCTGAAATCGCTGATAGTAATGCGCTAACCTTTAATCTAGCGTAAGTCTTCTCCTCTAGTAACACTGTGGATGAAGCTGAAATCGCTGATAGTAATGCGCTAACCTGTATGATATGAGATCTACTCGTAAATAATATGGATCACAAGAGAACAGTGTTGTGCTAACCTTTAATCTAGCGTAAGTCTTCTCCTCTAGTAACACTGTGGATGAAGCTGAAATCGCTGATAGTAATGCGCTAACCTGTATATTCAAGTGAGTACGTGTAGAGAGATGAGATGAGATGATGAGCAAAAGAAGACAAAAGATATTTAATTGCAAAGATAAGCACACCTGTATGATATGAGATCTACTCGTAAATAATATGGATCACAAGAGAACAGTGTTGTGCTAACCTACAAACATAGTGGAGTATGAATATAATAGTAACAATAGGAAACTACAGTTAGAGCACACCTTTAATCTAGCGTAAGTCTTCTCCTCTAGTAACACTGTGGATGAAGCTGAAATCGCTGATAGTAATGCGCTAACCTATAACAATAACAATTAAATGTAAAAATCAACTTATGATAGTAATGGTACACACCTGTATATTCAAGTGAGTACGTGTAGAGAGATGAGATGAGATGATGAGCAAAAGAAGACAAAAGATATGGTAATAGATGAACACTTGATAGCTATATATACCATAACTACAACTTCTCACGCTAGCACAATACACTTCTCTCTCTTCTACATACAGTTAGTATCAGTCCACTTCGGGACAAGTAATGCAAAAAAGATTATAATAATAAGTATGAATTAGAATATTATGTATATACTAACACTCCACCTCATTACTTGAACCAATAGTGCGTCGACATTCATTCAGGCCTAGATCTGTTCTAAATTTTTCAAATTTTGTACGATCCAGTGCTTTTGTCATGATGTCTGCAACCATGTCGTGCGTAGAGCAGTATTTGAGATTTAATTCGCCATCAAGTACTTTTTCCCTGACCCAGTTGAAATGTACTTCAATATGTTTTGTTCGTTTGTGAGCTACGGGATTCTTTGACAATGCTATTGCTCCTTGATTATCTCCATAAAGTAACGTTCCTTGATTGTTTTCATACCCTAGTTCACTTAGCAGTTTTCGCAACCATACTCCTTCTAATCCTGCATCAAGATATCCCTTATACTCAGATTCAGTGGCTGATGTGGAAACAGTGTTTTGCTTTTTGCTCTTCCAAGAAATAGCACCTCCACCGAGCAGAAAGGCATACCCATTAGTTGATCTACGTGTTAGATTACATCCAGCCCAATCCGCATCACTGAAACCTGTAGGTGCTTGATTGCTAATATTGATTTTCGTGGGTATTAATGTTTTGAAGTCTCGTGAGTACAGTAGGCCAACATTGGCTGTACCCTTGAGATATCTTAGAATTCGGAGTGCCGCTTGCCAGTGAGACTGATTTGGTTTTATGAGGAACTGAGATAAATAGTTGACAGCATGGGTGATATCCGGTCGAGTACATTGTGCTAGATAGCCAATACTTCCAATGATACTTCGATAGTCATTTCCTGTTTTCAGAAACTGAGCGTATTGGTCATCATCAGAGGGTAACAGCTGGATATTTGATTGCATTGGAGTAGGATTAATTTTGCAGTCTGTCATACCGAAGGTTTCTAATAGATCTGCTATGTACTGACTTTGGTGTAGTTGAACAGAAGTACTATTTAGTCGAGTAATTTGTATACCCAGTAGATAAGTTGCTTTTGTGAAGTCATGTACCTTGAAATCCTTCGATAATTCAGCATGAAATTGATGAGCCCCGTGTCCAATGATAGCCATGTCATCCACCCAAATAAACACATATAAATAGTCATCATTTGAATCTTTTCTAATAAATAAACAGGGATCGCTATTGCTGGTTTTAAACTTATGTTTATGGAACCACTTAGATACCTCCTGATACCAGGCTCTAGGTGCCTGCTTTAAACCGTAGAGTGCTTTTTTTAATTTTAAAACTCTGCTACCACCATTTAATTGCTCTATCTCCTTTTTACAGTTCAAGTTTGATCTATCCAACCACTCAGTAAAACCTTCTGGAGGTTGAATAAAGATGTCTTCGTCAAGATTACTGTTTAGGAATGCAGTCTTTATATCAAGTTGATGCATCGGTAATCCTTCAATAGCAGCAAGCGCAAAGATCGTTCGAAGGGTTGCCAGTCTCCCGGTAGGTGCAAACGTTTCGTTGAAGTCTATTCCATGTCTTTGTAGATAGCCTTTGATAACCAGTCTTGCTTTAAATTTGTTAAGGACTCCATTTTCATCATACTTTGTTTTGAAGATCCAACGGGTAGGTATTGTTTTTTGATGATTAGCAGGGACGATACACCACACGTGATTTTCATGAAGTGAGTCAAGTTCTTCTTTAATTGCACTTATCCAGTGTGACCTTTGAGACCCACTGATTGCCTTTCTGTAATTGTCAGGATCTGTGTTTTGTTGTTCGACAAAGTTTATTAAAGCATTGTGGGTACCTTCAAGTTCATTTATCACCTTCCTGGTATGAGATCTCAGGGTGGGTCCAGAATACTGATCTGATTGATTTTCAGGTGGCGGTGGACCAAGGCGTAAGATTAGTCGTCTGGTTACTGGATTTTCAGTATCTGCTGACTGTTCTTCTATTTGTTCCTCTACTGCATCATGAAATTCCTCATCATCTTCAACATTTTGATTTGTTGGTGTCTCTGTTGTGTGACTTATGGTGACGATATTGAACATTTCTTTTGGGCTGTTGCAATCTTTCATAGGAAACACTGACTCATTGAATGTGGCGTTGTGAGTGAAGATTATTCTTTTTGTTTGAATTTCCATCAACTTATAGTTGTTGTTTCCTTCAGAATACCCAAGTAGAACACATCTGGTGCCTGTCGGAGCAAACTTATTTTTCCTCTGTTGTTTTGGAATATTGGCAATAGCTAGGCATCCAAACGGGTGTAGATGTGTTATTTTTGGTTTTCTGCCGGTAAGTGCTTCATATGGTGATATCATATTTGCAGCCTTACTAACTATCAGATTTTCCAAATATACTGCTGTTATTACTGCTTCTCCCCAATAGCTAAGTGGTAGCCCTGATTGGAACAGCATCGCTCGAGCTTTCTCGGTGGTGATTCGATTTCCTCGCTCGCTGATTGGGTTCTGCTCAGGTGTATAAGGCGCAGTGATTTGATGGAAAATACCATTGTCTTTAAGGTATGTTTCAAATTTATTCGAGCAGTATTCTCCTCCTCCATCTGTTACAATAGTCTTAATTTTTGATTCACAGATATTTTCATATTTTGTCTTAAATTCCGTTAATTTAGATAGTGCCTCATCTTTGTTTTTTAACAGGTATACTGCACGAGTTGAAGTTAATCCATCTGTGATCTTCATATAGTACTCATAGCCACTGTTGGTTGGTGGATTGATTCTGCCACTAAGATCGGTGTGGATCACTTCCAGAGGTTTCTTTGGTGTTGGAAAATGTCCTTGAAATGGTAGTTTCTTCGCTTTTGTCATTTCGCAGATTTCACAGAAGAACTGACTGTCGTCCAACGTCTCACCAACAGTTGACTTTGTATACTTCGAGTTTGGATGTCCCAGTCTATCATGCCACATTTTTACAGAGCAAATCAGTGCGGACTCAGCTGGTTTGAAGTTTCCACGCATTTTGCAAAGATTGTTCTCGATATCTGCATTGAATTTAAGATTTTTATTACTGATGATGCATCTTTCGGGATTCTTAGCAAATTCAACTTGATAATTTTTTCTCCAAAACTCAATAGTTGCCACAAGATCATACGGTAATTTAGGTACATGTAGTGCATTAAGAGTCACAACATTTTTCCCTTCAACCAATTTAACAGTTCCCTTTCCAACACATTCTGTGTTTTCATTTCCAGTCACAATATCGAACTTAGTACTCTGATATGTCCAGAAGTACTTTCGGTTTCTAATCATCGTTGACGTGGCTCCTGAATCAAGGATTGGTTTCAGGTTGGTGTTGTTGTCGATAGAAGAGATAAGAACATACTGATTGTACGCCATCATAGCTGACTCATTAGTTTTTTTATTCTTCTCAGCCATCTCTTTCTTCCATTGATCGCGTTGTTCGACCCAGCTTGGTTTTCCAACCTTCTCCCAGCATTCGCTTTCAAGATGTCCTGTTTTATTACAGTACGTGCATTTCTTTCGCGGTTTTCTTTCTCTGGACTTCGACGTTTCAGTTTTACTTGAGTCGGCAATAAGGGCTTTGCTAGTCTTAGATTCGTTCGATTGGTTGTCCTGAAGATTGTGAAATTTGCTAGTCTGTTCGAGTACTGCCAGGACATTCATCATGGTTACCTTTCCAGAAGCCAGGATATTTTGAGCTGTGGTTTGATATTGATCAGGTAATTTCATAATTATTTGAGTAGCTACAGTGTCGCCTTCATAGCTGATTTTAGCATTTCTCAAATTTCGTAGGACTTTTCGGATATCGTTAATAAAGGTTTTGAGATCCGTAGTGTAAGTCAGATCATTTAATGATTTGTAGGCAGCGGCTTTAGTGAATTGATTTACTTCAGCATGTTTCTCTTTCAGTTTCATCCATGTTTTGTATGGATCTCCTTTTAGCTCTGGACTGTCGCAAATTAGCATCGTGTTTTCATGGTCAAGATGTCGAAGAATCATTGAATACGCTTTCATGTTTGTCTTAAGGCGCTTCTTGATCTCATTTGCACTTGGAGACGTGATTGTTGTCCCATCTTCTTTTTCAGTAGTTGTTATTATAAACTCGTTTTCGGTTACTTCCCACAGTTCATTTTCGAAGAGAAGACCTTCCATGTGAGCAGCCCAGGTAAAGTAATTGTCACTTCCGAGTTTTGTGTCATTTTTGTTTTCAAGTGCAGAGATTAATTCACGGATGCTATTGTTGTCCATGTTACTAGTGTTACTAGTTGTTGTTTGTGCTTAAGTACGTGAGCTGGTACTGATAATGTGAAAGAATAATAAAAGCCTTTAATCTAGCGTAAGTCTTCTCCTCTAGTAACACTGTGGATGAAGCTGAAATCGCTGATAGTAATGCGCTAACCTTTAATCTAGCGTAAGTCTTCTCCTCTAGTAACACTGTGGATGAAGCTGAAATCGCTGATAGTAATGCGCTAACCTGTATGATATGAGATCTACTCGTAAATAATATGGATCACAAGAGAACAGTGTTGTGCTAACCTTTAATCTAGCGTAAGTCTTCTCCTCTAGTAACACTGTGGATGAAGCTGAAATCGCTGATAGTAATGCGCTAACCTGTATATTCAAGTGAGTACGTGTAGAGAGATGAGATGAGATGATGAGCAAAAGAAGACAAAAGATATTTAATTGCAAAGATAAGCACACCTGTATGATATGAGATCTACTCGTAAATAATATGGATCACAAGAGAACAGTGTTGTGCTAACCTACAAACATAGTGGAGTATGAATATAATAGTAACAATAGGAAACTACAGTTAGAGCACACCTTTAATCTAGCGTAAGTCTTCTCCTCTAGTAACACTGTGGATGAAGCTGAAATCGCTGATAGTAATGCGCTAACCTATAACAATAACAATTAAATGTAAAAATCAACTTATGATAGTAATGGTACACACCTGTATATTCAAGTGAGTACGTGTAGAGAGATGAGATGAGATGATGAGCAAAAGAAGACAAAAGATATGGTAATAGATGAACACTTGATAGCTATATATACCATAACTACAACTTCTCACGCTAGCACAATACACTTCTCTCTCTTCTACATACAGTTAGTATCAGTCCACTTCGGGACAAGTAATGCAAAAAAGATTATAATAATAAGTATGAATTAGAATATTATGTATATACTAACAACTTATATGTTTTTTTGACATTAGTAACAGGAATAGCCAACATAAATGGATGAAGAGCTTATTAGGTAGCTCGTCGTGGGTTTGTGAGAAAGACAGATGCAGTTCAATTTATAATTTAATTTATGGATAAATTCCAGCAATACATCTAATTTCTTTCCAGCTTTATATTCAAAAATCTAAACATTGACAATACTGGCTTACAGGAAAAGTATCGTGGCATTTGAGGGCTAATCTGAGATCATTACAACCAAAGATGATTGGCCAACTTCTCTCTAAACAATGTCCCAAGAATGGAGCCGCAGCTGGATTTTGATTTGAGTGGTTTTGCAAATCACTTCGTCCATGCCAGTGCATCCATTCTCCTTCCTTGTGAATCCAGTGATCTGAAGGAGCCGCGATAAGTTGATAAAGGTTATTATATTTAGCGTAACTGTTCTTCAGTATTCTTCTTCGTGACACCGCAAATTGCCCAGTATATGTAGACAACACCCCCGATGTTGGACATAGCTAGGATAAAAATAGTTAAAAAGGCATACATGAGTCTTCCCGTCATTTCGCCACTCTGCGCAAGATACATAATTAAGATGAGCTTACTGTTTCATAAAATAGGACGTATATGTCTCGCACCCAAGTATAAAATCCGTTTCCCAAACCATCTTCACCGCACATGTTGCGGAGATATCGTCCAAAACTCAAAAACCCCGTGTGATGAGGATCAAAAAGATTGATTCGACCTTTGGTCCGCCATGAATAATCAAGTTCTGGTTGCATAAAAAATGTGTGGTCAGCTAGACCACGAGTGGAAAGATTTTGTTCAACCTTGAAAGAAAACCCATCATGTTCATGCTTTAATGAAGTGTTGTAAGATTCGGCTAATGAGGCATTATAATGCTTCAAAATATGATACAAATAGGTACCTCCTTCGCGCCCGATATTGGAAAGTTTGAAAGCATCGTCTGCCTTGACAGATGACTTGATCATCTCCACAGAAACAAAAGGATTTTTAGAATATACAATAATTTTAGGATTCCGCATTGCAATTGCTGGCTGTGATTTTATATAAGAAACAAGAGCTGAAAATCGAGGAATCGACTCATTATAATATGAGAAAACAATATCCAAAGAAGGTTGGGGGACCGTAAAAGTCGGGTAGCCAGCTAACAGTGATGACGGCTTTTTTGATATTTTTAGCCCTTCATAGTAGAAAATTGAGACAAATAAAAGCAGAGACAGTCCTCGAAGAAATGAGTTGACTACGTTCAAATCCTTGGTCTGAGGGGAAGTTGATTGTTCTGTCTGAGAGGAAGCTAAATGATTGCAATCTTCTTCAACAATACTTACTTGTGGAGAAATATTTGAGGTCAAGGGGAAAAACGGTAAGGCTTGATAGATCTGTTAAATTTCATTTAAAAAACCTCACTGGAACTATTAGAAAAAATATTTTATGCATATCTAGCGCTTTACAAATTCTGTTGAGCTGAAGAAAAGGTACAAACTTTGTTGTAAAATGTGGGTTTGGATGCCATATTTGAGAAAATTAGTGCTCTATAAGAGGAGGTGGTGAAAAAAAATAGAAAGGTAGGGATTTTTGTAAAATAATATAAAATATAGTATCTAAACGATAAAGTTTATTATCAACGCCTTCAACATAGAGAAACAAAAATCACACCGTGAGCGCCCAGAATAAGAGTCAGTATTCTTTAAAAGTCTTTATCTTACCCGGAACGATGGTCACTAAATGAAACAAGATAAAAAAATGTGATTTATTTCTACGAAATCGTGTGTTTTTTTCTAGTCTACACAGCAACGAGACTTGTCCGAATTATGAAAAAAAAAAAAAAAAAAAAAAAAAAAAAAAAAAAAAGCCAAGTGGACGTGATATGAGTGTCAATGGGAAAATTTTATCGTAAATTGAAGAAACCTTTCATGCCGATTTCTTTCCATATAGCATTATACATCTTCTCCCTTTCAGAACTAGGCGGCTGATGGAAAGTATTTTCCGTTTTAAAAAATATGGTGTATAAGATTGCTAGGTAGTCTATTGCCAATGAGTGACTACCGCTGGAAGAGTCGAAAGTTGGACCAAAAAAACAATGTGTATTCAGCCAAACTTTCTTCTGTAAAGATGTCGTCTAAGCTCTCAACATCAGGTTCTATGTCAGCATGTCTGAAATCAGAAGTGAAAAAAAACTTCTGTCAAAGTAAAAGAGTATAGCAAAAGTCACAAATGAACTATTCAATAGTTTTCTTTTCTCGCATATTATTTTACTCTTCCTTAACTATTGTTCTTCTTTCACATGATGATACTCTCGCGAAAACAATTAATTTTTTGGTTATTGAGGCAACTACCTGGCTATATAAGATTGGGTAGCTAGGAGGAACAGTGTCATCTTATCTCTTATCTTTCTTAACGAGATCAAATCATTTCTATACTCAATTTATATTTTTATTACTTGTTTAAACTCAACTAATCAATAAATAAATTCATTAAATTATAACTTAACTTTTATAATTTTGAAAGTTAATCGCTATCGTATTTCATTGGAACTCAAGCACCACAGAAAAAATGGGGGGGTATTGCTAGCAATACCCCTTGCTTGAGCTCCGTTGAGCCACAAATCTATGCTTGAATTATGCACACATCATCACCATGTAGGAAATTGTTTGGCCTTACATTTAGTCAGAGATTTGTCACAGATTGAGCTCAAGATGAACCTACATTGATCACCGTTTGATCTTGTAAAATCCTAATTTGATCATCAGTTAAGCTCCCTTTGATCTCACTTTGATCTAACATAAGCTTTTGCATATCCAATATGTCAACTATTCACTTTCAAAAAGATTCATAATGAATTTCACATGGAATATTAGAAACGAAACCAGTAATTTTGAGTAAATGTCTCATCAAAATGATTAATCTACAACAAAATACCATCAAAATTCAATCTGATTACTGAAAACTTTTGTTAAAATGACTAATAGATATTTAAATTGGAAAATAATATTCCATTTCTCAATTTCAAATTCAAAATATAAATCCTCGTTTGAAATGTGAATTTTGTAGATTCCTTGCCTTCCTATATTATGAGTAATATTTGAGGTATTTTACACCTTTGTAAATATGGTGTTGTGCTGCTAGAAATTATCTCTGTTTCAATTCAACTTTATTGAAGCTTGAGTCCAGAATGATAAATATTTTATAACTATTTTGAGAAAAAAGTCACTAGTAATGAATTTAGCCTTTTATCTGTCCTTTATTAAACCTCACTTAATCCTACTTAAATCCAAATTGACCCACAAAAACCTTATTTGGGATATTTTTTAGCCCAGGATGATTCAAGATTGGAGCAAAATATTATTTTAAATATCCAATATGCCTATTGATTAAATTTCTTCAAGCTTACTTTAAATTCACATTAACATTAACTTTCACAGGAAATATTAAACACAAATCTTGAAAATATAGTATTTAAAATCATAATAAATATAATATAATATGCTTACAACAAAATTTTCTTTCTGGATTAATTGAAACAAAAAATTGTTCATTTGTGAAAATAGAAAAAATACTATCCATCCTGAATTTAGAATCCATTTTTAAAAATTTAATGCCCCCTCACTTTCAAGTTTATCATGTATTTCGAAAATTATATTTTTAATAATTTTGTGAATAGTACACCTGAGATATAAACTTGGGGATATCAAAAACTAAAACATCAGCAAATTGAAATGTTTTTTATTGTTATGAATGGAAATAATGATTGAAAAACACCATTAGAGCAAGTTTGATTTTGAATAATAGGCATACTTTCTCATGTAAATTTCAATAAAAATAATTTTTATTCTTACTTAAGTTGCGGTGGATACATTTGAGCTCAAAAAGAATTAAAATTGATAAAATAAGACTTCTATAGTTCATATTCAAAAATGAAATCACCCTTCATTATCTACCTGTAAACTATTTTAAATTGAATAATTTCAAAGTCAGTATATACTGATGTTATTTTTTCTTCTAAAAAATTTATTATATAGATTAATAGTCATAAACAGTTGACATAGATGTTAAATTTATATAAGCAATCTTTAATTCATAAAATGATAAAACTATCTTTTATGTAAAAAGTGATGAAGGAAAAAAATATTATTAAATTTTTGATGCACTATCAATAAAATTGAAGATAGAGCATATCAAAAGTTTAAACTTAATTTCAATTTTGATATCATCATTTTATTTTATTTTACTTGAGTAGAAAACAGATTTTAAATCTCAATATAATTTTAAATCCCATTAGTTTGTAGATTTCAACATTTGAAACTATGAAATAAATATTTATGAAAGAATTTTACAATATTTGCCCTTCTAAAAACTCATAAATCCAACTTCAAATCTTCTAACCTTCACAAGTAACCACAATGCATTCTGAAAATACTCTATATTTAAATAATTAAAGGTAAATAAAATTATGTTTTTATTCTTTATTTCAATTTTTGATAAATAATATATATATATACATATATATATATATATAATTTCTTAAAAAGTCTAAGAGGGAACTTAATAGTGGTTTTGGCATTAGATATATAGATTCAACTTTCAAAAAATTTGTTTGGAATAAATTACAAAGACAAAAAGGATATATTTTGATGAAAGAATACTGATTTAGGTTCTCTTAAAATATTATTAACCATTTTTATGGAATATTAATCCATGGTTATCATTCTTTATGATATTATCATAGAATTTTTTCCTTTTTTAATATAATGATTTTCTATTGTGTGGTATGTAGGCTAAGATAAGTTTAAAAGATTTATTGAAGATATATATACCAGAAACAGTATAATCTGTAGATTTATAACTATAACTTACTTTTCTGATGTTTTACATCATTGATAAGTAGCTCATGCATTACACAAGTAAATAATTATAGTCTCTGGAAATAATTCCTTGTGAATTTCAATTTTTTTGTTATTCTTAAAATCATTACTCAAATAAACTAAAATTTCTTCAAATATTGATTGAAAGAAGGAGTTACAAAATCTTATTTTGTAGTTATAAAAGTTTGAGTTATTTTTCATATTATCAAGTATAATGAACATTTGTAAATTTTAACTTGAAAACTAGTGATCATAGCAAAGTAATACTGGAAGAATCAGATAAAAAGGGTGGAATAAAGTCATAGCACAACAGGAAATGATACAAAATTGTTGATTTTTATCTCATAAAATTCAACTTATTTTTAACATATTTTACCACCTTTAGATAATGTTTAGTGGATTTTAACATTATTATAACAAGCAAACTTAACAATGTTTTGATTTTTTTAACAAAAATAAATATTGTTAGATCATTTTTTTAAAAAATATGACTTATTTTTATGCTTTATCTACAATAGTTAGTAGTTTTTTTTGCAGAAATTACTTGTTTTGATATTCTATTTTTGAATTTTTTAAGAGACTTCATTGCATTAAAGTTTTGTAATAATTTTTCATTAAAGCATCATATTTTAAATCTAGAGAATTGGTTTTGAAATAATATATATTTTCATGTTAATTGACTCATTATTTTTGGATTGATAAATCATGTTAAAATTGGGATTGCTTATTTCTAGTGAGTGTACATCATAGTTTGTTTTCAAATCAAAGATTAATAAATGGTGAAATTTGGTAAAACTCTAAATATCTTTTAAACCTTTTTGATTTAAATAATGTTTAATGTTATGTAATCATTCTATAAGTAGAACACAGTTAAAATCTGATAATGGTACATTGCTTTCAATTTCTAATACTAAAATTCTATTCTACTTGAAACAATGTAAACTAAAGCTTGGTATCTCATAAGAAACTCACAATTTTCAAAAATCATATTTCCAACTTTTTAAACATGATACACATTAAAAAATATTTTTAGAATAATTTCCTAATTAGTTTCAAATACTAGAAAATAATGACCTCAATTTATTTTAATACTTAAACCATTCTGATGAGTGAATTTCACAATCCTCTAAGTAACATATGGTTACCATTTATACACATATGCATGATTTCTCCTTTTGTTTAATTTTAGCTGAATCTAAAAAGTAAAATCACATGTTGAATATCATCTATAGATAAACTTCTTATATTAGAAGCTAATATTTCATATGAGAAATTTGTTATTGAGTTTGGGAAACATTAATAAGTGTTGGGTATTATAATTGAGCCATTTATTCAAGTAAATAAAAAAGGATGACGTTCTAAATATTTCATATATATATATATATATATATATATATATAATAAAAATTAATTATATAGTAGCATTTAACCATGTTTTTATACTAATGTCATATAAAAAAAGGGATTGAACTAAAACTTTCAGTAAAGAAAATAAAAATAAGATAAGTTAATATTCTTGTTTATATTCTCATATTTTTGAAATGGCTTACTTAAGGGAGAAAATTATTTGGTTTTAGAGTACAAGAATTTCTAGATAAAAATCTTCACAATATAGTTTGACCCTCTAAAAAAGAAAATTCCTTAAATTTTACTATCACATTTTATATATTTGTTAAGTAATAGAAAATGGAGTTGTGTCTTTGACAATGAAGCTTTAGAAAATGAAATAAATGATTTAAATTTATAATATAATTTTTGAAACAATAAATCATGTATTCAAAAAAAATTATATATCTTACAATCAAGATAACAGTATTAATTAAGCAACTCTAACAACTTTGGAAAGAAACAAGAAAAAAATAATTAGTAAAATGCATAAGTTATTTTTAGAATTTAAGGAAACTTAATAGCTCTACCTGTAAACTAGCCTTAAAGCAGGTTTGGATTTAACATGTGGAAATTCATACATAGTACCCTTCCATCATTAGAGCAGAATAAAATTTATGTAGTTTTATTTTTTTAATTTATAATAGTATTTTTATTTTTGGCTTTTTCATTAGTATAACTATATATTTTTTAACTTTTTTGTTTTTCATAACATAAGTTCAAAGCTGCACATCACTACTTCAAGATGAAACTCCATATAATGTAATCAATGAATGATATATTATAATGAATTTTACTAGAGACTTTTCAAAAATGGTGATTAAGAATACTTATTATAATTTTTTAAATTTTTATTATTATTCTATCTCTTGAAAGGAGATGGCCATATCTCAATTTAATTAGTTTTTCCTCAGAAAAATTTATTCTTGATCTAAATAAAATTGCATCACTATTAACTAGATGTTATTATACAATTTTAACAATTTTTTTATCTGAACATAGTTGAAAGTATGTATAAATTAAAGTGTTTCCACATAGTCTTACTATTATCCCACCATTATTTTCACATTTAGATTTCATTATAACTGTAAAATAAGTTTTTCAATAATTTTAATAATACCTTAATATTTAATAATTTAGTTACATAGTAGATTTTTTATCCTTTTTTTTTATGAGGCTTATTATATAAACACTACTTTTAGATTTTATCCATTTTGATGTCTGATAATTTAAATTTTCATTTAACTACCCAAATTATATCAAAAAAAATTCAAAAGTATATTTTTTTAATGTACTCTTTTTGATAAACTTATCATTTCTTATAGGTTATTATTCAACTATTTATTGTAATTAACTACCCACTCATTTATGGTCTGTTATTGTTGTTCATTACATACAGACAAAATAAGGATACTCTCATATTATATTGGAGTTTTAAATTAAAAAGTAAATACTAGTGGCTGGTATTAAATATGAAGTTGTTATAACTAAGTTGAACATTAATTAATTATTAAATGGCATTTTATATTACAAATTTTATTGAATGTATATAAAAATAACACTCAAGAAATATATATAAGATATATATATAACCATTGTATATCAAAAATGAAGTACTTATCAACATGGTCTTTTTAAATGATTTTCAAATTTACTTAAAGAGACATTAATATTACCAATTCAAATTTTATATCAAATACAACAATATTATTATTTCATTTTTAATTATTTTACAAAAAATTTGAGTTTCAAAGTAATTTAATTCAGTATTTAATGAATGTTTTTGAAAAATATTTTTAAAAATAGAAATAACCCCTCACAAAAAAAAATATAATTTTTTTTACTTACAATTTGCACCATATTTCTACCCTTAAAATATTTGTATTCTTCTAACAAAAATATTTTTTAAATAAATTTAAAATTTTTTTCATTATTCAATTACAAAATGTCAAATTTATAATTTATTTTACCTTACTAAAAAATTTAGCTGAAAATTTAATTTTGTATTTCCAAAAAATAAACTTAAATGTCAAAAATTAAAAAAACAAAATTATAAATATAATTATGAGAAAGAGGTAGATTAAATTTATAATATTCATATAAAAAAAATTCATATATTTTATGGTGTTTGAATTTTAAATTTAATGTATTAAAAATTAATTATTAAATAACCAAGCCAAATGAAATTGGCTTGGATTTTTGGTATCACTAGAACTTATTTTTTTTCTTTTACTCACATTTTAATTTTTAATTTTTTTTTTTTTCTACATTTCTCATTTTTTTTTTTATGATTTTTAATGTTTTTAAGACCGAAGTTGCTTTCAAACAACTTCGGTCTAACGTTTCTCTCACTTTCCCACCAGATTGCACCTGGTAGGGAAAGTCGCTTCCATTTTAGAGACCAAAGTCCCTTGCAGGGACTTTGGTTTCTCTGTGTGCATTGCACAGCCAGAAAAAAACTGGCTGTGCAATGCACTGCATGCAGCACATGCAACACGCATTGCTGCTGCAAGTAATGCGCATTGCATGCAGCAGAAATGCGCGTTGCATGCAGCAGCAATGCAGGCTGCATGTGCTGCATGCAGTGCATTGCACAGCCAGTTTTTTTCTGGCTGTGCAATGCACTGCATGCAGCACATGCAGCCTGCATTGCTGCTGCATGCAACGCGCGTTTCTGCTGCATGCAGCGCGCATTGCACATGCTGCGCATATCTCATGCAGCTGACTTGATATCAGCTGCATGAAATATGGTAGCGATTGTGCAACACGCGTTGCACACTGCTTTGGCCACCTCCCAGCCTAGTAAATTAGCTGGGAGGGTGGCAAACATTACAGCAAGCAATCGAAGTCGCTTTTAGCGACTTCGATTGCTTGAAAGAGACACTTCCAGCCAGGGGAAACCTGGTTGGAAGTACTAAATTGCAATGTAAGGGACCCAAGCCAATTTCAAAGGCTTGGGTCATAAATTAAGGTTTCTAAAAAGCAGCCAGTATAAATCTGGCTGCAATAAAAAGTAAATTTTTTAAATAAAATACATAAAAAAATAAAAATTTGTTCAAATAAAATATACAACACTCTTTCGCCAGTAAGAAACAGCCTTCCATTGTTACACATAGAAACAAAATCAAATGTTTCTTTCATCAACATTGGCCATGTTTCAATATTTTGAACCAAGTAAGATCAGGAAAAAGGTCACGGCAAAAAAATTGCATAATTAAAAGTCTCCCAATTTAATATGGTGCGGAGGTTCATATTTTAGAAATAGGTGGTGCACATTATAGTTTCCTTTAAAAAAATTCAAAAATGAATTAATTTTGGCGCAATGTAAATTTAAATGTGATGAGTGTATGTTTTTTAGCTACGTGAAACATGGTAGCTAGAATTATGTGGCGTCAATTTTTTTTAGATGTGAAATTCAGTGTTCCACAAATGTGCATCTGTACAACATGCAGCCAAGTAAATTCTAGCTGGAATTAGTATATGCATAGGAAAAAATGATCATGCTGTGTAAAGTGCCTTGGCAACATCATTCTTGGAATTTAGATGAAGTTTATCATATGACTTGGAGAGCTGCATTTTTTTGAAAATGTGATCAGTGAAAATTCATGATATATACATCTGTTTGCCACCCAATTTATTTTTCCTTTCTCTTTCTCACTTACCTTTTTCAAAAATTATCAATCATATTTTTGCTTTATCATTTTGAATTATTGGTACTATTTTCTTGACCTTATCTGATTACCGGTAAGCAAATTTTTCTTGCTATTGCATTTCATATCATTTTGGTTTGTTACACTTTTTTACACTTTTGACAAGTTAATCTAATGATTCTAATTCTGAATTTATTTTTATGGTATCTTTTACTGTACCCTTTCGATTCATTATAAAAAAATTCTTTTTCAGTTAACTTAAAGTTTTTTTATTTGTTTGTCAATTTACTTTTCTTTATTCCTTATCAAAAATGTTCAATTTATTTATCTAACCATTTATTTTTTAAAACAGTGATTATAAAATAAACTTTATAATTAATTTTGATCAATCAGCTACAAATGGAAGAAGATTTTATAGACATGTAAGTTCATGTTTTGCTTATCATTTTTCTATATTTCTTTAATACTTTCTCAACCATTATATTATTAATATGAAAAGTAAAACATCATCTCGTACTTGCTGAAAGCATACAGGATAATGTTTTGCTTTTCATAATAATAATTAGATTGTTTGTACTTTACCTTTAATTTATTGATTTTTAAGTTGTTTCAAAGTCTCGTACTTGCTGAAAGCATACAGGACAATGCTACAATTTAAAAATTAATAATTTATTGAAGTATAACTTTCTAAGTCAATATATTGATCAGAGCAAGATTTTTCATTTTATATATGTGGATATCATAATTCCGTAAATTTTTTAATATTACTAGTGTATTGGAGTTATACTTTCATTATATTATTAATATTAAGTGTAGAGCCAAATCTCGTACTTGCTGAATGCATACAGGATAAAGCTATACTCTTTATATGTATAATTTAATAAAGTATACCTTTGAAACGCTTTCTTAATATTTGAAATAAAGAAAAAGTATATAAATTTACTAATATGTAGATATGCTAACTTTTGTATTTCTAATATTGAAGATATGATAAAGTTAAAGGTATCATTGACTGATAATTGAAATTATGTTACTATTTTCTAATTTTTGATTTTTTTCTATTTTAAATCAAAATTGAATTCTCTTAGGATTGAACCATCAATGAGTAACGATTTGAAAAAAAAAAACGGCCAGGGAAGAACTCTAACAATAGGTGGGCGAAAGACATTGCTACTGGAATGAAACTTGTAAACGCTCTTGGAATGGATACAAACGGGAAGAAGCCACATTTCTATGCACGATCTTATGCAAATAATATGACAGATTGCAATAATTATTACAATTTTTTTCCTGGATGTAGTATTTATAAACCAAAAGGTGTCTTAATACCTAATGTTCTTGTGCAGACTTTTGAAATTCATGAGCTCAAAGAACTAGATATGTTAGAAGCTACGGTGCGATGCATTAAGGATCTTTCTTACTGCGAACATGAAATTAAAAATAATGGTTATCATCAAAGAGCTGGTGGTTTTGGAAAAATGTTTGGTGGTGGCTTTATTTTAGATAGAAAGAAATCTTTACATATTCGTAAGTATCACTTTTTTTAATTTAAATACTGAATTTTTGAATGCTTTTCCTTGCAGATGAATACACTGATGATATTGTAAAAACGGATGGATATAAAAAACGAATGAAGAGGATTGCAATGTACTTTGAATATTTTTTTAAAAAAATATCATATGTAAAGTACAATGAGGCAACTAATCTTTGCGCAAAACTTGGTATTCCTGGATTTTCAAAAGTTTCTAGTGAAGAAGACGGTGTACCGTTTGCTAGTAATTTAACTTGGACATCTGGAGGGAATGGTAATGGGTTCTCTAATGAGGTTCATCTCGATAAGGATGCAAGTGAGTATACTTTAGGAATATTTTTTCCTAAAGATACAGAAAAAAACACCATTCATATGAAGTATGATAAGACCCAACCACGACAAATAGGTGGAGAACTTATGTTTCCTGAAATTCGAAGTAAAATCAACTTTGAAGCAACTAATGGAATAACAGTGACATTATGGCCTGCCAATCAACTAAGGCATTTTACCTCAAGATGTCATGAAATTCCTGGCTTCACTAGGATAGGTTCTTCTATTCAAATCAGCACTAGACTTTTTCATGCTATAGAAAAGCTTAATGTTTTTGATATTGATATTTCAGAATACTTAGAAATTAAAACAGAAAAATTTAGGTTAGAATATTTGATTAGTGCTTTGAGAGTTTTTTTGAAAAGAGATGACTTAATAGAGGAAGAAATAGAATCAGCAAAGTATTATTTATCTAATGTTAAGACAAATCTAAAAAATCTAGATATATAAATATTAAAAATTTATATTATATATACACAACTTAATGCAAATTTAAACATGATAAATACTGGGAGTAGCTGTAACATTTTCAGTTTTGATAATTATAGTATTATCTATTTCTTTTATTTGTGAAATAAAATAATTTTTTTTCATAATATTATAAGAAAATTTGATTTACTTTTGAGGAAATATATAAGTTGTGAAATCTTTAAATGTCATTTTTATTAAATTGGTAGCAAAGGTTCTAAAATAAAAAAAACTATAATAAAGAATTTGAAATATATTAGCCATAAAAATGTGCTTTTAATGCTACCAAATTAACTGTATAGTATTTTAGGTCAAACAGGCTTATTAATAAAAAAGGTAATAATAAAGAGTTGAAGAAAGAATTTTGAATCAATGATAGATTAAATTGTATTTTTTTAAGAATGTACTCATTTAATTATTTAAATTGTTCTACTTCTGATTAAAAATGTTACAATCAACGAAAATATTTGTAATAAATAATAGATTATATAATATTAAAGGTAAAGTAACAAAACTAGAGCAGTTATCATATTTTTATATAAACAATAAAATATTTAAGAATTTAATACAAGTATTTGAAATCATATAAGTAGATTTTAAAATCTTTGTTATTGCTGGACTTACAATAATTTTTTTTAATAATTAATTTAGAAAATCATGTCAAAGGTTACTTAATAAATTTCAAAGATGGTCACATTTTTGACGTATTTGAAGGAAAATAACTTGAATTATACAAGATATATCATATAGAAAGAACTTTATCTATTTACATGTTGGAATATTAATTTATTGAAAGGCTATGTTTAGCAAAAAAAGGTGATACTGGCTGAATGGAGCTCCAGTGATTAAGAAAATCTGCAGAAATAGCCCTAGCAATTCCCGGAGGACTTGGGGTATCAAATTTTAAAGGAAATGGATCACACTTGCCTATAAAAGGTTTTATTAATGTTAAAATATAGTTATTTAAATTTTTCCAAATTATTTCTTCCATCAAATGATTTTTTTTTTCATGTAAATTAAGAAACTTAACTTCTGATATTACCTCCAAGCAATCAGCTGCTGAAGCCAATCTATGATCTTGAGAGCTCAGAAATAAACCACGGACACCATCAATTATATAGAATGTGAAAGATTGATATCGGTGGTGGGAGTATTCAGAATTTATTTTGTTTAGTGCAGCCTTTTGTTTCTCTCTCCTTATAGTCAGTTCAGTATTTTCGTTTTTCTCACTTGATTGTTGAGCTTCACTAGTCTTGCCACTTGATATTGTTGCAGCACAATATTTTGATTTAAGAATGATAATTGACATAATTATATCAATGATAATATTGCTGATTTGAAGAAGAGTTGACATTGATATATCACGGGTTTGAAGTGCAGTGGGACCAACTTCTAAGCCATCAGAAATCGGACTCTTCAGATTTGAAAGGTGAGCTAGAAGCTGAAGACCACGTTCAATTGGACAATCTGAGTTAATGTTTTGATGTGATGGAAGCTGGCTGAATTCATGTGCGGTCAGATAAAGTGAAGATGATATAAGAGATACCCATGAAGAACGGCAGTGGTCACTTGGGATCATTAATCTCATGAGCATTCGGATAAGATTGGATTCAGGGTGATCCGTTTTCTTTGTTGAGGAAAGAATTTCAGTATTTAAACCATCAGGATCACATAAATCTTCCATTTTTTTGAAATCAATATTATCGAGTACCCATAGCTGTGAGCTATCAATCTCTAAAAAAATATTTGCTACAAAAGGAAAAAAAAAATAAGTAAAAGAACAAAAGTCAAGACTAAAAATTATGGTAACTTACATAACTCAGTAAGTTTTGAAAGCCAATCTTCTCCACAAGATTTTTCCCAATGAAAAGTAAACATTGGAATATTTGACATGGGTTCTTGGGAATAAGTAGAAGAGCGTAATTCGAGGAGAGTAACAATTTCCAACCACGACCTTAGGACCTTTGCCGTGCTGATTCTACCTTTATAAAAATTATGAATTTTACAGAATTCCTCCTGCAAATCAGATTCTTTTAGAACTGAGGGTGAATAAGTTAGAGGTTTTTTCGATATCTTGATTGGAGTTGATTTCATTGGTAGAGAAGCTTTCAAAGAGGTCAAAGTAGGTAATTTAGGAGGTGATGGGTATTGCTTCTTAGAAATGAAGGAATTCGGTGATGAGCTGTTTGAATCATCATCTTTATCAAACATATCAACATGTCTTGAAGAAGATTTTAAACTTTGCTTTTTTTGATGAACAAGCATAGCTTCATATTCTGATAGTTGATCATCGCTATTTTCATTGCTCTTTTCATCATCTTCATCAGGGAGAGGGCGTTTATGGATGGAACAATCTACAGCAGGTGAGTTTCTGGTACAAAATATCAAAAGAAAGATAAAAAGTACAATATGTAAGCAATAAAAGAGATATATGATTGAATTTTAAAGATAAAAGAATAACAATAAAAAAAAAAGGAAACAAGAATATACTCATTATCAAAACCTTTGCTTTTTTTTTTGAGATTTATTATTTGATACATCAGAAAATTCATTAGCAGAAGCCGGTTTAATACGTCGAACAAAAGAGGAGCCTTGGGATAATCTCTTTTTCTTGGAGCGGATAACAGGTGTTTCAAGATTTTCCTTAGAAGTTGAAGCATGAGTTGAAGCTGATGGTTCATCTGTCTCATCATCATCCCTAATGACAATGACTTCATCAGGAGGAATCATACCCTCCTCATAAGCTACAAATATATATGAAGAAAAAAAAATATTAATAATCTTATCTACTAATTTAAAAGGAGACAAAAAAGGTGATGAACATACATTTTTCAAGGCTTTTCACATATTGGAGTAATTCATTACAAGGGTTAGATAAATATGAAGGAGAAGGATTATTGTTAAGGATCTTGACAAGCTCTTCTGTTTTATCTCTAGCCAATTCAAGTAAATTGCGATACTGAACTCTCGTTATTTCCTGCCTCTCATTGCTAAGTACAGGAGGGTTAGGTGCCATGCCATGTGGCAGACATGGTGCAAGCTCAAAAGCTTCAAAGCGAGTATCAATCAGAGAGTGGGATGAAACACATTTGGGTGCTGGAAAATCAAATTTTTGAAAAAAAAAAGATATAGAACATAAGTGAAATATATAAATTAAGAGAGAGGAACATGATATACATACAAAGTGGAGGTGTAGGATTTTGTATACTAGACATATTGATTAATGAATATTAAAAAAAAGTATTCGATATCAAAAAATTATGATGTAATATGATGAATAATTATAAGAAACTCTATTCTAGAAAATTGAAGTTGATATTTTAATAGGATAAAAAATTGAATAAGATTAAAATTAAAGTGAGGATGAAAGAAACAGAAAACATAAAGAGGGGGATTTTATATTATTTGAGCTTTTTTTAACATGTATTATTCATAGTGGGGTAAACTGAGTAACATGCTAAATCACAATCTGTTTATATTGAAGCGAAATTTGATGTAGCTAACAGAAAATACTAGTAATTCTTTGGGGACTTTTAGTGTGAAAAACAAATAATAACAAATTTATATCCCATATTCAAATTGCCACGGGTAAATACAAAATTTTTTAAATTAGAATTTACTCCTAAACAATGGAGATACACTTAATTAGTATATTATATGAAAAAAAAGGATAATCCTTTATGAATATTTGTTAAATTTAATTTCAGATGACAATGCGAGATTCACATATATACTGATATGCCTCATCAAACAAGAAATGAATTATAAATATAAAATTGGTAACATTAGAATTTAAGATAAGAATTTGTTTTTTAAGTGACAGGAGGAGTGTCAGGCTAGGGTGTGGGCACCGTGACCAAACCTTTGATAAACTTGGATACAACTAAGGGAAAAAAAAAATTGAATAGTTTTATTTTGCAATATATCTTAGTCTGCACAAGATATTGCATTGTTGTCCCTAACTATACCAAAATTGTTACTTTTCAAAAGTTATAGGACTACTAAGTTGATAAAATATTATTATGAATCACCCAATGAAATACCTTAAGCAACATTCAAAATTATTAAAATATTAATATTCAATTTGAGATTTGGATTAGCTAATTTTTCACAACTTACCACAGTTTTGATTAATATAATAAAACTTGAAAAAAATTGTTGAGATAACCTAGAAATGGGTGCAAGAAAATGATGAAACATATGACTTGAAACTTAACTCATACACTATTGATAAACTTCATGGATCCTGATTAATTTCTATCGAAATTAATTTTGAGACTAGCATATTGAATTTTAGCTATGACCAAGTACTGTAAGTGCCATGGTTTGTATTCAATATATTGGTGTTGAAATTAATTTTGATAGGAATCAACAAGTATCAGATGGCACCATGCATGAAACACTGACAGAAACCATCAAATTTATGAGGCAATGAACCTCATAATTTCGATCGAAATTAATATAGACCCCTGCATATTGAATACAAGCCATTTCACATGGACTACACAGACATAGATAAAATTCAACATGCATGGCTTAATATTAATTTTGATCGAAATTAACCAAGGCATTAAAACATCAATTTTTATATGGTGTACTTGATCAAACCAGTTTATCTAACTGCTTAGCTTACCTATACTTATAGGAATTTTATGCATAGTCCATGTCCATATTAATTTCGATCGAAATTAATGTTGACTAATACATAATGAATACATGCTATGCCACTTACACTTTCCAGGCATAGCTACCATTAAATATGCCAGTATCAAAAATTAATTTCGATCGAAATTAATGAGCATGATAATCATGAATTTCTGGAGTCAACTGCTTATTTTTATGCATGGTGCCTTGCCAACATTAATTTCGATCGAAATTACTTTTGATACTGGCATATTGCATGTATATATGCCTGGAAAGTGTAAGTGGCATAGTGTGTATTCATTATGTATTGGTCAACATTAATTTCAATAGAATTTAATATTGACATTTTCATATTGAACCCAAACCAGCAAACGACCCAAAAAATTCTTCATAAAACTGCTCATTAATTTCGATCGAAATTAGTGAGCACCATATACATATTGAATGGTAGTTATATCTGGTGTGTGTAAGTTTTAAAGCTTGTGTTCAATGTTTATTGGTCAACATTAATTTTGATCAAAATTAATGAGCATTTTGATCATGAACTTTTTCAGTCAGTTAGTTGTTTCAATGCATAATGGCATTCCAACATTAATTTTGATCAAAATTAATGTTGAAATGATATAATGCTTTTTTGCATGACATGTAAAGGACGGCAAGTATTTTTAAGTATTGAAATTTACTATACATGTTGAGGGTAAATATAAAATTTACATATCCATATTAATTTCTATAAAAATTAATGTTGACCAATACATAATAAATAGTAAATATGCCTGGCTAGTGTAAGTGGCATAGCTTTTTTTCAATCTGCACTTGGCAACATTAATTTCGATCGAAATTAAGGTTCATGATTATCATCAATTTATTCAGTCAGTTGCTTACTGTTATGCATGGTAACATGTCAACATTAATTTTAATAAAAATTGAATTTGACATGCTACCAAGCATTTTTATGTAAGATGAAAAGTAGGGCACTCTATTGTTAAGTAAACACATTACAATGCATATTGAGCATGTAAATATCATTTACACATTAATATTAATTTCAATCAAAATTAATGTTGACCAATAAACATTGAACACAAGCTTTACAACTTACACACACCAGATATAACTACCATTCAATATGTATATGGTGCTCACTAATTTCGATCGAAATTAATGAGCAGTTTTATGAAGAATTTTTTGGGTCGTTTGCTGGTTTGGGTTCAATATGAAAATGTCAATATTAAATTCTATTGAAATTAATGTTGACCAATACGTAATGAATACACACTATTCCACTTACACTTTCCAGGAATAGACACCATGCAATATGCCAGTATCAAAAGTAATTTCGATCGAAATTAATGTTGGCAAGGCACCATGCATAAAAATAAGCAGTTGACTCCAGAAATTCATGATTATCATGCTCATTAATTTCGATCGAAATTAATTTTTGATACTGGCATATTTAATGGTAGCAATGCCTGGCAAGTATAAGTGGCATAGCGTGTATTCACTATGTATTGGTCAACATTAAATTCGATTGAAATTAATATGGATACATAAATGTGACATAAAGAGGTATGGACCATCAATTTGTTGAAAATACATTTTTATATCTCATACATTATTTGTTTTTCTTAAATAAAATGTTACTCTCTCTCAATATCACTTTATAACATTTACCAAGCTGCTTTGAAAAAAAACAGAATACATAAAATTCAATATAAGATAGCTATATTACACAGAAGATCACCGTTATACCTAAGTTATGATGATGTTGATGCTCTATTAATTGATTCCCGAATCTTTACCAGATCAATATCAGCTCCAACCCCAAGTGACTCACGTTCATTCACAGATAATCCTTGCAAAAATGTTGCTGAATAGCAATTCTTGGGGAGGTATTTGGGAACATTGAATATACCATTTTGTTCAACTGTCCTTTCTGATGACCGTGAATATGTTTTTAATGTTGATTTTTTTTGAGCTGGTGTATGGGCTAAGTCCTTTGTCATCTTATCCATTTTTTTAAACAAATCATTGAGTTCAGGATTTCGCCATCCAGGAATAGCTCGGATAGGTGCAGTTGGGGCTGGTGCTGGGCCTTCCTCGATATCAGAGATGCACCTAGTATCATGAAAAAGCACAACAAAACCTGGCACATCACTGCAGAGATCTCTTGCTAACTTGTAGCGTGCACTAGCAATCTGAATTCCAACTAAATCAGCTTCATAATAACAAAAAGCAAAGTAAAATTAAAAACTTACCTTGGTCCGATAACGTTTTACTTGTGCCCTTGCCCTCTTTTCAATCTTTTCTCTTGCTACCCTTTCCTCTTCTTGCCCAAACAACCTTATCATCTCCTTCCCCTTATTAACTACCCATTTCTCAATAACACATTGAGTGAACTGAAGCTTTGACTGATCGATTGTATTCAAGGTGGTGAGCCATCTGGTACAGTGGTCGCATACTATGCTTCCCATGACTTGATTCCAAGTTGATTCTGAAAAATCACGGCAAGTCCAATCAAACGTGAATTTCCGAAAACCTTTTTCTTGCAATTCACGCTCTAAGTTTCTTTTGACAGAAAGTGGGATCGGTGCTCCTCCTTTTAGTCCTCGAGGCTCAGGTGCTGGAAAAAATTCGGGTAGTCGAATTTTGGATCGCAAGAAGGCTATAGAATTGGTTATCAGAAATTGTCGATCAGCTGCAGAATTGGCACGGTTAGAAGATTGGACTTGGGTTAGGACAGTTTGAATGGTTTTTAGTTTGAATTGGCTCCAATCTTTCCAATTTTCAATCTCCAAAGGTGTTGGGCTCGCAGGATATTTTGATATTTGTGTTGGTCCCCCAAGACAATACTTCAGAAAGTGGTAAATATTTCTATTTAGACTGTCCGAGCTCCTGGGAACATCATTCCTTCTAACTAAGCCTCTTACAGCCCTTAACCCCCGTTCTCGCTCATGAGACTCTGCTGAATTGAGTCTGTGGTAATCACTGATACCCATAATGATTGAGGGATTCACTAACAATTCAAATAAGTTAATTAAATTGGTTATTTTTCAATAAAAGAATACACTACAAATTTTACTTACCTGCTCCACTTGTGCTTGCTCCTTGGTTAGGCTGAGCAGATGATGATTGGTCTCCGAAAAATTCCCTCAATACTTCACTAGCCCAATCTCTTCCTAGCTGATCAGCACTTTCAGAAGCAGAAGGATGATTGGGATTAAAATTTCTCGGTTCTGAATGAGACTCTTGGCCTGGATTGGGATTAGGTGGTGGGTTAGGATTAGGTGGTACAGATTGAGATGCATCTGGAGGTGGATCAGCAGAGGGTGGTGGAGGAGTATTTCCAGTATTAGTATGTTGAGGCGGAAAACAATCAGAATCGGTTGGGTCAACAGACATCCCTTCAAAATTATCATCCATAATGAACTGTAATAAAATAAAATAAAATAAAAATAATCAGTTGTTAAAATTTATACCTATCAAAGCTAAAGTAAAAAAAGATACTATGTATATAGTCTTGTAAACGTGTATGTTCTCTTGTCGAAAAATAAAGTGAATAATATATAGCTATCAGCTAAAGTTGGAAGGTCAAACTATTTATAGTAGATGAATGAGCAAGAAGATCATTCATTAAGTAAAAATTTTATCATATTTCTCATTATCATGATTTTATTTCTTTCATTCTTACATTTAAGATAAAAATGACTCATTGAAAGCATGGGTTCTCTCGCAATAAAAGCAACCAAAGTAATTGTTCACTGGTTTATGATAAGGTAAGTTGGATGCATTGCATTTTTTAATCGAGCATTGAATTATTTCTTTCACCATTTACAAATATCACCAATCCTACAAATTTCCCGAATCCCAAATTAACACAAAGATGTTAGTCAACAGAAAATAAATTTGATTAATTTTTTCACTCACTACTGTCTGCAGTCCAATGGCAGTGACAACCTCGTCTTTGATTCCAAACATTCCTTTTTTGTGCTCGACAGTAGCTGCATGTCCAATTATTGCATCTTTCTTAATCACAATTTGAGTTGCTTTGGCTACTCTTACTAACCGACAATGCACTTGTGGGAAAAGCTCATAGGGATCCTTTGATGTTTCTTCTGGACGGAGCTCTTTGAAAGGACTTACTATTAAATATATTTGATCAATCTCTTCCTTTGATCTGAAAAGATCATCAATTTGCCCAAACTGGCTATCTTTTCCATAGTAGAATTCAATTGTTGAATTAGCAATGTGTCGATGGTAACTAGTAAACCTCTTTCCATGTATCAATATGCTTGCTACATTTTCAACTACCCGATCCCCACTTTTCTCCGATGGTGTCAAAGCCCGTCTTGAAGTTTCTTTTCCCATTCGTGCCCTTACCCATTTAGTAAATAATGCCATACTTAGATGGATCCATTTGTTTTGTTTATCGAGATCAATATGGATTTTTTTAGTCTCACATTGATCATTATCTTCAGCTTCACCAAGATCTAATACCCTAGACTTCCGATACCAATGTTTGAGCATTGTTAGCGGTATCTCTCCTGTGGTAAATATTAATAAATTAGCACAGCTGAGTTTTTAAATCATTTCTTACAAACATTACATACGTGGATGGTGATTGTTTGGAATTTCAGATAATATATGATTCACCCGCTCTCCAGACCAAGTAGCTGTACCTGATGGTGGACCAAGACGCTTTATCATTTCAGGATAATGTTGAGTGATATGCAGATTTGGCTTTGCATTAATATTCTTCCAACCCTCTTCAAGGCACTCACGATACTCTAACAGAAATTGATCTAGATCTTTAAGCTCATTAGTCTGTATATTTTTTAATGTCAAAAAATTGGTGATCGAGCATAATGTTACAAGTGACTTGAGAAGATAATATTCTCTTGGTTTATCAGCTGAGGAAGCTGAAGATTCAGATTCTTTAAATTTTTCAAACCAAAGGGGTATAAGTGACAAAGGGAAGTAGAGAGTATACAGCATGTGCCATTCTGCTGCCTTGAGGGATCCTGCCTTTTTAGATCCTACTGATTTTGGAACTCGTGTTAGCCAGGAAGGTCTTCTTACTTGATCAATCATCTTCCATACAACCTGTAGCTCTGCTGCTGTGATTTGTGGATTACTACTACCTTCATTTTCTTTCTCCTTACCTTTCCTTTTATTTTCTTCATCTCTAGCTGTCTCATTTGATGAGTGAGATCCTTCACTCTGTGATATGCTAATGCTTCTTTGCCTTAAGTTATACAATGAATTCCTACTGTCACTGCTTTGAGACTGTACTGAGGCCACATCGCTATATGGAGGAATAAATTTGGAGCTGGATGACCTACTCTGGCTTCTTGATCGATTTGTTCCCAATCCTTCATTATCTAGTCCATGATGACTTGATGACTGTCTTGAACTCGTACGTCTTTGCCGCTTGTGCTGTCTCGTGTGTCCTGTATCATCATCATCATTATTCGTGGTGCTTAAGCTACTTCTACGTTTTTTCGAATGTTTGTGCAGTGAAGTATCAGAAAAGAAATCATCATCTTCTTCTCTTACATGCCAATTTTTATCCTTTTCCAGCTTTCTTTCTAGATCTTTTGCTGCATTTTGGATTTGAAAATAGCTTAGACTGTGATCTTTTAGGTTGCCAAGCATATGTGAATGCATAACATCAATTGAGCAATATTCAGTTGGACGCCAATATTCAAGGTTATTCAGCTCACTCCATCGTACCCCATGATTTTGAACAATTGATACACGCTCCCAATGTGACTTAGAATTTTTCCACTTTGTTGCCCAGCACATATGATCCTCATGATTCCGTAATGAAAAATTTCCCACATTCTTTTCACTAATTTCATCTTTAGAGATATTACAGAAAGAGAAGAACATTTTTGCAGAGTGACTCGAAAAGCCAGCCAATTTTCGTATTGCAGGAATGTCACCTATCAAAGAGAACAATGCAACTCTTAATTTCCGGCCTCGTGGATAAAGATGTGTCTTTTCAATCAATATACCATCCCATAGAGTTTGTAGATCATTAACCAGTGGTTTTAGAAGGTGATTAAGCTGTTCACTTGTGGGTTCTGTTGGTCCGGGTATAATAGAATACAAAAAAAGATTTTCCATTTTGTATCTATCTTCTTGAGGTAGGTTCATACACACCATCATAATATTGCCTACAGACTTCTGATGACCTCCAATCCTATTGCCACCAGGCCTAAACCAGTCGACATATAAAGTAAACATTAAGTTGCCTGAAGTTATCGTATATTCATCATCATTGCTATCCAGAGCTGGAGTGGTTATGGGAAAGTTTTTCCAAATTGAACCATCACAAACATCCTTCATCAAATCACACTCTACACGTTCTGCCACAGGGGTTTTCTTCTCAATCAGAAGCTCAAATTTGAACAGTTTGATCTTTTCCTTAAGCCAGTCGATAAAAGAATGGTGATGAAATGTTTTAAGAGATAAGTATTTTACATGTTCTTGATGTTCCTCCATCAAATACAGCCTTTCATCACATTTAACTGCAATTTGTCCTGCTCCAAACATTTTTAAATAGCGCTTTGATGATGAAAGAAACGGTTGATTGCAACATAGTATAGATGGTTGAGATTCAGAGTTATACTCATAAAGAGCAAAGCATTTAGGACAGCATGTTTTAGTGAAAAATGATTGATTGAGCTTTAATCGACTAAAAACTGTATCTATCGAGCGTGGGACCAGGCGGACAATGCTATCAGAATCCAGTATTCCACTATCACCTAGAAGTTTGAGCTTCTTAATTTCTTCATCCAAAAATTGAGTACAACCTTCTTTGCTCAAATGATGAATCAGAGAAAGCTTTGCTGCCTGCCACATAATTATTTGGCTATACCGTTCCCCGAGATTTGAGTTTCTAGAGACTGTTGAAGATACTTCTTCCCCCAATAGCAACTGCCCCTATGTAATAAATCATTGAAACATCATAAAGACTTTAATTCTCACATTGAACTATAGATATACAGCTTACTGTTTCTGTGGAGCGGGAACTTCCAATGTTAAGTGGATTGTTGGAAGAAATAACCATCTGGGCCTTCCTATTTCTTTCCTCTTGATGTTTTTCATAAGAATTAGAGCTTTTGAAAGCCATACCAACTTCAAAGGACCCAGAAGAAGTTTGATACTTTCTATTGACACATCCAAGATCTTGACATTGACATACATGAAAAAATGGAGGCATTGTAATTGTGATAATTGTAGGAATAAGTTAGCTATTCGAAGTTACCGATTGAAGGTATTCCTTTTTTTGAAAGGCACTAGCTAATATAAGCTACATTTTTTTATCAAAAGAATATGATGGAATATGTGTTGAAATTATTTAAGTTTAAATGTTTAATTTTTAATCGGATAAATTATATATTAATTTAAAGTTATGCAGTCTACTTTATTTGTATTCTGTATACTCTCTGCATTTGTACAACAATGCATGCATGTTTATCAGAATATTTTCTATCATAGAAAAAATTCTGTTGTACGCACAAGCATCTTAATTATTTTTCTATCAAATGCCTTCTGAGTTATATCTAACTACCCTATAATTATTTGATTTTGATAAAAATTCTTAGTTATGGACTATAAGAAAAGTAATCCATATTTTTAACATAATTATTTAAAAAATTACCCCAAAAATCAAAGTTAAACCCAAAAATAAGTTTAATATTTTGTAAAAAACAATCACAAACATATTTCTTTCAACTTGAAAATTGGTCTGTACTAGGTAGAATTTTCTATAAAGAAAAAATCAAAAATACTCAAATAATAGATGCTACAAAAGTGTAAACCTTAAAGAATTACATAAAAGCTGAAACCTTGTATAACTTTTCATACATAAATGCGATGAAGTGACACTCTAGTCTATTTATTCAGGTTGAAAAAAATTACTCAAAAGAATATGTATTACTATCATATTGGACCAAAAATAATTTTTTGGTAATCAAAAAATGAACGTAGCCTCACATTTAACAAATTATTTTTGTGGAAGAATTTTTTGAAAAGAAAAAAAAATCCGTTTCTTAAATGAGTCTGCTTTTATCACATAATCATTCTCTTTATTTTATACCATTCCTTTTGAGTTCAAGTTGCATATAAAAATATAATTTATGCATATTATAATTCCATAAAGTCAAAATATTTCTTATTCTTAATTTTTGTGATATTTCTCCTTAAATCAACTTTGATCATAAAGTTTTGGAGCTCAACAATTTATCCTTCCTCTTTGTTTAATTTAATTGAACACTTTCTTAATCTTATTATTTATGAACCCTAGTAGCTCTTACTTTCCTCGTGGAAACCTGCCCACAAACACAAGAACACTTAATAGAATTTTTAATGAGACTTTGCCTCCATTCAATTCTCACTTTTGTAGATCTATACACAATTTTTGTCGTTCACTTTTGGATATGTCACCAGAATCAAATGGATGGAAACAAAACCCTACTGAAGAGCAATTAGACAGATTTTCATCATTCGACATGAATTCTTGCAACATTGCCTTTGAACTACCTCATCCAGAATCAAATTCAGCGGTTTCAGAAAAGTTTCCACCAATTTTCCGTGAATCTTTTATTGAGCACCTTCGCATGTGTGGTTTCCCAGGATCAACTTTCGCTTGGAACCTAGATTGGTTTGACAAATGGAACCAGGTCTTGGCAAATATTCTCATTAAACACTGGGACAATGCCTTAAAAACCAATAATTTGATTGCATATCCAATTGACTCAACTCAAATTAGCTTCTCAAATCAAATAGGAGTTCTTCACCGTTGGTTTTTAGGTCATGCTGATAGATTAAGACTTGGGAAGGATTCTCATAGCTCTCAAGAAATAATCAAAGTGAGAAAGCATAAATATAGAATAAAAAAAAAAGTATGAAAATCCCTTTTTTTTCAACCGTTTTTATTTATGACCTTTATTTCAAATAACAAAGATTCTTAGAATTCAGTTAACCGAACTAAACTTCTTAAACAACTTCCACATTGTGAAACTTATCACAACCTTTTCACAAACATCAAATGTTGTTCAGACACCGAAATTGATAATGATGGATCGTTAAGACGTATCTTAATGCAATGGAGGTCTGAAGATTTTTCTAAAGTTGCACAATATCTTGACCAACAACACTTTGATATTCGAGATAATTCAACCTACTCTGGCAGTGTGCTAAAGGACTTGGCCTTGTACAAAAGAATCAGTTTGGTTTCAACATTATCCCCTAACCTTAATCCTTCTCATGTCCCCCGGGGTTTGCCGAATGACTGTTATTCTCCCTTATATCTTGCATCTCTAAATCCTCAACAACTCAGACTTTTAAATCCTCAAAATCCCATAAATTTACCTGCTCTCCTTGAAATTCTTTGTTCCTCTAATGTGAGTGATTGACAAACTCCCTTAATAATAGGTTTGCACACTCATACTCCTCATTTCCACTGTTTGGGACACTTAGCCTTGAAAACAAAAACATAATTTTAATGATTACTATTATCATTAAAATTTATAGAAATGAAATTTGGCTTACATTGTTAGCTCCATTTTTTTCCTTTGAATCTTATACATGCTGAATTCTATACTTCCTTGTACAAAATAATTCAAAACATTTACTTCATTTTGCTGCCCCATTCTATACAGCCGATCAACAGCCTGTTGCTCAACTGCTGGATTCCAATTTGGCTCCTATTTCAACATTGAACATATAAAAAATTTAATATTTTTGTTCTTAATATGAAATAAAAGACATTGAGCTCACCATTATATATACATTTTGAGCACACCTGAGATCTATACCCACTCCTGCAGCCTGAATTGTTCCAACCAAAACTTGGCAATTTTTATTAAAATGGAATTCATGCATATTTTTGTCTCGCTTTGTCCGGCTGAGTTCACCCGTAAGCTGGGTATACCTAATATTGTGGTCATCTAAAGCCATTTTTATTCTATTTTGAAATATTAGAAAATTGTTTTTAATAAGCCAACACAATTTTGTAAAACAATTCATTATAGAATCACTTACATCTGCAAAAAGTCTGCAAAGTTGGAGAATATAACAGCTTTTGGAAAATTTATATCCCTTTCACCAGACAAAAAGTTTTTTAAGTGGCCTATAAGATGACAAATCTTTGCGGAATGCTGCCAGGTGAAATCAAAAGTTGGAGTTTCATCCAGATTTTTGTAGATTGGATGGTTGCAGAATTTTCTTAAAATCATCAGCTCTCTTAGAAACTCAGATGAGTCCCAAGGGAAGTCAGTGCTTCTGGAGGGCCCATATCGCTCAGTGAATCCTTCTTGAAGCACATCAAGTTTAGACCTCCATGGATCTGCTAATTGAACCAATATCCCCCTTTGAATCTTTTTTGGAAGAGACAAAATTGCATCCTTTGTTCTACGTAGGCTTATGACTTTCATTAAGTGATTGATTGATTTAATAGAATTAGCCTTTCCTTTTTGCAAACCTGGAAAAAGGAAATTCTTCCATAACCAGTCTTCTTGCCACTTTTCGATTCTAAGAAAAAATATGAGACTTTGAAGGTCAGTGGGCCTGTTCTGAAGTGGAGTTCCAGTCAAGCATAGTCGGTGTTGGGATTCCAAGTCAAATATTGTTTGAGCCCTCTGCGAGTAAGGATTTTTAATGTAACTAAAAGAATATTTATAAAAATTGATAATAAAAATTAAGTTTTAAGTTTTAGATATAGAAATGGGCACTAACTGAGCTTCATCTAAAACAACTCTATACCAAAAGAGCATTTGAGTCACCGGTATCTTTTTTTGGCTTTGATTTTTTGACATCGTTGGGCTAGCTATTTCATAGGTCGTTAAAACAATAGCAGTGTCCTGTAGCTCATTGACATTAGTATTTTGACAATCCTTCCCATAAAGAACCTTGAAAGGAAGTGCATTATCTTCAAAGTGCACACTTATTTCATTGATCCAATTCGATAGTGTTGCCAGGGGGCATATAATCAGTGTGGCTGAACTCCGATTAATACCTTCTTGATTTTCTGATACCTGGAATTGTCTTGCTTCACCTTGAGTTGCACTTATAAGAGAAAGAGTTGAAAGTGTCTTTCCCAAACCCATATCATCAGCAAGTATTGACCCGTTTCCTTCAGGCGGCAATTGATTGTTAGGAAACTGATCTTTATAGTCATCGAATCCAGTTCTAAGCCAATGGTTGTCCTGGTGCCTCCACATGATATCCAACTTTTCCTTTAACATTCGTTCATTGTCAATCATAAAATTTATTGCTTGAAGTTGATGTGTTTTGAGAACTGTTTTGATTCCTCGGATAAGTTGATCAGCTTTCCAATCTTGAGTACTCTGAGATATTTGGAAAGAGCCTTCAAAAATTACATGCGGGATATTAAAAAAGATAGTGGAGTCGTAGTTCAGGATTGGACATAAATCGATTTGTGCAGAAGAAAATGCTTCTTTAGCAAGACTGATTAGTGTACTTGAAGAAAAGAGGCATCCCCAAAGTTGATACTGATTACCAAAAACTGGAACCAAGTAAGCATGAAAATAGAAAGGCTTCATAGGATTCAAGGCACTTCTTTGGTTTAAATGGTGAGATCCAGAGCCAATGTCACCCAATAGTGGTCCAATGTGCTGACTCTGCACTTGAGAAAGATTACCAACAAGGGTTGGTTTTCTTTCTTCAAATAGTCCAAAAATATGAACATTCGAATGGCCTCGCTGTAAAATTGTGGGGGTCGGTGAGTTTTGAAATCTTGAAATTACATTCATATAAATTTGATCGATTGTTATTGAGAACTGTCCAACACATCTGAGACTTGACATATTAAGTAAGAATAGTATCTGAAGATAGTGGTTGTTAAAAGATGAATTGAAGCAAAAAATGAAGAATCAGTTTTGAATAAAACGACAAAATAACTTTTTAGCATATGCTATGCTAAGCTCATAATTCTTTCACATGTATTATTATTATCTTTTTAATAAATATTGGAAGTAAATCAATGATAACTGAAATGAATAATATGTCTTAAAAATAAATCTTGAGCCTATAGAGTAAATTTTGGTTTGTGGAGGAAGAAAAATTTTCTCAATAAAAATGTGCATTATTGTTACATTATAATCACAAAATAGAATAATTTCACTCTTATTACACTTATTTATGTTTCTGTCTAATAGTAAAATGCTTTAGATGTCAGTTCAAAATCCAAATTGAAACTACTACCTAGAACGATATCTTGATACTAACATACTTTTTGTAAGTCTTTGGAAAGACACTTATGGTGATCTCAATAATATTAAAATTGATTTGAATTGTATGTTTTATCAAATATCTATGTAGTCTAGTGTAATAATTGAGATACTACAGTTTAACCTTCTGTTACCAACTTGGCAAGAAAATATATGTAGATATTCTTAGAACGAATATCAAATTTTGCTTTCCACAAGATGGGAAAGTGAATATTATGATATGTTAAATGATATGTTCAAGCTTTGCTCAATCTGTGCTCAGCTCAAAATCAAAGTAATCACCAAGCTCCAAGAAACCTGTGATTGAGTTTGGTTGAACCTAGGTCTAACTGATTACCAAATTTTTGTCCAATTAATTTAAATCTGGTTTCACAATGAACTCCCAACAGCCTTCCAACAGCTTTCCAACCACTTCCCAACATTTTTAAATGAGGGGTATTGCTAGCAATACCCCCCCAAATTTTCTGTGGTGAAGACCTAGTCGTAAAACTGCTCGTTTCCCTCTATTTAACAGTTTACTATTGAGCCGTCTATCAGGTACTTTCCAATCACGTTAGGTAGCTCAAACAAATTCTTATCAGATAGTTTTAAGTTGCTTCTAGACATTACCTATGTGGCACTTTGTATATCTATTCCGTTAGCTCCATTTTAAAGAAATTGTACTTTTCCTGAAATTATTATTTTTTTCAATATATATTTATTTGAAGATTATTACTTAATTGAAAGAAGACATCTGACGTTTGCTATCAAATTCACTTTTTGTTTCTCCAATAATTATTTTTCTGGTAAATATACGACAACCGAGGGCAAGTTTCAACCAATTTTTTATGGTGTTTGATGATTATTTTTTCTTATTGGGTTTGATATTAAGACTTTTTGCTTGAAATTAATACTCTATATACATAGTCTCTTATCTCTTTTTTAAAAACCACATCAATAGGGGGTGTCAATGTTCAGGGATCTGCAATTAGGGATCAGGAATTTTTTTTCCCGGGATCAGACATTATTAATTGAGGAAGCTCTTATCCACTAGCCCCGGGGCTAGTGGATAAGGAATCCATGATAATGCATTATCCTGCCTCTTATACCCCAATTTCCATTCCTAATTCCTGATCCCAAACTCATCACATCCATTATGGATTTTTAAGAAAGTCACATGACATATAATTTCTGATGTCATTCTTAAGTCTCTCCTCACTCTATGCTACTTAATTTTGGTGGCGAACACTTAAGTTTTTTTTCTATCTACACACCCCAACTGCACATTTGGCAGTGAATTTCCACTTCCCACTCATCACCTAAACCTTCTACCAACACCTATACTACTGACAAGAATGAAGCACCTCTCTACTAGATGGCTACTTCACTCCACTATTAATGCTATCACTTTACCTTTAGTTCTCTACTATAAATCTGACTCTGATTTGGAAGATGCCTTAGCCTATTTGTGTTTTCTTTCCAAAAAGTGTTACCTCATTTCCAGGGGGCCAAATCTTTATCATGATCCCCAATATGATCTCCGCTCCAATCTCAACATTCCCCAACTAAACTTCACTCAGCTATTTAGAACTTCACCCAATTCTTTCTTCAAACTTTATCAACTCATCTCTGAACATCCTATCTTTCATAACAATTCCCATAACAAACAGTGTAATCCTGCCATTCAACTTGCTGTTGCACTATGTCGCTTTGGCTCAAATGAAAATGGTGCTGCTGTAAGACATTTGGATAATCTATTTAACATAGGATATGGTACGGTGATATTCTACTCCAAGCGCTGTATGATTGCTATCCTTTCCCTCAAGTCTCAAACACTTGCTTAGCCAACTCCAGAACAACAACTTGAATCCTCTCAAGTAATGCAAGCCAAAGGTTTCCCTGGCTGTGTAGGTGTTGTTGATGGCACAACTATACCTTTGAGTCAAAAGACTGCTCATGATTGGAACCATTATTTTGATCGCAAAAAAAGGTTTCTTCAAAATCTTCTCCAATTTCTCATCATTCATGAACTAAATTTTTATCTTCCTTCTAGATACTCTATTGCCGTTCAACTTATATGTGATGTCAAAAAAAAATTTATTGCTTTTCACAGCGGCTGCCCTGGATCATGTCATGACTCTTCCGTCTTCCAAAGAATGAGGATTTCTCAAACCCCTGACTCATACTTTGACAAATCTCAGTACCACCTTGAAGACTCAGAATATGCAAGTGGGAAGTACATTATACCTGCTTTCCATTGTGAAACCTTAGAAAATGACCCCAAAAATAAATTTAATTATCACCTTTCCCAATCAAGAGTACGGATTAAACATGCTATAGGTATTTTAAAGGGACGATTTTCTAGTCTTTGGGAGCTCTGAATCCAATTTCAAAAAAAATTGGAGATCAAAACTGCGAATCATTGGATCATGACTTGCATTATACTCCACAATATCCTAGATGATTTAAAGGATGAGTGGAATGATCTTTATGAAGAAGAGGATCTTGAACCAGCACCAGCTCTCCCTTCCCTTGAATCACAAAACATTCAATCAACCAGCATACAATCCATTATAATGCCAATCACTCTCCAACATTTCACTTCACAACACTTTTAAAATTTTATTTTGGTGCTCCCCACATGTCCACTTTGTGTACTTTTTTAACTTGGTTTGGTATTTTTGTTTGATGAAATTCATTTTTTTTTTGAATTTATGGTATGGTCTTCCAACATTGGCAGACACCTTTTTTGCTCTGTTTGGTGTTGTTTTGGTATGTCTTAACTGGTATTGGTTGAACAATTGAGTGTTTTTATGGTTTTATTCAGTGAATATTGGGACTATAGGTATATAAGTACTACCTTTGGATAGCCCTGGTTTTTCTCTATATTTGATGTCTTGATGATATTTTTCATATTCCAAGTTTTAAGGGGTCATTTACTCATTTTTCATTTCTAAAAAATAGCTGTTTAATTTTGTTTTTGTGTTTTAAGGGCTAACCTTAAGTCTTAGGGTTAAGTTCTTAGTACCATTAAGTAGAGCTAATTTGGCTCTATATTTTATGTCTCAACGTTTTCATAGCTTAATTAAGTGTTTTAAGGGTTTTAGTAGTTGTGGTGGATTTTTTTAAGTATTTTGGGCTTTATTGGAGGTTTTTGGTGGCTTTCCGGCTTCAGGGTGTTCCAGCCACCTCTAGGCGGGCCTCCCAATGTTGGGCGGACCCCAGCCTTGGTGCTAAGAGGCAGGGAAGCACTTCTCTTTTTTTTGGATGGCTCATTGGTTTTCTTTCACCAGCTCAACATGAAATCACATATTTTTTCATTGTTTTTTTCATGCATCACTCATATCCTTTTCAACCTCTCCTCAAGCATCTGTCAATTATTTTCAATTCCTCTACTTCATTCCTCTATTTATCATCTCATCTCTCCAGGTAAGTCATCCTTTTTCTTATTTTTTGATTTTTTTTACTTGCTAATAATTTATATTTTCTCTTTTTTTTTGTCCTTTTTTTTTCTTTTTTTTTGTCCTGTAAGTTCTTTTTTTTTGGTTTTCAAGGTTAGACTAATTTTGTTTTTTTTGTTCTATCTTTTTTTTCTTTTTTTTACACCCTCCATCATCCCCCTTTCCCCCCTCCTTGTCTGCCTCCATACCCTCCTTTCTCCCCTTCTTGGCCACCTCAAGTCCCCCCCTTTCCCACCTCCTTGTCTTCCTCCATACCCCCCTTTCCCCCCTTCTTGGCCACCTCAACTCCCTCCTTTAATCCTTCCTTTCCCACCTCAACCCCCCCTTTATCCCCTCCTTGCCTGCCTCAAACTCCCCCACTTTTCCCCCTTTACCACCTCCTTGGCCCCCTCAAGCCCCCCCTTTTACCCCCTCCTTGGCCCCACCCCCTCAATCCCCCCTCAAATCATTCCTCAAACTGCTCCACACCCCCCCCCACCACCTACTTATCAAATCATTAGCTATTTGATAAGTTAGGTGAAGGGGGGGTTTGGAGGGGTTCAAGGGGGGGGGTTTGAGGTGAGTCTGAGGGGGTAAAGGGGGGGGCTTAAGGGGTTAAAGGAAGGGTTAAAGGGGAGGCTTGAGGGGGCCAAGGAGGTAGTAAAGGGGGTGGGTAAAGAGACGGTAAAGAAGGGGTAAAGGGGGGTAAAGGGGGGTAAAGGGGGGGTAAAGGGAGGGTAAAGAAGGGGTAAAGGGGGGGTAAAGGGGGGGTTGAGGCGGCTAAGGAGAGGTTAAAGGGGGGTAAAAGGGGGTAAAGGGGGGTTTGAGGCGGCTAAGGAGAGGTTAAAGGGGGGTAAAAGGGGGGGAAAGGGGGGGTTTGAGGCAGCTAAGGAGATGTTAAAGGGGGGTAAAGAAGGGGTAAAGAAGGGGTAAAGGGGGACTAAAGGGGGGTTGAGGTGGGCAAGGAGGGCATTTTGAAGAAAAAAAAGACTAATCTCTGCTTTTTAATTTTTTTTACAGAATTTATTTTCTTTCTCTTAGTTTCTGGACATTTCCCCCTGTTTCCAAAATAAATCAGGTAATTTAGTTTTTTATATTTGTGTTTGTTTTTTAAAATAATTAATTATTCTGAAATTTACTGAAATCAATTTTTTTATTTATATTTTTATAAATTGGATTGAATGATATCAAGAAGTATTTCCAATAGCAGGTAAGTAATTTTTATTTATCTATTTTTTTTAAAAATTAAATTTACTGAATTTATTTTAATTTTTTTTATTTACTCTTTTTTTTTTTGGGTGATTTTGTTTTAACTTGTATTTTAATTATAATTCAGTTTTTCATATTGAAATTTTATTTTTTTCAAAATTTTTTACTGATTTTTTTGCAACTAATTTTATTTGTTTTTTTTTACCAAAATTTTTTTTCTTTTCAGTTATTATACTGATAATTTTTTATTGTTGGGGGTTTTTTTAATATATTTATTTTTTTGTTTTATAATTTTTTTTCCAGGAAGTTACTATGGAAAATTTAACTCGCTCATCTTCATTATGATCAATTTCTTCTGAAGCATCTTTCTTGTCACTTTCTTCCTTGTCTTCAAATCTTGAAAGCTAACAAAAATAATCATCAAATATATTCAAATTCTTCTTCTTTATCTTTAATTTCTTCTATCTCTTCAATTTCCTTCCATTCTATTCCTTCAATATATTCAAATTCTTCTTCTTTATCTTTATTTTCTTCTATCTCTTCAATGTCCTTCAATTCTATTCCTTCTCCCAATCAATCTGAGCTTTCCTTACCAGAAAATAAAAAGCAGAAAATCATGGAACCAGCTAAAGTATCAAGCAATTCAAAGACAAAATTTTATAAAAATAGAAAATTGTTTAGGATGAAGATATTTTGCAAAAAATTCTTTGGACATTTGGACAATCTCAAATTTTATAAGACTTCAATATCAAACTTTAAGAAATTTTTTTTTAAAAAAACATCAAAAACCTTACAGAAGGTGGTATAGATCTCATTGTTGCAGTTGTAAATAATGGATAAAAACCTCTATTCATCTTAGAATTTCATTCATTTAATGGGAAAAAGGATGAAGTTTTTTGCCAGCTTTCTGATTTAATTTCTACTCTCTATCAAATGGCTTTGGTTTGACAACCCTTATCAAATAAAAATCTGATTTCTGGTGTGATAAAAGGTTTTGGTTGGTTACCAGGATATGATCAAGGAGTTTCTTTTGGTATGTAAAAAAATTTTTATTATAAGTAATTTTGAATTGTGTCATATATTTCAGGAATTTATTCTTCATTGAAAAATTTGAAACTGGAGCAAATGGAAGAAGATCTGAAACAATTGAATTCTTTGGGATCATTTAATATTTTCTTGGAAAATTGTTTTAAAAAATTATGTTTTCAAGCTTTTCAAAAAAACCATCAACTTGCTTTAGAATCTGGTTTACCAAATTGGTCTGATCCTGAATGGGAAGAAGCAATAAATGATTATGTTTTTTGTTTAAATGCTATCATCACTTATAATGGATTTTACAATCATTTTCATCTAAATAAACATGATAAGAATTCTCTAACATTTGGAATTTTCTTTTATATTAATCCAGAGACTGGTGTTCTTGTTCCATCACCCTCTTCTGATGAGGGAAATGGCCTTTATTTTCCTGACCATAAATGTATTATTGATTTTGGTAGTGCCAATGGAATAGTTGAGGATATATGGAATTCTTCTCAAAACCAGCATCAAACAACTAAAGCACCTCCAACTTTAGTTTCTTATAAAGAATTTGCCCATTTTGGCTGTTCATATCAAATAAATGAAGGTCTTATTAATTGTATTAATAATCAAAAAAAATTAGATAAAAAAATTTTTCTTAGTAGATCTGTCAAGTATTGCAAATAGAATATTAAATTTTTTCTATCATTAAATATTTTCTTTCAAAATTTTTTTCCTTTTTTTTTCTTTTATTAAATTTTTTATTTATTTTAAATTATTATAAATTTTTTTTTTTTAAACTTCCCTTTTTATTTTCCTCTTTTTCAATTTTATTTATCCTTTTTAATTTTTTTCATTTAATTTTGGATTTGTCTCTTCCAATTATTTTTTAAAGTTACATCAAGATAGATTACTTTTTTATATAATGGTGCATCTGGCTATTATATAAAATAGGAAAACTTTATTGGGACTGGTGAAATTAATTGGTTGTAGAAATTTTCAATTTTAATTTTTTACTTTTAATTTTGGATTTGTCTCTTCCAATTATATTTTAAAGTTACATCAAGATAGATTACTTTTTTATATAATGGTGCATTTGGCCTTAGATCGTTCTAATGGCTATTATATAAAATAGGAAAACTTGATTGGGACTGGTGAAAATAATTGGTTGTAGAAATTTTCAATTTTATTTTTTTTCCATTTAATTTCTTTTATTCAATAAATTGCAGGATAGGGGTATCGCCAAATTTTAATATCAGACTTTAAAAAAACTTTTGACTTGAAAATTTGATGATAACCTTTCCTTAATTCAATAAAATACAGGGGGGGGTATCGCCAAATTTTCATATCAGACTTAAAAAAAAATTGACTTGAAAATTTGATGATACCCATCTGTTACTTCAATAAAATGTAGGGGGGAATATTGCCAAAATTTCATATAAGACTTGAAAAATTCTTTACTTGAAAGAATTTTGGTGATACCTGACCCTTAGCTCAATCAAATGCAGGGGTGGGATTGGGAAATTTTCAAATGTGACTTGAAAATTTAAACTAAAAAAGAATTTTGAACATTAAATATTCTTGAAAATTTTATTTAAAAGAGAATTTATAACATTAAAACATGAAAGTTCAACTAATGATGGACAGAGTAAAAAATACAGGAAATTGAAATAAAAATTTATGTACAATTAATTATGAAAAGTTGAAGTGTGAGATAAATAAAACAAACTAGTCATCAAACAATTTCATTAAACATTGAATTTCCACAACATATTTATTAGCTTTAACACATTCTATCAAGAAATCTTTCTTTTTGGAATTTTCTTCACGGTCAAGCTTATATTTCATCTGTTGCATGATGTTTTGATGCTCAAGTGTTTTCTCCTCTTTCTTTGATTTTTCAATACTTAGAGATAACTTGAATTTCTTCTCCTCCAAGTCTTGTGCCCTATCATCTTTCTGTAAAGAAAGTTTGTACTTCCTCTCCTCCAATTCTTGTGCCCTATCATCCTTCTGTGAAGAGAGTTCAAACTTCTTCTCTTCCAAATCATATACCCTGTCATCTCTCCCTAAAGAGAGCTTGTATTTTTTCTTTTCAAACTTTAGAGACTCTTTAGCAACTTCCACTTGTTCTAGAGTGATAAGAAATATTAACAAAAAGTAGAAGAAAATCAGAGTAAAGTATTAAGAGGTTTTGAATCACTTACCAGCATCATGTTTCTCCAAAAATACTTCGATAGAAGAAAAAGGGGTTTGAGATGAATTATCACTTTTTCTTCTTCTTTGAGAGTGGAAATTCAGACTACTTGAAGCCCTTTGCTTTTTGTTCAAGGTCACATTTTCCTCCTCTTGATTTTCGCTGGCTTCAGACTCAGTTGATTGTGGCTCCTGCATTAGTTCTTCAGCCTATTTATAAATAAGAAAATGTAAATAAAAAAAGAATTGGTAATGTAAATGAAAAAAACATACTTGAGTTAGATCAGGTTGGTTTATATTGCCATAAGGATCTATTGAAAATATATCTTGATTTTTGGAAGCTAAATGAGGGGAGGCTTGAGTTGTGGAAAAGGAAAGAAAAAGATTTCTTTTGACATCATGTTCGGAGATAGCATCTTCACCATCCAAAAGGTTTGTAGGATTAAAATCAGCTCACTCTCCAAAAATAGAATCCATCTCTTTAAAGTAAGGACATAAAGAATCAAGTTTATTGTCTATGGATTTGATGCCCTTACTGATATCGAGGTCAGTAATAACAAAACCAGTAGAAGATTAAAGAGTCTTTGCCTTTTTGTACTTAGCTCAATAATGCTTGAAGCGTTCAGACATCTGTTTTGGTAAAAGATCTATCCTTCCCTTAGTCTTATTCCGTAATTTGTTGGCCATTAGAAGATAAACATTAACTTTTGATGCAGGGGGCTGTCCTACTTTAGTTGCATACTCAGTACCAAAACAAGAATCATAGTTAGATTTAGTTTTTAGCCAGTTGATAAGAATGAGATGATCATCTTTCTTTAGTTGAAAAATTTTATATTTCTGAACAGAGAGAGGGAAAGAGGGAGTAGTGGGATTTGAAGAACAACTGGGTGATGGCTGCCTTTGAGAAGATCTATGATGACAAGGCATGTTAAGATAATTAAAGATGAAAAGGATCAGAAACAAGCAGATGAGTTAGAGAGATGAAAAGGAGCAGAAACAAGCAGATGAGATAGCAAGATTATAGTGGAGACTATCAGTTTTATTGCTCTTTACACACATCTATATATATCTATATACATATTAACTAGAACATTCTACTATATTCCCAAACCTTCTCACACATTATCATAGTTTCCCATACACTCCCTAACACCCCCACCCTCAAACACACGAAACACCCAATCATCAAGGAGACTGGAGATGTAGCAATGGCAGAGTGTCAAATAGTTTGTTTCACCCAAGTGTCTTTGTCATAATGTCAGCAATGTTATTGTGAGTTGATATCCATGATAGAGACGCCAAACCATCATAGATGATTTCATTGACATAGTAGAAGTCTCTTCTCATGTGCCTGGACCTCTTATTAGAAGGGGAGTCTTCAGCTACATGAATAGAGGATTTATTGTCACAAAAGAGTTTAAGAACATGTTTGACACTCATAAAATCCTCTATCAGGTTTTGAATCCAGATGCCAGTCCGTGTTCCATGACTCAGAGCCATGTTTTCAGCATTTTGAGATGAAATGGCAACTAGAGGCTGTCGCTTTGCACTCCAGCAAATTGGTACGCCATAGTATAAGATGATGTAACCATGATCCGCACAATCTTTGAGGCCAGACCAGCTTGCGTCTGTGTAGACATGGAGGGGTTGAGTGTTGACGAATTGTGGTTTAATAATCAGTGCAATATCCTTGGTTGCCTCTAGATAACCTAGTAAGTGGTAAAGTAATACCCAATGTTCAGGTTGAGGGTTTTGAGCGAAACGGGATAGATAATTGATACTGTAGGCAATTTCTGGTCTTGTACCAACGGCAAGATAACTCATTGATCCAAGGATGCTGAGGTAGGTTCGTTGGTTGAGTTTCTCAGTAATTTTGATTGTGCCATTCTCTAGATTACTGGGGAGTGTGGTGAAGTAACAGTTGTGTGAGGGGTTGTGATCCTTCAGGATCTTAGAAACTAAAGCTTTTTGACTTAGCGCAAAACCATTGTCTATACGTTTAATATCTACTCCAACAATGGATGTTGCTGTATTAGACCACTTAATGTTAAGTATACCATCCAAGTTTGTAGCTAATGTTTGTAATACTAGATCAGAACTACCAGTAACTATTCCATCATCTACATGGATCCAAATAACACCTCTATCCATACCACTACTATTAATAATGTATAAGCTAGAATCGTAAAAGCTAGGAATATACCCAAGATCCCGGAGTTTTGATGACAAATGTTTCCACCAGCACCTGGCAGCCTGTTTGGTGCCTTATAGGGCTTTCTTCAATTTGAGTACTTTATTTTGTATTTTGTGTTCATCATAAAATCCCTCAGGAAGTTCGATCCAAACATCTTCCTCTATTTTGGAATGTAAGTAGGCTGCAGTAACATCAAAGCTGTGGACAGGCCACTTGTTTAATGCTGCTGTGATTAGAAGAAGATGTAGGTAAGTAAAGGTAGTGGTCGGTGCAAAGGTATCATGGTAATCCGTTCCTTCAATTTGAGTAAATCCTTTGGCAACGAACCTTGCTTTTTGTTTGATTATATTTCCATCATTATCCCTTTTAATACTGAACACCCATTTGCCCTTCATAACATTTTTATCTCTTGGTCTGTCTACCAGATCCCACACATCCATTTTTGTCATGTTCTCCATTTCCTTGTTGCACGCATCTTTCCATTCTTCACATTCACCATCCTTCATCGCTTTTCTGAAAGTTCTTGGTGCTCCACTCATAATCTCCACACAATCACGTTCAATTTCATCAGCAAGTTTGTCCTGTCCTCTAATTTCTTTAATTTCGTCAAAGTTAAGGAGATCCACTCTATTAGTAATGAAGTCTATTTTCATTTTTTGATTGTCAGTTTTATGATTCAGTTTTTTAACTGGTCTATGGGGTGTATAGGACTGAGATTTTTGATCACTTGGAAAATGAACCCAAATGCTTTCGTAATATTTTTTATTTACTTTGTCATAGAGAATCCACCCTTTTCCGCCTGGAGAATACCCAACCACTACACACTCAATTCCTCTTTTGTCCAATTTCTTTCTTTTTTCTGTCAGAACATGAACAAAACCAGTTTCTCCAAAAACTTTAAGATGGGAGAGATCTGGTTTGTAACCCAGAAAGGCTTCAAAAGGTGTCATGGTAAGGCATGTGCTGTTAGGAAGTCTGTTGTAAATATATGCTGCCCATAAATACGCTCTACCCCGAAATTCCTCGGGGAGTTTACTGTCCAAGAGAAGGGTACGCCCGCTGTCAGAAATTGTACGGTTGAAACGCTCAATTCTACCATTTTGCCCGTGGGTGTATGGCATGCAATGCTCATGTATTATTCCTTTTGTAGCCATCCATAATTTGACTTGGTTGTTCACATATTCAGTGCCATTGTCGGAGCAAATAATTTTAACTCTGTTTCCAGATGAGTTTTCAAGAATATTCACTGTTTTAACTATTGAGTCAAAAACATCTCTCTTATTTTTCAAAAGTTCACAGACACCAAAGGAGGTGTAAAGATCCTTATAAGTGATCATGTAAGTGTATCCCTCAGGGGTTGGTGGTAAGGGTCCAACCAGGTCAGTAGTGATAATCTTGAGCTTTTGAAGTGGTTGGTTGGTTGGCTTCCAGGAAGTATTTTGCCGTCGCACACTCTTTGATTCCTTACATGCAATACAATTTAGTGAACCAGCAGGTAAAAACTTCGGAAGTCCATTGGCTCCACCAAATTTGAATAGGTGTTTAATACATTTTAGAGATCTATGTCCAAGGCGGCAATGCCATACCATCAAAGGGTTATCATCATCATTTTTTATAGTAACATTTTCCAGGTCAGGGGCAGAGTCAGAGGGGTGGGCAGTGAACGAAAGTATTTTATTACTCGGAGGAAGACAATTATTATGTATAGAAATTGGATCAGGCAATATCCATTTCCTATCCTTATATTTGGCTTTGAGTAAAAAGAATCCATCTCTGTCTAAAATAAACATGTCCTTTTCATAAACTCCAATACGTCCTCCCCCTTCTATAATTGCTGCAGGTGAGATCAACGTATTACTTGCTGATTCACAATACAAAACACCATGCAATGCCAGTATATTTCCATCCACATCCCAAAAGTTAAGAGTTCCCATGCCTGTGATGAAAGGAGGTTTATGGAGATGGGTGGCAACTTATAGCAGTATACACCACGGGAAATCTGGGGGTGAACTGCTAGCAGTTCCCTCTTTTTGAAACTATTAGGAATTTGTCAGGAAACTTTTGGGAAACCATCCTGAAACTGTCAGAAAGATGTTTTTAAATCTGATGAAAAAACATTGAAAAAATAAACTGTCACAGATTGAATCCAGAACAATCCCTCCTTGAGCAGAGCTTAAGAACCACATTGAGCATCAGTTAATCTCAGGTTTGGCAAAAGGTTGAACAACATCACTTAGCATACCTTAATATTCAAATATTAAACTTGAATATATGTTGCGTGTATGATATAGATGCATATGCATTTGAATTTGCATGGTGGATACTTATTGCATGCTAAAAATTGATGTGAATTGCCTATCCAAAGTGTATGCATAATGACTATGAAGAATAAATATGCATAAAAAATATGCATAGTGATTATGCATAAAAAATTTGCATATTGAATATGCATAAAAATATGCATATTGAATATGCATTAAAAATATGCATATTGAATATGCATTAAAAATATGCATATTGAATATGCAAAAAAAGGTGCATATACGTATATAAATAAAATATATTAATATGCATATAAATCTGTATAATGAATATGCATATGAATATGCATAAATATGCATAATGATTGAAAAATGCAAAAAAATGATGCTTAACGAGTATATTTTATGCATAAATAGAAATATGCAATATGAATTCATATTGCATACAGATAACACTGGCAAACCATTTTGACCAAAACTCATACTAAATTTTCATTCTGGACTAAAGGTGTGAGGGAAGGAAGAAAAACAGTCCGACGTTAGAAAAATTCTACATGCACTCATTTTGTAGCAGAGCAAATGAGAAGTGCTGAATTATGGTTGGTGCCCATAATTTAGTATGATATCATAATTTTATTTAATTGTTTTCAATATTGAAAAGACTTTAGGTTGGTTGGTATGGATCTAGCTGTGCCAGGGTCTAATCTAATTATTTTAACAATTTCTTAATAATTAACAGGCTTTAATACAAAAACAGGTTGTATTTTTTGTGGGATATTGGATATGATAAGGTCTTTTGTAAAAAAAACTTATATTGTTTAAAAATATTCCTGAATCAGATGTGGGATAATCACTACAAAAAATTGTAGTACTGTGGGCAATAAAATATATGCACAAGCAGTAAAGAAAGGACCAAGTGAACCCTTTTTGTGCAGTGGGAATCATTAGAGTGGAATTGTGGATGAAAAATATAATTCATTATTACCATTTTATTTAATCAAAAAATTTATAATATTAAAAAGAACTATTGATTAATTGGTATTTGACCTTTGTGCCTCACTCATATTTATCATTTGATTGATTTTTGTCACCATTATGTTATTAATATTATAAGTATAGCAAAAACTCGTGTGCCAAATGCATACCGGTATGGTAAGGTAAACTCTTACAGTCGCCTTGCTGTAAGCAGAATCCGGAGGAGATGTGTGGATTTAGCTGAAAACCCCGTCCTTCCAATAAAAATAACAAGTAGGTGTTCTAAATCACTAAGCTAACCAATCTACTTAGATCCGATTGATGAAAATAATGAAACTCTAAAATAATTAACGCTTATTGAGATTAAATGATCGTGGCTGTTGATAAAGAAATACTGATAACAACAATTAAGGTGTACCAGTGAAAGATCTGAAAAGATTGACTTTTATGTTTTTATAATAATTTTAATTTTTATGAGACAGCAATAATCAAGTCCCAGTGACGAAGACCTTTCTAAAGATACCCTGTATGAAGTGTTATTTAAACTGTTGAATTGTATTTCTAAGATGTTATGTAAAAATAATAATGTTATAAGGGTATTACAAGTTATTTTAATTTGTTGAGTAATAAAAAAAAATGAGACTGTGGTAGTTAATGATTAAGCTGTATGATGTGTCCCCCCTCTCAATTTCGAGTTTGAGAAGCGCTTAAGTATTCCTAGTCACGTGCCTAAATTTTCCCCTCCAGAGCTCTTCCAGAGTCAATCCGGAGCCCGTACGGAGTCCGTACGGAGTCCGTACGGAGTCGAAACGGAGTCCGTCCGGACTTCCGGACTCAATTTAGAACCTTAAAACTATAATAAAAAATCTAGAAAAATTACACATAATAGAGCTACTTCCCCTTTACATACCAAACTAATTTTCGTAGTCTGCGCAGCTCTAATTACCCCGTGAAAATTCATCAAAGTTAAGTAATTTTTGAAAACGTAAATATTTCTATAAAACTTTAAAATTCATTTAAAAATATAAGAAAAATAGTAAAAATTCTGGGAAAATTTCCCAAGGTTCTTGAGTGACTCGACTTAATACTTATAAATTTTTCAGACCGTAAAAATAAGTTTTCTCCGTAAAATAAATTGTTTTCGTGTAGGCATTCGCTCGTGACCAATTTCTTCATATTTAAAACTCAAATAAATTAAATAAAACCCTTTTTATAAAAAATAATAACACCAATCTTGCATGCCGTGATAACTCCATTTACATACTTAGGTGCCGTACTAAACTTTAGGCTACCACATCCTCCCTCCAATCGAGAATGTCCCCATTCTTATAACTTTGCATAAGTGGTTGAGAAATTCCAAAAGAATTATCTTGTCTAATAAAATAATTTGATAAATTTGTTTTAGCTGGTCTTCTTATAAATCTTTATAAAAAAAACGTTCTTTCTTCTTCTCTGGCTTGATATAACATAAAATAAAATAATATAAATCTTGTGATGATTCCACTACTGAGAGCAAGGTTTGAATCCCTTCAGACTCCCATATACCAGTCTTCCTTCTTGTCACAGCATTGAGAGAGTGGATCTTCCTATGAGCCGAATACTCCTGATTCCAACCTCATAGGGCCCCCCACTGAGCCGAACTCTATGATTCCAATCTCGCCATAAGGTCCTCCAAGCTTCACACCAAAAAAAAAAATGGCCTAACTATGAGGCACTAAAAAAAATCATTCCCTAAAATCCAACTACCATCCTAACTTCTGATTCCTTCATCACAATTTTCAAACTTTGCTATACAGCAAACCCATAAAATACTTTTGCCAGGCTTCCAATAATAATTTAACTTTAGACCATGTTAAAGCGCCACAAATTTCACCTAATTAACCATTATGCTTTCCATAGCATCATCACCACCTAAAATTTTAACCTCCTAAAGCTTATCAGCACCCAAATCCAGAAATAATTGAATAACCAGTTTAGAGTCATAGTGGACAGTGATAAATTAAAAGATTGAATTGAGTTATCCAAACAAGATTGACATTCCAGTTTAAAGTCTTGGTGGACCAAACATATAATCGATTGCCAGTTTATGGTCTTGGTGGACCAAAGATCGTTTAAGTGCATAAATATCTTGATATATTCCTAAGTAAGGCCTAGGCTTGACCAAAGATTGAATAAATTTGATAATCCAGTTTAATGTCATAGTGGACCAAACATTTGATCGACAAGTAATCCAGTATAAGGCCATAGTGGTCCAATGAATGTTGAATTATCCTGCAGATATTAATTTTCCAGTTTAAAGTCATAGTGGACTAAACAATGAATGAACTACCAGTTTAAAGTCATGGTGGACCAAACATTTAATCGATAAGAAATCCAGTTTAAGGTCATGGTGGACCCAACACTTGATAATAGTCCAGTTTAAGGTCTTGGTGGACCTAACATTTGATTTATATAAAAGAAATACGTCTCCGAAAATATCCATAAAATCATGATTATCCTTGAAATTCAGTTTAAAGTCTTGAAGGACTAACAGCTCCAATATAAAATATTTAATGACAGTCTTGAAAATTAGCCAGTTTAAAGTCTTGGAGGACTAACAGATGTCAAGATAAAGAAAATTATCCTTAATGAAAGTCTTGAAAAATAGCCAGTTTAAAGTCTTGGAGGACTAACAGCTCCGAAATTCGTATAAAACCCTTAAGGAAAGTCTTGAACAGTAGCCAGTTTAAAGTCTTGGAGGACTAACAGCTCCAAAATTCGTATAAAAAAACTTAAAGAACGTCTTGAACAGTAGCCAGTTTAAAGTCTTGGAGGACTAACAGCTCCAAAATTCGTATAAAAAAAAACCTTAAAGAATGTCTTGAACAGTAGCCAGTTTAAAGTCTTGGAGGACTAACAGATCCAAAATACGTATAAAAAAAAACCTTAAAGAACGTCTTGAACAGTAGCCAGTTTAAAGTCTTGGAGGACTAACAGCTGTCTTGAAGTAAAATCCCATAGGTATTGAGTTCCCCTAGACCCTGTTTCCTGTCTAAACTAAATGAAAAAAAACTAAAAAGAATGAAAACTAAAAAAAATAAACTAAGAAATATAATAATAATTTTAATTTAATTAATTAATTTTTTATTTATTTATTTTTTTTTTATTTATTTATTTATTTTTTTATTTATTTATTTATTTATATTTTATTTATTTTTATTTTTTTTATTTTTATTTTTATTTTTTTTTATTTATTTTTTTTTTATTTTATTTATTATTTATTTATTTTTTTATTTTTATTTTATTTTTATTTTTTTTTATTTTTAATTTAATTTAATTTTTAATTTTTATTTTATTTTTTATTTATTTTATTTTAATAAAAGATTTTAGAAAAGATAGGTTTGAAATAAAAGTTAAAATTTAATTTTAAAGAAAGATAAATGAACGTGAAAAGAAAGATAAAAAAAAGTAAAAAGAATTATCAAAATTTAAAATTTAAAAGATGCCCCCCGGCCATTTGATGAGCCGTACCCTCGACATCATACCCACATCCAAGTGCAACTTGATGTGGTTACACAATTTTGAGAAATTGAAAAGAAAAGAAAATAAATGAAAGTTTTTAGAAGATAATTTTTATAATGATGATCACTGGGTGGGCTCCCTCCAATTTATAAAAATGATTAGAGACCACCAGTGAGAATCACCTTTACATTAATTCATAATATATATTAAAGAAAAGAAATCACAATCTAACATAAAAAAATCAAAAACAAAATAAAATATAAAAAAAATCTTGAATCCGGCGTTGAGAGCGGTGTCTCTTGATTCATTCCAGTTTATAGTCTTAGTGGACTTCCTAAAATTAAAAGACAAAGCCAGGATTCAACTAGAAACAGGGAAAATTTTGGAAACGAACATTATGGGGTAATTGTGTATAGAGCAGCCAGCCCATCAATTACCCCCACACTTGCCAATATTTAATTAAGAAGGTTCCCCTGTGAAAACTTCTTCCAATAAATTTTAAAATTTTCCAACACTATCATCACCCATATTTTAAGTATTTTAAGTTTTTGAAAATTTCAAAGAAGGTCTTCTTGAATTTCGTTAAGTTTCATCGCCGTTTCGTTGTCCATATACAGTGTAACGATAGTAAGGTATTTTGATAAAAAAGAAGATAGTTTATACTCGTTGCGGAGGAATCCATAAAATTTCGTAGATATCATAGTTTATCCTCATTGCGGAGGTATAAATTTAATAAAAGTCATTAAAATTGTAGTTTATCCTCATTTCGGAGTTCGTCATAAAATATTGTCGATATCATAGTTTATCCTCATTGCGGAGGAATCCATAAAGTTAAAGAAGTTTCATAGTTTATCCTCATTGCGGAGGAATCCGTAAAATTTCATCAATATCATAGTTTATCCTCATTTCGGAGTTGATAAAATTTAAGAAATTTCATAGTTTATCCTCATTGCGGAGGATCCATAAAATTTAAGAAGTTTCATAGTTTATCCTCATTGCGGAGGAATCCATAAAGTTTCATTGATATCATAGTTTATCCTCATTGCGGAGGAATCCATAAAGTTAAAGAAGTTTCATAGTTTATCCTCATTGCGGAGGAATCCGTAAAATTTGATAAATTTCATAGTTTATCCTCATTGCGGAGGAAGACTTCGGCACTCCTGGTGCCTCTAGGATAGAACCGTTTCACTTGATCGGCCGCTACCCTCTTCTTCAATACTACTCCATCCAACTCTTCTAGCACATATGAACCGCCGGAAACTTGCTCCTTGATTTTATATGGTCCATTCCACCTATCTGCAAACATTTTTCCCCACTGACTTTCCAAACTCCTATTATACACCAGGACCATATCACCTGGGTTCAAAGGTTTCCTTAATCGATGTGCCAACCGCTCATCCCAATATCTAACTGATTGATTTCGGATCTTCATCATCCGCGAATATGCCTTTTCTAAATATTCTTCTTTCTTTTCTAGCTGCATCATTCTTGCACACAATAATTCTTCAGTAGTTTTGACCGTGTCCCAGTCAACTCCAAGATATGATTCAGCTTCTAAATCAACCGGTAAAACTGCTTTCTGTCCAAAAACAAGTTCATAAGGTGAAAATCCGGTCGTCCTTTTGGCAGTGATTCGATCAGCAAATAAAACTAAAGGTAAATAGTGCCTCCACTTCTCAGCACTTGTCCCACACATTTTAACTAAAGCATCCTTAATAACTTGATGCCCTCTTTCAACCATGCCTTCAGCTTCAGGATAATATGGGGTTGCTACCCTAACCTTTGATCCAACTTTCAATACGGCCTCTTTAAACTCTGTCCCAAATTCAGGACCTCCATCTACCGTTACCAACTTCATCACCCCATACCTATATACCCAATTATTCAAAAAAAATTCTGCCACATTTTTGGCAGTTAAATTAATAAGAGGCGCTGCCTCTACCCAACCAGATAAATCATCTCTGGCCACAATTAAATATTTATACCGTCCCTCTTTTATATGAATGGCATCTAAACTAACTCTTCCAAAGAGCGTATATTCACCGGTCGCGCGTCCAGGTTCTTTTGGCCTTAAATAACTTCGTCTTTGACATTCTTCGCATGACTGAACCCACTGTTTAACAGCCATCTTCATGCCAGGCCACCAAAATCGATCAGAAATTCTTCTAAATGTTTCTCCAACGCCTCTATGCCCGAGATCTTCATGCAGTGATTTCAAAACTAATTCTTGCCCCTTCTGTTGAGTTATAACTACTTGAGGATTTGGATACCTCCTCCTCATTAAACGTCGACCAGATAGGTAAAACGTAGATGACTTCCTCTTGATAGCCACCCATTCATCGTCTTCACAATCTTCTGGCCTCTCTAAAGTCAACAAATATTTGACTAACAAAAAATAAAAACCAGTCTGACCCCAGACTTCATCTTGAAAATCGATTAATATAACATCAATAGGGACTTCTCTATCACCAATATCACCTGCACATGAATGAGCCAATAATCGTTGACCCCTAAATAAATCTTTAATCGAGCTATGTCGACGTTTTTCTTCTGAACCTTTGGATCCTTTGAAAACCGTATTCAAAAATACCTCTTTCTCTTTATCCACCTTTTTATTTAAATTCTCTAATTCTCCAACATATACACCATTCCTTAATTTACTACTATCCCACACTACCAATCCATCTTCCTCTACATACACCACATCTTCTTCTACCTCCTCTCTGCCGAATTTATCTACACCTTTTCCAACACCTTTATTAACATAAAAACTATTTTCCAGTTTATCCTCTTGGTGGAGGTCATCATCATCATTATCTAAACACAATAGTCCTGCCAGTTTAACCTCATGGGGGAGGTCCGGAAACGAATTTTCACAAAAATTATTTTTTTGTGTTTTAATTATACTAAGATTTTTAATCGGGTTTTGATAAGATATTTGCAGTTTACCCTCTTGCTGGAGGTCCGTGATAGAAGGAGATAATTGCAGTTTAACCTCTTGCTGGAGGCCCCGAATAACATTTTCACAAAAGTTATTTTTTTGTGTTTTACTTATACTGAGATTTTTAATCGAGTTTTGATGTAATTTTTGCAGTTTACCCTCTTGCTGGAGGTCACAAAACATACCCTTCCAATTTTTATCCAACCTAATTTGGCCCATTTTGCCTTTTTCACCGTTTTTAAATTTAATAGAAAAACCGGGTAAATCCAATAAACATATAGAAAAGTCCAAAACGTATTTGCACTCCAAAGTAATATTAACAGAAAATAATTGAGAATCCACTTGAATTATCTCCAAGTGAGCTGACCTATTGCAATCCGGGATCTCATCCTGAGGAGAGATTACAACATTAGAGTGATCAGCCCCTGCTACCCCAAAAAATGAGGGCATCCATCCCTTTCCAACAAACATAATTCACCAGAAGCCGTCCGTTTAATATGCCGCTTCTTGGTGCAAACACAACACTGGCACAGAGTAGTAATCCCTGGCCGTGTTTCCCAACCTTCATCTCCTGGAGGTGCTAACCGCATATGTAACCTCCGCATATCTTCACCAGTGATCTCCAAACTAATCCCCATGCCAGCTTGATACCCTATCCTGGCCTCAAAATCCATCAAAAAAGGACCACCAAGAACAGTTTTGACTGCTCCTCTGGCCACATAAAAGTGAACCTTACCAACAGATCCACCAATGCCTAACCTGACATGCTCAGCAGTACCCATCAGCTCTGTTGCATGCCCTCCAATACCTCTGAGGTTTCCCCCAGTTCCACTTTTAATTGGCAAGCCTATACTTGTCGCTTGCTCCAATGAAATTAAATTAATTTGAGACCCTGAATCGACCAAGGCCTTTACTTCTTTACCATTAAGAGTTACCACCAGGTAACCCAGGGGAGCAGAAAAATGTGTATCTACATCTTCCCCAAACTTTTCAGCATTTTCACAAATATATTCCACCTCTCCAGTGGAAACCCGACGCCTCGTCAAATGCTTCTTTTGCTTTTCAGCAAGCGCCGGACTAATCGTAAATAACTCCCCCAAAGATAAGGGAATCTGAAGTTGATTCACCCTATTCAAAACTGCGTCCATCGCATTAGCTTGACCAGAAACTACTGGCCGCTCATACTGGACCTTTGATTTAACAACCTTGGCCCTGGGTACCTCTTGTGGTCCAACCGAGCCATCTTCACCCCCCATTATAACATCTTCACTTTCTATAACCCTAACTCCATCACCAGCTTCTTGCACTAATCCTGATCCATCGCTAGTCCTTCTTACACCCTCCATTGGGATGGGACCACTAAAACTTGGTCTGGGTAGAGACGCCAACGGTACGTCCTCCTCAGAATCCGAATCATCCTCTGGCATAGGCTCACCATTTAAATCAAACTTGCCATAACTAGGGGGCCCCATATCAGCAATCCCCTTCTGCATTTTATATAACTCGTCCTTAGAGTAAGGGTTCAATTTGTTGGCGGCAGTTTGAGCACTAGAATTCTTGTCCTTAGAGTAAGGGTTCACTTTGTTATTGGCCTTGCCAGGATTAGCCCTCAATTGGCTCTGAATGCTACTTTTCGCCTTAGTAGCAGCTGCTCTTCTAGCAGCATTAACATCGTATTCGCCAGCCATACAGCTGCCCTCCACCTGGGCAACCGTCGCCAGCTCTAAACCACCAAAAGAAGTAGAAAATGTGGCTTTACTGACCTCTTTCTCCTTGCCCTTGTCAGCTTTACCACCATTACCATTACCATTTTTGCCACCCTTGGCATTAACATCTTCATCCGTCACCTCTTCAAATCTGGCTCTCCTTTCAGCCGTTAAACTTCTTCTGACCAAATCAGAAGGAGACTGTCCATCACTGGGCTTGATGAAAGAACCATCGGGAAATTTATAAACTTTACCATCGAATAAAACTCGCCCAGCATCCATATCCTTATCAAGAGCAAAACAAACTGTTGCTCTATGCCCTCTCCTATTACAATAGGAGCACACCTTTGGCTCATCATAGCCACCTCTATATCCATTACCACCATTCCCACCATTTCTCCCATTGCCTGGGAAGCGGTTACCGTTGTTATTGCCATTATAATTTCGACGTTCATAACCTCTAGACTGATAAGAAGTCGACGTCGACGAAGAAGCGATTGGGGCCTTATTGGCCTTCTGAGTCTCTTGAACAAATATTTTTAATTGTTTCGTTAAATCGGCCAAGTGATCGACCATCTTATTGTCTACATTGCCCTCAACTTTAGCAGCCGGTAATCCCATTTGTGCCTTCTTGGCCTCCTGGGCTTTGACCATAATATCATTGTTTTCGGCCAAAACTTCGCTAACCTTGCTAACATATTGAGTGCATGACTCTTGATATTTGTCCAACGCCAATAACTTGAGATGGGCCTGAATGTTCTCTTTGATAACCTCCAGAGCCGGCAGTTTCTGCTCACCATTAGGCAGTTCCTTCATCAAATCTTTTCTTGAAAGATCCTTCAAGACGTCCATACGAATATCCCTGCTGCATGCTGACCAAAACAAATCTTTTGCTTGGTTCTCATGCACTAACTCGTCCACCAGTATGAGATATTCCACCACTTCATCAAACTGAACACAGAGCTTTTTGAAGTCAGCCATAGAAGAAACACCACCTTTTGCTTGCCAGTCTCCAACAATTTTATTGAGGTCCATCATAGTAAACCTAACACCCCATCTATCAACCATAGCTTTAGAAAGCTTAACCCAATCCTTGTCCTTGAATGCCTGCATAGCAATAACCTCTTTTTCCACCTCCCTATCGGCAATAAAAAATCTAACTTGCTTCACCATATCCACATGAGAAGCACCATCAACAGCAGCAGCAGCTTCATACCTGCTAATGAACCATTTAACCTCCTCCCCATCAAACTTTGGGCCATCCCAAGAAACAATTCTAACTGAGGGAGTAAGAGGGTTAGAAGATCCAGAAGCAACAGCAGAAGAAGACATCCCAATAAGTAATGAAAACGTTAACAATCGATAAAATAACAAGCCTCTTGCAGGCCAATAACAAAAATCCAATTAGAGTTCCAGAAAATAAGCCTCTTGCAGGCTAATAACGTTCTTGATCCAAGTAAGTCTTTAAAGAAAGCTAGAGAAATCGAACACCCCACGTTGGGCGCCAACTATGGTAAGGTAAACTCTTACAGTCGCCTTGCTGTAAGCAGAATCCGGAGGAGATGTGTGGATTTAGCTGAAAACCCTGTCCTTCCAATAAAAATAACAAGTAGGTGTTCTAAATCACTAAGCTAACCAATCTACTTAGATCCGATTGATGAAAATAATGAAACTCTAAAATAATTAACGCTTATTGAGATTAAATGATCGTGGCTGTTGATAAAGAAATACTGATAACAACAATTAAGGTGTACCAGTGAAAGATCTGAAAAGATTGACTTTTATGTTTTTATAATAATTTTAATTTTTATGAGACAGCAATAATCAAGTCCCAGCGACGAAGACCTTTCTAAAGATACCCTGTATGAAGTGTTATTTAAACTGTTGAATTGTATTTCTAAGATGTTATGTAAAAATAATAATGTTATAAGGGTATTACAAGTTATTTTAATTTGTTGAGTAATAAAAAAAAATGAGACTGTGGTAGTTAATGATTAAGCTGTATGATGTGTCCCCCCTCTCAATTTCGAGTTTGAGAAGCGCTTAAGTATTCCTAGTCACGTGCCTAAATTTTCCCCTCCAGAGCTCTTCCAGAGTCAATCCGGAGCCCGTACGGAGTCCGTACGGAGCCGGAACGGAGTCCGTACGGAGTCAAAGCGGAGTCCGTACGGAGTCGAAACGGAGTCCGTCCGGACTTCCGGACTCAATTTAGAACCTTAAAACTATAATAAAAAATCTAGAAAAATTACACATAATAGAGCTACTTCCCCTTTACATACCAAACTAATTTTCGTAGTCTGCGCAGCTCTAATTACCCCGTGAAAATTCATCAAAGTTAAGTAATTTTTGAAAACGTAAATATTTCTATAAAACTTTAAAATTCATTTAAAAATATAAGAAAAATAGTAAAAATTCTGGGAAAATTTCCCAAGGTTCTTGAGTGACTCGACTTAATACTTATAAATTTTTCAGACCGTAAAAATAAGTTTTCTCCGTAAAATAAATTGTTTTCGTGTAGGCATTCGCTCGTGACCAATTTCTTCATATTTAAAACTCAAATAAATTAAATAAAACCCTTTTTATAAAAAATAATAACACCAATCTTGCATGCCGTGATAACTCCATTTACATACTTAGGTGCCGTACTAAACTTTAGGCTACCACACCGGGTGATGTTACACCTTTTATAATATTACTAAATAAAGGTAAAAAAATATGAAAATGATTTGTTTTACAAAAAATAAATTGATATCCAAAAGCAATATGAGGGATAAAAAGGTAAAATTAAAGGGATCAAATATGAAATAAAAAATTAAAGTGAAATTCCTCCCATCAAGAGCAAGTAGACATGATGGGGTGAACGCCCACCAGTGGCACTAAACTTGGACTATAATTTCTTTTTTGTAAAAATAAAAAAAATCCACTGGAGCTTTACCAAAACTTCAGGATGACAATTTTGCCATATCAAACAACTTCTAGTGCAATTATTGAAGAAAAATTCATTTTCATTGCAATAGAGGGAATTGATCACATCAGAATGCATGTGACCAAAAGTGTCCAGCACAAGTTTGGCCGAACTTGTGCTGGACACTTTTATGATGGAGGTTAGCTAGGGTGGAATTTTTCTTCAGTTCATCTGGTATTTCTTATAAACATGTCCACTGGTATTTGATCTTTGTGCCTCACTCATATTTATCATTTGATTGATTTTTTGTCACCATTATGTTTTAATATTATAAGTATAGCAAAAACTCGTGTGCCAAATGCATACCGGGTGATGTTACACCTTTTATAATATTATTAAATAAAGGTAAAAAAATATGAAAATGATTTGTTTTACAAAAAATAAATTGATATACAAAAGCAATATGAGGGATAAAAAGGTAAAATTAAAGGAATCAAATATGAAATAAAAAATTAAAATAAAATTACTGCCATCAAGAGCAAGTAGACATGTTGGGGCAAATGTCCACCAGTGAGGCTAAACTTGGACTATAATTGCTTTTTTGAAAAACAAAAAAGTGCCAATCTGAGGTTTAAAAAAACTTCAGCATAACTATTTAGCCATATCAAACAACTTCTAGTTCAATGATTGAGAGAGAATTGATCACACCAGACTGCATGTGACAAAAAGTGTCCAGCACAATTTGGCCGAACTTGTGCTGGACACATTTATGATGGAGAGTAGCTAGGGTAGAATTTTTCTTCAGTTAATCTGGTATTTCTTATAAACATGTCCATTGGTACTTGATCTTTGTGCCTCACTCATATATATCATTTGATTAATGTATTGTCACCATTATATTATTAATATTATAAGTATAGCAAAAACTCGTGTGCCCAACGCATACTGGGTGATGTTACACCTTTTATAATATTATTAAATAAAGGTAAACAAATATGAAAATTATTTGTTTTACAAAAAATAAATTGATATACAAAAGCAATATGAGGGATAAAAAGGTAAAATTAATCTCAAAGAGATAAATTATGAAAAACAAAATACTAGTAAAATTCTTGCTCTCAAGAGCCAGTAGAAGTGTTGAAAAAAATGGGAGCCATCAGGGCTAAATTGTAATAAGTGACCTTTTTTTTAAAGATAAAAAATTATACACCTGAGGTTGGGAAGAACAACAGGTGGATGATTCAGCTAAACAAAACTGCTTGTAGTGAAGTTTAATAAAAAAATGTTTTTTTGTTGCCATATAGAGAATTGATCCCATCTGACTGCATGTGACTAAAAGTGTCCAGCACAAGTTTGGCCGAACTTGTGCTGGACACTTTTATGATGGAGAGTAGCTTGGGTGGAAATTTTCTTCAGTTCCTTCATCTTGTATTTCTCATAAACATTTCTACTGGTATTTGATCAGTCTGTATCTTTCATATTTATCATCCGATTAATATTTTATAACCATTATATTATTAATGTTATTAGTATAGCAAAAACTTGTGTTCCAAATGCATACCATGTGAAGTTATACCTTCAATAATTTTTTAAAATAGATGTAAATAAATATGGAAAGGATTAGTTTTACAAAAATTAAATAGAAATTTAAAAGTAAAAAGAGGAATAAAAGAGTAAAATAAAAGTCAAAGAGTTAAAATATTAAAAAAATACTGGTAAAATTCCTGCTATCAAGAGCCAGTAGAGGTGTTAAAGCAAATGGGAGCCATCAGGGCTTAATTGTAATAAGTGACCTTTTCTTTAAAGATAAAAAATTATACACCTGATATTGGGCAGAACAGCAGGTGGATGATTCATCTAAACCAAACTACTTCTAGTCAAATTTGATAAAAAAAATTTTTTGTTGCCATACAGAGAATTGATCCCAACTGACTGCACATGACCAAAAGTGTCCAGCACAAGTTCAGCCGAACTTGTGCTGGAAACTTCTATGATGGAGAGCGGCTGGGGTAGAATTTTTCTTCAGTTCATCTGGTATTTCTTACAAACATGTCTACTGGTATTTTATCTTTGTGCCTCACTCATAAATATTGTTTGATTAATTTTTTGTCTTAATTATATTATTAATTATATAAGTATAGCAAAAAATCGTGTGCCAAATGCATACTGAGTGATGTTAAACCTTTTATAATATTATTAAAAAAATGTATAAAAATATTAAAATAATTTATTTTAAAAATTATTAATTGATATCCAAGAGCAATATGAGGAATAAAAAATTAATTTAAAGCAATCAAATATGAAAAACGAACTCCAAGTATTATTGCTAATATCAAAGGCAAGTAGAGATGTTGAAGCAAATGAGAGCCGTCAGGGATAAATTGTACTTAATTGATTGTTTTTTAAAGATAAAAAATTGTGTACCTGTAGTTTGGATGAACTCTAGGTGGATAATTCAGCTATATCAAACTACATCTAGTGAAGTTTCTTATCAAATAATTTTTTTTATTTCCATAGAGAGAATTGATCCCATCTGACTGCACCTGACCAAAAGTGTCCAGCACAAGTTCGGCCGAACTTGTGCTGGACACTTTTATGATGGAGAGTAGCTAGGGTGCAGGTCTTCTTCAGTGCAACTGTTATTTTTTTAAAACATGTCAAATGGTAGTTGATCTTTCTGTGTTATTCATATTTTATTATCTGATTAATTTTTTGTCATTAGAATTTTATTAATTTTATTAGTATAGAAAAAAATTGCGCGCCAAATGCATGCCATGTTATATTACACCTTTTATAATATTATTAAAAAATGTTAAAAAAATATGAAAATGATTTCTTTTCCAAAATTATAAATTAATATCCAAATGTAACATGAGTGATAAAAAAGTAAAGTAAAAGAGATCAAATATGAAAAAGAAAAATTCAAGAAAAATTCCTGCCTTCAAGAGCCAGTAGAGGTGTTGAAACAAATGGGTGCCATCAGGGCTAAATTTGATAAAATTTGATTTTTTTTAAAGATAAAAAATTTTTCACCTGAGGTTTGGAAAAACTCAAGGTGGATAATTCAGCCATACCAAACTACTTCTAATGTAATTATTTAGAATTTTTTTTAATTTAATTTCCACAGAGAGAATTGATCCCATCTGACTGCACCTGAACAAAAGTGTCCAGCACAAGTTTGGCCGAACTTGTGCTGGACACTTTTATGATGGAGAGTAGCTAGGGTGGAAGTGTTTCTCAGTACATCAGTTTTTTGTTTTTCACATTTCTATTGGGGTTTTAACTTTTTTTTATCATTCATATTTATCTTATAATTAATTTTTCGTCACCATATATATTATTAATGTTTCTAGTATAGCAAAAACCTGCATGCCAAATGCAAAATTGGTGATGTTACAACTTTAATAATATTGTTATATAAAGTTAAAAAAATATAAATATATGTTTAGTTTTAAAAAAAATAAATTGATATTTAAAATTAAAAAGAGTAATAGAAAAGTAAAATGAAAATAAATGGGATCAAATACAAAATAAAAAATACAAGTAAAATTTTTACTATCAAGAGCCAGAAGTGGTGTTGGGAGAGTTGGGGACCCCTAGGTCAAGACTTGGTCTAAACTTACTTTTATGTATAGCTAAAAAATTTTGAACTGAGGTTTGGACAGACTTCCAGGGGACAATTTTACAATATTAAACATTCTTTACTTCAATAATTGAGTGAAATATCATTTTTATTGCCATAGAGAGAAATTATCTCATATGACTTCATGCCACCAAAAGTGTCAAGCACAAGTTTGGCCAAACTTGTGCTGGACACTTTTATAATTGAGAGTAGGCATACAGCAAATCTTCTTAAACTCAAAAGGGATTTCTTATAAACATTTCCACTGGAATTTGATCTTTCAGTGTCATTTAAATTTACCATTTGATTAATTTTTTGTCATCATTATATTGTTAACGTTATTACTATAGTAATAACTTGTGTGAAAAATGCATACCAGGTAGTGTTCCACCTTTAATCATATATTATTAAATAAAAGTATAAGAGTATGAAAATTATTTTTTTTTAAAATTAAAAATTGATATCCAAAGCAATATGAGCAATAAAAAAGTAAAATAAAAGGGATAAAATAAGAAAAATAAATCTAAGGAAAATTCCCACTATCAATAACAAGTAGAGGTGTTAGATCAAATGTGCACCACCAGGGCTAAACTTGCACTATATTTTCTTTTTTGTTAAACCAAAGAAAGTGTGCTGATGAGTTTTGAAAATTCATCAGGAGGACATTTTGGCAATATCAAACTACTTATTGTGCAATGATTGAGCAAAATGTCATTTTCATTTCCATAGAGTAAATTTATCCCATCTGACTGCATGCAACCAAAAGTGTCCAGCATAAGTTCGGCCGAACTTATGCTGGACACTTTTATGATGGTGAGTATCTAGGGTGCAGGTCTTCTTCAGTTCATCAGGTATTCCCTATAAACAAATCCACTTGTATATAATCTTTCTGTGTCATTCATATTTATCATTTGATTCATTGTTTTTCACCATTATAATATTAATGTTATTAGTATTGAAAAAATTTGTAAGCCAAATGCATACTGGGAGATGCTACATCTTTCATAATCTTATTAAATAAAAGTAAAAAAAATATGAAAATTATTAGTTTTACAATAAATAAATTGAAATTTGAAAGCAAAAACAGGAATAAAAAAGTAAAATAAAAGTGATTAAATATGAAATTAAACATTCAAATAAAATTTCTGCCATCAAAGATAATTTGAGTTTTCAGACCAAATTTGCACCACCAGTTCTAGATTTGGAATATGTTTTCTTTTTTTTAAAATTAATAAAAGTGTCCACCTGATGTTTTCCAAAAAATCAGGAGGATAGTATAGCAGTATACCTAAGGAAGTCACAGAAACTTCAGAAACTGATAAAATTCACAATGATAGAATTATCACTTCTGAAAGAGGTATTGAATATTTATTGAGAAATAAAACATATCATCTGAACATGATGCATGAATATCTGTATAAGAAATTTCTAACATTCATACTCTGTTAAAAAAGTATAAAAAGAAAAAATCTTAGAATTTTTTCTTTGAGTGAGGGAGTGTCAGCCAGGCTTTCTGAGGAGTCCAGTTAATTGCTATAATACTTTATTGAAATATTAAAAGGGAATAACACTATGTATTTTATCTATTTATAATAAAATAAAAATTCATTTTAACTTCCATTGAGTAAATTTATCCCATCTGACTGCATGCAACCAAAAGTGTCCAGCACAAGCTCAGCTGAAATTGTGCTGGACACTTTTATGATGGAGAGTAGCTAGGGTGCAAGTCTTCTTCAGTTAATCTTATATTTATTTAAAAATGTCTATGGGTATTTGATCTTTCTGTGTCATCCATATTAATTATTTGATTATTTTTTAGTCACCATTATATTATTAATGTTTTTAGTATAGCAAAAAAATGTGTAATGAATGTACACTGGATGATTTTACAACTTTAATAATATAATATAATAAATATAAAAAAATGTGAAAGTTATCAGTTTTACCAAAATAAAATTGATTTTATAAAGCTAAAGGATAAATAAAAGGGTAAGATTAAAATTAAAGAGATCAAACATGAAATAAAGATATTAAGTATAATTTCTGCTATCATGAGCCAGTAGAGGCTTCAGAAAAAATGGGCACCATAATAGATTAACATTGATCAAATTTACTTTTTACCAAAGGAAAAAATTGTCTACCTTAGGTTTGGACAAACTTCCAGGGGACAATTTGTCTATATAAAACTACTTTCAGTGCAATGATGGAGTGATAATTCAGTCTCATTTCCATAAAAAGAATTGATTGCGTCTGACGGCATGCAACCAAAAGTGTCCAGCACAAGTTTGGCCAAACTTGTGCTGGACACTTTTATCATGAAGAGTAGCCAGGGTGCAAGTCATTTTTAATCATCTGAAATTTCTTATAAACATTTCCACTGTTATTAAATCTTTGTGCCTCACTCATATTTATCAATTGATTAATTTTTTGTCACCATTATATTATTAATATTATAAGTATAGCAAAAAATTGTGTGCTAAATGAATACTGGGTGATGTTACACCTTTTAAAATATTATTAAATAAAGGTAAAAAAATATGAAAATGATTTATTTTACAAAAAATAAACTTCTATCCAAAAGCAATATGAGAGGAATAAAGTAAAATAAAAGAAATCAAAGATGAAAATTAAAATCCAAGTTAAATTCCTGCCATAAACAGAAAAAAGAGATGTTGAATTAAATTAGAACAATAAGGGCTAAACTTGCACTAAATTTTCTTTTTTGTAAAAATAAAAAAAAATCCACTTGAGCTTTACCAAAACTTCAGCATGAAAATTTTGCCATATCAAACTACTTCTAGTGTAATTTTATATCAAAAATTTATCTTCATTTCCATAGAGAGAATTGCTCCCATCTGACTGCATCTGACCATAAGTGTCCAGCACAAGTTCGGCCGAGCTTGTGCTGGACACTTTTATAATGTAGAGTAGCTAGGGTAGAATTTTTCTTCAGTTCATCAAGTATTTCTTACGAACATGTCTACTGGTATTTTATATTTGTTCCTCACTCTTTAATATCATTTGATTAATTTTTGGTTGCTATTATATTATTAATTTTATAAGTATAGAAAAAACTCATTTGCCAAATGCATACCAGGTGATGTTATGCCATTTATAATATTATTAAATAAATGTATAAAAATATGAAAATAGTTTATTTTAAAAATTATTAATTGGTATCCAAAAGCAATATTAGGAATAAAAAATTAAGTTAAAGGGATCAAATATGAAAAAAGAAATCCAAGTAATATTCCTACTATCAAAGGCCAGTAGAGGTGTTGAAGCAAATGAGAGCCATCAGGGATAAATTGTACTAAATTGACTTTTTTTCAAAGATAAAAAATTGTGCACCTGTGGTTTGGATGAAATCTAGGTAGAAAATTTGGCTATGTAAAACTACTTCTAGTGAAGTTTTTTATCCAAAAAATTTTTTTCATTGCCATAGCGAGAATTGATCTCATATGACTGCAACTGACCAAAAGTGTCCAGCACAAGTTTGGCCGAACTTGTGCTGGACACTCTTTTGATGGTGAGTATCTAGGGTGCAGCTCTTCTTCAGTACAACTGGTATTTTTTTAAAACATATCCACTGGTATTTGATCTTTCTGTTTTATTAATATTTTATCATTTGATCAATTTTTTGTTACCATTATATTATTATTTTTATTAGTATAGCAAAAAAACATGTGCCAAATGCTTACAGGGTGATGTTAAACCTTTAATAATTCTTTTAAATACAGGTAAAAAATTATGAAAATGATTTGTTTTACATAAAATTAATTGATATCTAAAAGAAAAAAAAGGGATAAAAAGAAATAGGTTGAATAATAGGGATTTTATATGAAATTCAAAATTCAAGCTAAATGCCTATTTTCAAGGCTCAGAAGAGGTGTTGGATAAAATTGGCATCATCAGGAATAAAATTTTTCTTAATTTGATTTTTTGAAAAATTAAATGAAGTTTTCAACTGATTTTTTTCCAATATTTAGTTGGACACTTTATCTATATCAAATTACTTCTAGTACCATGATTGACCAAATTAAATCCTCATTTCCATATGCAGAATTGATCCCATATGGCTGGACCAGGCCAAAGGTGTCAAACACAAGTTTGATAATTCTTCTGGTGGACACTTTTATGATGGACAGTAGTAGGGTGCAAGTCTTCTTTAGTTAATCTAGTATTCCTCATAAACATTTCCAACTTATTTTTGGCCAAAAATCAGGTGGAAAGTTTTTCCATATAAAATTACTTCTAATGCCATGATTGACTAAAAATTGATTCTCATTGCCATATAGAGAGTTGATCCCATATGACTGGATCTGGCAAAAGTGTCATCACAATTTTTGATAAACTTAAGTTTGAAAATTTTATGATGGAAAGTAATTGCAAGTCTTCTTCATTTCATCAAGTAATCCTCATAAAAATTTCCACCTGTATTTTGGCCAAACTTCAGGTGGACACTTTGGCCATATTAAATTAATTCTAGTTCCATGTTGATAAAAAACTGATACTTATTGCCATATATAGATATTAAACCCATCAGACTGTGCCTTTCCAAAAGTGTCTACCTGAATTATGGCTAAACCTCAGTTGGGCACTTTTATGATGCAGAGTAGCTAGGGCAAAAGTATTCTTCAGTTAATTTGGTATTCATAATAAATTTATTCTCCTGAAGTTTATCCTAATTTGAGGTGGACAATTTTGGAAAGCACCAGTTAGTCACTATCCATCAAAAAAGTGTTCACCAAAATTTTGGCTAAACTTGTGATGGACCCCTTTGATCAGCCACAGTCAGATGAGATCAACTCTTTAGATGGGAATGAGGATGATGTTTTGGTCAATCATGGAAATAGAAGTAGTGTGATGTGGCCAAATTACCCCCCTGAAGATCAGACAAACCTCAGAAGGACACTTTTTAGCAGGTAGTAACTGAGAAAAATCCATTTATCAGAAGGAAAATCTTTTATTGGATAGATGCCAAGGTTTCATACTTGTGTATTATGGTCAGTATTAATTTTGAAAGTGTCTGTCCAAGCAATTTCATTGCCCATCATGACTCATTTTGTTTAAAATGTTTCAAACTGCGTGATACAGTATTAAGGTGTCACATAGTATAATAAAGTTCTATTACGTGCCCTCCTATGATGCCTAAATTTATAATTTAATATCTTACATGATAATTTTTTTTATATAAATTCATCAATATTTTATTTTATTATCAAATTTAATAGAGCAAGTATCCTAAATTATTATATATATGCATAAGCTTAGGTTAGATCAATTTGTGCTCAATTTGTTCTCATCAGAGGACCAAAATCAAGTTCTGGAGGATCAACTTGTGCATAATTTGGAATCAGTTGATATTCTGTCTATAATCAATCTGAGAATAAATGTAAATCTAACTCTAATTTACTTATGTTTATAAAGTATTCATAAACCTGGCATATTTAAGGGGCACTCTAAATTTCAAGAGAGGGGATTGCTAGCAATTCACCCCTTTATTTCCCGTGGTGTATAGGGTTTTTAAAAGGTTTGAAATTAACTAACTGGTCTCTTTTTCCAGTTAGGTGGTGAGTGGCACCACTATCAAGGATTGGTTTTGAGAAGGTGTAAGAGATATTTTCATGGGCTTCTTCAATTGGGGGTTCGTCATTTTCAGCCATCAAATCCTCTTCAATCTCAGTTATTTGGGTAGAAGGTGGTGAGTTTTCATTTGTTTGAGGATTTCCAGGAGAGTAGTGCAAACAACGGGAATCTATTTTTTGTTGAGGGATGGAGGTTGTTGGTGAAATAAAAGGTTGTTAAACTGGGTAGAAAGGTAATTGAGCTGGGTAGTGTGTTTGGTAATTCAAAGAATTGCCGCAGCTTGATGTGAGTGGGGGTGAATAAAAATCAGAGGTAGAGAAATTACAGGGGTTATAGAAGGCCATATTAGCAAGATAAAACAAAAGGAATTGATTTGTGCTAGTTCGGAGGTTATCCTGAAAGGTTGGTGTTACCGGTTGGGTAGTGGAGGTTATCCAAAATAGAGATGAAAAAAAGGTTGGGTTACCGAAGAGGTCAGAATTACTGGGGCACAAGTCAGTTTTAACGCAGGCCCATAACCTATAGTGGAGACTATCAGTTTTATTGCTCTGTACGCACATCTATATATTTATCTATATACATATTAACTAGAACATTCTACTATATTCCCAAACCTTATCACACATTATCATAATTTCCCATACACTCCCTAAGAAAGATGACAAGGAGCAGAAACAAGCATATGAGAGAGTGAGATGAAAAGGAGCAGAATCAAATAGATGAAATGGGGAGAAATTCTGAGCAGATAGAATGAACAGGATGGGATGAGAATGGGAGTGCGCAGCAAGGTAGAAGGCATATCCAGAGAGTAGTCCAAGATGTGGTTATGGAAGAAAGTTGTGCAACATGTGGTTATGACAGAAAGTTGTCCAAGATGTGGCTATGAAACATTGAGTAGAAAAATGTCAGATAAGAGGTGAACATTGACACGTAAAGTGTCTAATAACCCAATTATTAGAAAAAATAATAAGGGGTATCAAAGTTAGATATTTGTAATTATTTAAAAGGCATTTCACAACACAAAAAGAAAGCCACAAACTTGAAATTGAATCTCAATAAAAAGGTGTTTTTGGGGCACAATATGTCATATTTTAAAAAATAGTCATGGTTGATTTGGTGGAAAAAAGAGGTATTTTGAAATGGAAGATTTCTAACTTTGATACCCTCTAATTGCGGAAGATAATTGGGGTATAAGGATTTTTATCTGAAATCAATTTAATTGCTGATTGGTCAACATTGATACCCCCTAATAGAAACAGAATAGTTTTTTTGTGCTATTTGTCAGACTTGGTTTTTTGTATGTGCTATTTTTAGCTACAATTCTCTTTATTCTATACTTGTTAGGAGAAATTTTAATTGATCTTTAAAGACTCAAATTAACAATCCAAATTTTTAAGGATAAATTATTTTCTTTCTTTCTTTTTCCTTTTTTCTTTTTAATCCTTGATATATTTCCTCAGCTTCTCAAGTTTTTATTTATTGGTAACTTTTTTAGATGAAGGACATTAAGGCAAAACAGTTGATAATTTAATTTTATCCAAGTCATTGTTGATTTCCTTGAGTGAGCTATAGCTTTATCAAATATTTTTCTTCATATATCATCTAAAAATATAGTTTATAAAAATATAGTATGTGCTAGATATCACTATTCCAGTCAAAATAATTGAAAAGGAATCCAAATTGGGTTGATGAAAAAATTCTTGCCATGGAATGTTGGACAAAAAGTCACATAAAGACAAATGATAATAATTGAAGGAAAGAAAATATTATCCTCATTCAATACGGAAGAAGTTGGTACTTTGAAAACTTGACGTCATATTTTAAACTTTACACTGCGTGCAAGTAGGGGGCAGTTTCACTTTAACCTTCCTAGCGGGGGTGACCCTTACTTTCAAAAATTCTGGTGAGTCATTCCTTCACCATGGCAACCCTAAATTTCTTCCCTCACCACAAACAGTTTGCATCAAGTATGATATCCCTGATGGGGATATCCAGCGCAAGCTAGGTATATTAGGTGGTATCAATGTTGACCGATCCACAATTAAATTAATTGTGGAAAATAATCTGCATACCCCAATTATCTTCCACAATTATTTTTGCTAATAATTGGGTTATTAGACACTTTACGTGTCAATTTTCACCTCTTATCTGACATTTTTTTACGCAATTTTTCATAACCACATCTTGGACAACTTTCTTTCATAACCACATCTTGACCTACTTTCTGCCATAACCACATCTTGGACTACTCTCTGGATATGCCTTCTACCTTGCTGCACTCTCACATTATCATCCCATCCTGTCTATTCTATCCGCTCAGAACCCCTCACCATCTCATATGCTTGTTTCTGCTCCTTTTCATTTCACTATCTCATCTGCTTGTTTCTGCTCCTTTTCATCTTCATTTATATTTTAACATGCCTCGTTGTCCTTGATCTTCTCAAAGTCAGCCATCACCCAGTTGTTGTTCAAATCCCACTACTCCCTCTTTCCCTCTCTCTGTTGAGAAATCTAAAATTTTTCAACTAAAGAAAAATGATCATCTCATTCTTATCAACTGGATAAAAACTAAATCTAACTATGATTCTTGTTTTGGTACTGAGTATGCAACTAAAGTAGGACAGCCCCCTGCATCAAAAGTTAATGGCTATCTTCTAATGGCAAATGAATTACAGAATAAGACCAAGGGAAGGATTGATCTTTTGCCTAAACAGATGTCTGAACACTTTAAGCATTACCAAGCCAAATACAAGAAGGCAAAGGCTCTTTCATCTTCCACTGGTTTTGGGGTTACCGACAACAACATAACTAAGGGCATAAAATCCATAGACAATAAACTTGAATCTTTATGTCCTTACTTTAAAGAGATGGATGCAATTTTTGGAGAGCGAGCCAATGTTAATCCTGTAAACATGTTGGATGGTGAAGATCCTATCTGCGAAAATGATGTCGAAGCAAATCTTTTCCCATCCTCTTCCTCCACTCAAGCCTCCCCTCATTTGAATGATACATATCTAGATAGCATTTCTGTAGATCCTATAGGTGATTTAACCCAACCAAATCTAACTCAGGTCTGTTTCTTTTTTCTTTTATCTTATCTTTTCTATTTTTTATTTACTTATCTTTTTCTTATTTCTTAAAAGTCTGATGAACAAACCCAGGATCCTCAATCAACTGAGTCTGAAGCTAGTGACAATGATGAGGAGGAAAATGCTATGTTGAACAAGAAGCGTAGGGCTTCAAGTAGTCTAAATTTCAACTCCCAAAGAAGATGAAAAAGTGATACTTCATCACAAACCCCTTTTTCGTCTATGGAACAATTTTTAGAGAAACGTGATGCTGGTAAGTGATACCATACCTCTTATTACTTTACTCTACTTTTCTTCTAATTTATATTAAGTTTTATTATCACTCTAGAACAAGTAGAAATTGCTAAAGAGACTCTAAGCTTTGAAAAGAAGAAATATGAGCTCTCTTTAAGGAGGGATGATAGGCTACAAGATTTGGAAGAGAGGAAGTACAAGCTCTCTTTACGGAAGGATGATTGGGCCCAAGATTTGGAGGAGAGGAAGCACCAGTTCTCTTTATGGAAGGATGGTCTGGCCCAAGATAAGTTTGAGTTAACTCTAAGTATTGAAAAATCAAAAAAGAGGATAAAACACTTGAACATCAAAACCTATTAGAGCAGATGAAATATAAGTTTGATCATGAAGAAAATTCCAAAAATAAATAATTCTTGATATAATGTGTTAAAGCTAATAAATCTGTTGAGGAAATTGAACGTTTAAAGAAATTGTTGGATGACTAGTTTGTTTTATTTCTCTCACACTTAAACTGTTCATATTTTTTTGTATATAAAATTTACAATAATTTCCTGTATTTCATTACTCTATCAATCATTACTTGAATTTTTGTATTTGAATGTTAAATATTCTTTTTTTAAATTAAATTTTCATGTCTCCTTTGAAAAATTGGCAATCCCCCACCCCTGGATTTTTTTGAAGTAAGGGGTGGGTATCACCAAAATTCTTTTATGTCATGAATATTGAAAGTCTTATATGAAACATTGGCTTTACTAACCCCCGCATTTTACTGGTATCCCCAAAATTTTTACATGTCAAGAATTTCACAAGTCTTATAAGAAATTTTGGCAAAACCCCCCATGGATTTTATTGAAGTAAGGGACGGGTATCACTAAAAAAATTTCACCAAAATATTTACAAGTCAAAAAAATTTTATATCTGTTTTAAAAAATTGGCAATACTTTCCCCTGCATTTTGTTGAAGCAAGGGGTGGGTATCAACAAAATTTTTCTAAGTCATCAATTTCACATGTCAGATTTGAAAATTTGGCAATACCCTCCCCCCCTGCATTTTATTGAAGTAAGGGGTGGAAGTCATCTAAATTTAATATAATTACATAAATTATTTGATAAATATCTAATATATATCAATTTCCTTAGTTTAAAGTAATGACAATTCCTCAAGCCAAAATGCAGATCAAATCTAGAAACAAAAGTTTGGGACTTTCCACAGCTATTGGCTAGAGGAACCCCATGAAACAAATAAATATTATCATGATTACCTGTTATACAACCAAAAGTTGTTGGCTCATCACTTTACTTGAGCAAATTGATATATAAAAAATATTTATTAAAAATTTATGAAAAAATATAAAATTTTCGATGACAACTCTAATCCCCATACTTTTTGGATCTAGATAAAATTTTTTAAATTGATTAACTTTACCTTCTTTCTTTACCTTGTTTATTCTTTGAATCAACTTATGACTGATTTGAAATGAGCAACCAAAATGTGTTAAATCTTGACAGGATTCCAAACCAGGAGGAGCTTTGGTCGTTTGATGATTATCCTTAGAAGAATTCCAAATAGTTTTGATGATACCATTTCCCAAACCAAAATCAATGATGCACTGGTGGTCTGGAAAATATAAACCATGTCCTTTGATTTTAGCTGGAGATGGTATTGGTTGGCCAGTTATCGGATTGATATATGAGAATATACCAAAAGTAAGAAAATTGGTGTCATTCCTATCGATATGAGTCCTATTATGGAATCCAGAATGAGTGATAATAACATTAGAAAATAAAAGATATTCGTGGGTGATATCTTCCCATTCAGAGTCACACCAATTTGGTATTCCAACTTTGGTTGCAAGTTCATGGTTTTTTTCAAATGCTTTATTACAGAGCTTTTGGAGTCAAAGAGAAAGAAAAGAGTTAAAGGAAGGTAGAGTGTCCCTTAAGCAAAAATCTTCATCTTTTTGAGATTTAGTGATATTCTTGAGCAATGAATATATGCCTATATAAATGAAATAAGTGAAATGATATTAAGAATGGAAAAACAATTATTAGACATACCAAGAGAATATCCTTTAACAAAACATGGTCTCCAACCAAATCCAATCTTGATACCACCCAACAAATTTGTATTCCTTATAGGTAATCAAACCAAAGCCATTTGATAAAGAGTTATGCTAAGATCCGATAGTTTATTAAAAGATTCATCTTTTACACCATCAAATGAATGAACTTCCAAAATGAATTGAGCCTTATAAGTATTACTGATAACTGCAACAACTCAATCATCTCCAAATTTGGTTAGATATTTGATATCTTCTGGTAATTATTTTTGGATATTGATTTTTTTATCTACTTTAGTTTTATGAAAAAAATTTTTTGGGATATGACAAAAATAACTTTCACAGAAAATCATTTTTTTCAGATATCTTTTCTTCTGATGAGACTGATTATCTTTAATTTTTTTTGATGATTTTGATGATTAATTTTTTTTCAGATATTGTTTCTTCTGATGAGACTGATTATCTTTAATTTTTTTGGATGATTTAGAAGAAGAATTTTTTTTTCAGATATCTTTTATTCTGATGAGACTGATTATCATTAATTGTTTTTGATGTTTTAAAAGATGATTGTATTGAAATTGATTTTGAAGAAGATGATAGAGATGATAAAGATGAAGATGATAAAGAGGATAAAGATGAAGATGATAGAGAAGTAAGGGGTGAATCTGAAGAAGAAGAAATTTTTTTTTGATCTGAAAAAAATTTGAATTTAAAAAAAAAATTCAACACATATTTTTTTAAAAAAAAACTCACGTAATAATATCTTTTAAAATAAAATTTAAAGCAATATCCTTTTAAAAAAAATAATATAAAATTAAAACGAAAAAAAAAATTAAAAATTTTCAGTAAAAATTATTTCAAAAAAAAAAATACAAAAGAAAACCTGAAGTTTGGTTATAAAAAACCTTCACAGAAAATCCTGTCAAAATAATTTTAAAAAAAATCAGTAAAAGAAAAATCAAAACAAATAAATTAAAAAAAATTAATTCAGTAAAATTATTTGTAAGAAATACTAAAAATTAAAATCTAAACATTTTTTGTTTTGTAATTTACAGGGAAAGACCTTAACAGAATGTAAAAAAATTTTTTTTCTAAAATTCTGCCAAAAAAAAATAAAATTACATTTTAGTATGTTTTTTAAAAAATAGGTAACCCCTCTTTAACTCCCATAACAGTCCCCTTTCCCCCTCTTTATTTCTTTGAAATCACCTCTAAAATCCCTCCCTCCATTCCTCAAAACCACCCTCAAATCCCCTCCTTGCCTGTCTCAAAATCCCCCTGAAACCCCCTCCTTAATTGCCACAAATCCCCCAAAATCCCCCCTCACCCCTCTTTAAATGTTCCAAACCCCCCCCCCCTCTTTAGCCACTTCAAACCCCCCCTTCCACTCCCCTTAAGCCTCCTCTAGCCTCTCCTTCTCCTTAACAAACGATTGTTAGCGATCATTTGTTAAGAAGGAGGGGGGTAGAGGTGGCTAAAGGGGAGTGGAAGGGAGGAAGGGGGGTTTTGAGATGTTTAAAGAGAGGAGAAGGGGGGAGAGGGGAAGGGGGGTGATGAGGCGCCTAAAGAGAGGGGAAGGGGGGTCATGAGGCACCTAAAGAGGGGGGAAAGGGGGGATTTGGGACAGGCAAGGAGGGTGAAATAAGGGGGAGTTGAGGAAGGTAAAGAGAGGGGAGAAGGAGTGACTTGAGGCAGGTAAAGAGAGAGGAAAAGGGGTGAAATGAGGCAGCTAAAGAGGGTGAAGGAGAGAGAAAAAAAGAAAAAAAAAAAAAGAAAAAAGAGAAGAAAAAAAAATTAGACTAACCTTGAAAAAAATAAAAAATAAAAAAAAATAAAAAATAAATAAATAAAATTAAAAAAAAAAAAAAAAAAGCAAAAAAAAAACAAAAAAACAAAAAAACAAAAAAAACAAAAACAAAAACAAAAACAAAAACAAAAAAAAAAAAAAAAAAGCAAAATAATAAAATTCATGATTAGAAAATAAAAAACAAGAAAAAAGAAAAAAAAAAGACTTACCTGGTGGGATGAGTTGAGAAAATAAAAGTAACAAAAATATTTGAGTGATGTTTGAGGAGAGGATGAAAAGGATATGAGTGATGAATGAAAAAAAAATCACTGACAAAATATGTGATTTTCATGTTGAGCTGGTGAAAGAAAACCAATGAGCCATCCAAAAAAAAGATATTCACCATAAATTCCAAAAAAAAATGAATATGCAACAAACCAAAATACCAAACCAAGTGAATAAAGTACACAAAGAGGAAATTTGGAGAGTACAAAAAAATAATTTAAAAGGGTGGTGAAGAGAAATGTTGAAGAGTAATAGGCATAATGACAGAGCATATGTCGGTTGAATAAATGTTTTGTGATTCAAGGGAGGGGAGAGCCGGTGCTGGTTCAGGATCCTCTTCTTCATAAAGATCATTCCACTCATCCTTTAAATCAGCTAGGATATTTTAGAGTATAATGCAAGTCATGATCCAATGATTTGCAGTTTTGATCTCCAATTTTTTTTGAAATTGGATTCTGAGCTCCCGAAGACTAGAAAATCATCCCTTTAAAATACCTATAGCATGTTCAATTTGTACTCTTGATTGTGCAAGGTGATAATTAAAGGCAGTTTTGGGGTCATTTTCTGAAGTTGCACCACGGAAAGCAGGTATAATGTACTTTCCACTTGCATATGCTGAGTCTGCAAGGAGGTACTGAGATTTGTCAAAGTATGAGTCAGGGGTTTGAGAAATCCTCATTCTTTGGAAGACAGAAGAGTCATGACATGAGCCAGGGCAGCCACTATGAAAAGCAATAAATTTTTTATTGACATCACATACAAGTTGAATGGCAATAGAGTATATAGAAAGAAGATAAAAAGTTAGTTTATGAAGGATGAGAAATTGGAGAAGATTTTAAAGAAACCTTTTTTTGCGATCAAAATAATGGTTGCCATCATGAGCAGGCTTTTGACTCAAAGGTATAGTTGTGCCATTAACAAATCCTACACAGACAGGGAAACCTTCAGCTTGCATTACTTGAGAGGATTCAAGTTGCTGTTCTGGAGTTGGCCAAGCAAGTGTTTGAGACTTGAGGGAAAGGATAGCAATCATACAGCGCTTGGTGTATAATATCACAGTACCATATCCTATGTTAAAGAGATTATCCAAACGTCTTACAGCAGCACTGTTTCCATTTGAGCCAAAGTGACATAGTGCAACAGCAAGTTGGATGGCAGGATTACGCTGTTTGTTATGGGAATTGTTATGAAAGATAGGATGATTGGAGATGAGTTGATAAAGTTTGAAGAAAGAATTGGGAGAAGTTCTAAAAAGTTGGGTGAAGTTTAAATGAGGAATGTTGAGAATGGAGGCCAGATCATATTGGGGATCATGATAAAGATTTGGCCCCCTGGTGATGATGTAACGCTTGTTGGAAAGAAAACACATATAAGCTAAAGCATCCTCCAAATCAGAGTCAGATTTATAGTAAAGAACTAAAAGAAAAGTAATAGCATCCATTGTTGAGTGAAGTAGCTTCCTAGTAGAGAGGTGTTTCATTGTTGCCAGTGAAGGGTTATGTGATGAGGGAAGTGGGAATTCACCACCAAATGTGCAGTTGGGGTGTGTAGATAGAAAAAAAACTTAAGTGTTCGCCACCAAAATTAAGCAGCATAGAGTGAGGAAAGACTTAAGGGTGGCATCAGCAATTATGAGTCATGTGACTTTCTTGCAAATCCATCATGGATGAGATGAGTTTGGGATCAGGAATTAGGAATGGAAATTGGGGTATAAGAGGCAGGATAATGCATTATCGTGGATTCCTTATCCACTAGCCCTGGGGCTAGTGGATAAGAATCTTCCGCAATTAACAATGTCTGATCCCGGAGAAAAAAATTCCTGATCCCTAATTGCGGATCCCTGAACATTGATACCCCCTATTTTAGAGAGGGACATAAGGTCAGAAAAATAGGGGGTATCAATGTTCAGGGATCCGCAATTAGGGATCAGGAATTTTTTTTCCCGGGATCAGACATTATTAATTGCGGAAGATTCTTATTCACTAGCCCCAGGGCTAGTGGATAAGAAATCCACGATAATGCATTATCCCGCCTCTTATACCCCAATTTCCATTCCTAATTCCTGATCCCAAACTCATCTCATCCATGATGGATTTTTAAGAAAGTCACATGACTTATAATTGCTGATGCCATCCTTAAGTATTTCCTCACTCTATGCTACTTAATTTTGGTGGCGAACACTTAAGTTTTTTTTCTATCTACACACCCCAACTGCACATTTGGCGGTGAATTCCCACTTCCCTCATCACATAACCCTTCCACCAGCAACAATGAAACACCTCTCTACTAGGAAGCTACTTCACTCAACAATGAATGCTATCACTTTTCTTTTAGTTCTTTACTATAAATCTGACTCTGATTTGGAAGATGCTTTAGCTTATATGTGTTTTCTTTCCAAAAAGCGTTACATCATCACCAGGGGGCCAAATCTTTATCATGATCCCCGATATGATCTGGCCTCTATTCTCAACATTCCTCATTTAAACTTCACACAACTTTTTAGAACTTCTCCCGATTCTTTCTTCAAACTTTATCAACTCATCTCCGATCATCCTATCTTCCATAACAATTCTCATAACAAACAGCATAATCCTGCCATCCAACTTGCTGTTGCTCTATGTCGCTTTGTCTCAAATGGAAATGGTGCTGCCGTAAGACGTTTGGATAATCTCTTTAACATAGGATATGGTACCGTGATATTATACACCAAGCGCTGTATGATTGCTATCCTTTCCCTCAAGTCTCAAACTCTTGCTTGGCCAACTCCAGAACAGCAACTTGAATCCTCTCAAGTAATGCAAGCTGAAGGTCTCCCTGGCTGTATAGGTTTTGTTGATGGCACAACCATCCCTTTGAGTCAAAAGCCTGCTCATGATGGCAACCATTATTTTGATCGCAAAAAAAGGTTTCTTCAAAATCTCCTCCAAGTTCTCATCTTTCACAATCTAACTTTTTATCTTCTTTCTAGATACTCTATTGCTGTTCAACTTGTATGCGATGTCAATAAAAAATTTATTGCTTTTCACAGTGGCTGCCCTGGATCATGTCATGACTCTTCCATCTTCCAAAGAATGAGGATTTCTCAATCCCCTGACTCATACTTTGATGAATCTCATTACCTCCTTGCAGACTCAGCATATGCAAGTGGAAAGTACATTATACCTGCTTTCTGTGGTGCAAATTCAGAAAATGACCCCAAAACTAAATTTAATTATCACCTTGCACAATCAAGAGTACGAATTGAACCTGCTATAGGTATTTTAAAGGGACAATTTTCTAGTCTTTGGGAGCTCAGAATCCAATTTCAAAAAAAATTGAAGATCAAAACTGCAAATCATTGGACCTTGACTTGCGTAATACTCCACAATATTCTAGCTGATTTAAAGGATGAGTGGAATGATCTTTATGAAGAAGATGATCCTGAACCACCACTGGCACTCCCCTCCCTTGATTCACAAATCATTCAATCAACCGGCATACGCCCCATTATAATGCCAATTACTCTCCAACATTTCTCTTCACCCTTTTAATTTTTAATTTTTATGTTTTCATACTTTCCAAATGTCCTCTTTGTGTACTTTAATCACTTGGTTTTGTATTTTGGTTTGTTGCATATTCATTTTTTTTTGAATTTATGGTGAATATCTTTTTTTTGGATGGCTCATTGGTTTTCTTTCACCAGCTCAACATGAAATCGCATATTTTCTGAAATTGCATATTTTGTCAGTGATTTTTTTTTTCATTCATCCCTCATATCCTTTTCCTATTCTCCTCCAACATCCCTCAAACAATTTAGTTTCATTCATTTTGTCATCTCATCTCTCCAGGTAAGTCATTTTATTCTTTTTTTTTGATTTTTTGATTACTAATTATAATTTTTTTTGTTTTTTTCTGTTTATTTTATTTTTTTTATCTAAATTTTTTTTGTAAGTGGTTATTTTGGATTTCAATGGTATAATTAACCTTTTTTTTCTCTCCCTCTTTACTTTATTTTTTAGCTCCATCACCCTACTCTTCATCCCTCCTTGGCATTGTCATTATCCCCCCTTTCCCTTATTTCACTTTTTTTTGGCTCCATTTCATTGAAACACATACATTGCACATTCTTTATGCATGTTACTTACTCCATATTCAATTTCCCCACAATTCCAACATCAATCTTTCTCACTCTATTTTTCCTACTTTTCAATCAAGGTAAGTTTCATCTCCTTTTTTTCATGCCTATATGATATCTCATTCCTTTTATGAAAACTTCATACTTAAATATATGTATGACTCTTATCTGGATAACAGTGAACTTATAAAACTCCTTTTGATCTCATCTTCATTACCACTTTTCAAGTTTTTGTAAAATTTTGAAAATCAGACTCGGAATTAGGGTTAGGTTTATTTAAATCTAATGTTCTTTTTACTGAAGATTCTCCTGAAGGCTACCTTTCATTTCCTGCAAACAGATTTGAATTTGATTCAGTGGTTGCTGAGATATTGACCGTTAAAGTTGAGCCTTTTTTTTCCCAATTTAAATTTTTATTTCATTTTTTTATGTAACAAATTAGGGTTAGGTTTATTTAAATCACATGTCCTTTAACTGAAGATTCTACTAAAGCATATCTTTCATTTCCCACAAACAGGTTTGAATTAGGTTCAGTGGTTGCTGAGATTTTGACCTTTTAAGTTGAGCCTTTTTTCCAAATTTCACTTGTCTTATTTCACATTTTTATATTGCATATTTAGAGGATAAGGATTCTGAAACTCTTATATGATTATTATCTAGGCATTTCAATCATATAGGCATATATTCGTTGGTCAAGAATATCACTAAAGCTCAAAAAGATGAAGATTTTCGCTTATGGGACATTCTACCTTCCTTTGACTCTTTTCTTGCTTTTTGACTCAACAAGCTCTGTAATAAAGCATTTGAAGAAAATCATGAACTTGCAACCAAAGTTGGAATACCGAATTGGTGTGACTCCGAATGGGAAGATATCAGCCACAAATATCTTTTATTTTCTAATGTTATTATCACTCATTCTGGATTCCACAATAGGATTCATATCGATAGGAATGATGCTAATTTTCTTACTTTTGGAATATTCTCATATATCAATCGGATAACTGGCCACCCAATACCATCTCCAGCTAAAATCAAAGGACATGGTTTATATTTTCCAGACCACCGGTGCATCATTGATTTTGGTTTAGGAAATGGTGTCATTGAAACTATTTGGAATTCTTCTAAGGATAATCATCAAACGACCAAAGCTCCTCCTGGTTTGGAATCCTGTCAAGATTTCACTCATTTCGGTTGCTCATTTCAAATCAGTAATAAGTTGATACAAAGAATCAATAAGGTAAAGAAAGAAGGTAAAGTTATTCGATTTAAAAAAACTTTATCTAGATCCAAAAAGTATGGGGATTAGAGTTGTCATCGAAAATTTTATATTTTTTCATAAATTTTTAATAAATATTTTTTATATATCAATTTTCTCAAATAATGTGATGAGCCATCGACCTTGTGTTGTATAACAGGTAATCATGATAACATTTATTTGTTTCATGGGGTTCCTCTTTCCTATACCTGTAGAAAGTCCCAAACTTATGTTTCTCGACTTGGTCTGCATTTTGGCTTGAGGGATTGTCATTACTTTAAACTAGGGAAATTGATATATATTAGATATTTATTTAATAATTTATGTAATTATATTAAATTTAGATGACTTCCACCCCTTACTTCAATAAAATGCAGGGGGGGGTATTGCCAAATTTTCAAATCTGACATGTGAAATTGATGACTTGGAAAAATTTTGGTGATACCCACCCCTTGCTTCAATAAAATGCAGGGGAGAGTATTGCCAATTTTTTTAAACAGATATAGAATTTTTTTGACTTGTAAATATTTTTGTGATACCCGTCCCTTACTTCAATAAAATCCATGGGGGGTTGTGCCAAAATTTCTTATAAGACTTGTGAAATTCTTGACATGTAAGAATTTTTGGGATACCGGTAAAATGCAGGGGGTAGTAAAGCCAAATTTTCATATAAAACTTTCAAGATTCATGACATGAAAGAATTTTTGTGATACCCACCCCTTACTTCAAAAAAATCCAGGGGTGGGGGATTGTCAAATTTTCAAAGGAGACTTGAAAATTTTATTTAAAAAAAGAATATTTAACATTAAAATACGATATTTCAAGAAATACAGAAAATAATTGTAAAATTTATGTACAAATAAATATGAACACATGAAGTGTGAAAGAAATAAAAGAAACTAGTCAACAAAAAATTTCATTAAACGTTCTATTTCTTCAACAGATTTGTTTGCTTTAATGCATTTGATCAAGAAATCTTTCTTTTTAGAACTTTCTTGGAGATCATGCTTATACTTCATCTGTTCCATTAAGTTTTGATGCTCGAGTGTTTTTTCCTTATTTTTGGATTTTTCAATACTAAGAGTTAACTCAAACTTCTTCTCCTCCAAATCTTGGGCCCTACCATCCTTCTGTAAAGAGAGCTCAAACTTCTTCTCCTCCAAATCTTGGATCCGATCGTCCTTCCGTAAGGAGAGCTCATACTTCCTCTCTTCCAAATCTTGTACTCTGTCATACCTCCTTAAAGAGAGCTCGTATTTCTTCTTTTCAAAGCTCAGAGTCTCTTTAGCAATTTCCGCTTGTTCTAGAGTGAGAATAAAAATTAACATAAAGTAGAAGAAAAGCAGAGTAAAGTAATAAGAGGTATGATATCACTTACCAGCATCACGTTTCTCTAAAAACTGTTCCATTGAAGAAAAAGGTGTTTGTGATGAAGTATCACTTTTTCGTCTTCTTTGGAAGAGGAAATTTAGACTAGTTGAAGCCCTTCTCTTTTTGTTCAACGTAGCATTTTCCTCCTCATCATTGTCACTAGCTTCAGACTCAGTTGATTGAGGATCCTGGGTTTGTTCATCAGCCTTTTAAGAAATAAGAAAAAGATAAGTAAATAAAAAATAGAATTGATAAGATAAAAGAAAAAAGAAACAGACCTGAGTTAGATTTGGTTGGGTTAAATCACCTATAGGATCTACAGAAAAGCTATTTAGATATGTCTCATTCAAATGAGGGGAGGCTTGAGTGGAGGAAGAGGATGGGAAAAGATTTGCTTCGACATCATGTTCGGAGATAGGATCTTCTCCATCCAACATGTTTACAGGATTAACATCAGCTCTCTCTCCAAAAATTGCATCCATCTCTTTAAAGTAAGGACATAAAGAATCAAGTTTATCGTCTATGGATTTTATGCCCTTAATTATATCATTGTTGGTAATCCCAAAAACAGCGGAAGATGAAAGAGCCTTTGCCTTCTTGTATTTTGCTTGGTAATGCTTGAAGCGTTCAGACATCTGTTTAGGCAAAAGATCAATCCTTCCCTTGGTCTTATTGCGTAATTCATTTGCCATTAGAAGATAGCCATTAACTTTTGATGCGGGGGGCCGTCCTACTTTAGTGGCATACTCAGTACCAAAACAAGAATCATAGTTAGATTTGGTTTTCAGCCAGTTGATAAGAATGAGATGTTCATCTTTTTTTAATTGAACGGTCTTTGATTTCTCAGCTGAGCGGGGGAAAGAGGAAGTAGTGGGAATTGAAGAACAACTGGGTGATGGCTGCCTTTGAGAAGATCTAGGATGACGAGGCATGTTATTATAAATGAAGATGAAAAGGAGCAGAAACAAGCAGATGAGATAGCGAGATGAAAAGGAGAAGAAACAAATAGATGAAATGGGGAGAAATTCTGAGCGGATAGAATGAACAGGATGGGATGAGAATGGAAGTGCGCAGCAAGGTAGAAGGCTGGGATATCCAGAAAGTTGTCCAAGATGTGGTTATGGAAAATTGAGTAAAAAAATGTCGGATAAGAGGTGAACATTGACACGTAAAGTGTCTAATAACCCAATTATTAGCAAAAATAATTGCGGAAGATAATTGGGGTATGCAGATTATTTTCCGCAATTAATTTAATTGCGGATCGGTCAACATTGATACCCCCTAATAAATGTAAGAAAAGTAAGTGTAATAAAAATCATTTGCAACCATGGGAATTTTTTTTTTTTTCAAAAAAAATTAATAAAAAACAGAAAAAAATATAAAATTAAATAAAAATTCATTTTTTTGGAGAAAAAAAAAATCAAAAATTAAAATTTCCCATGGTTGCTAGATATTTTTCTTACACTTATTTTTCTCACATATTTTTTTTTGCAAATATTTTCCTTACTCATATTTTTCTTGCACATATTTTTTATACACTTATTTTTCTATCCTTATGTCCCTCCCTACAATATCTCCAACTCGCACTGGATATCCCCATCAGGGATATCTTACTTTGTGCATAGCGAAAGCACCCTCTCCCAACCCGTCAATCTTCCTCCTCCCAGAAACCTTGAACCTCCCTCTAACAAAGCAAACCCCCCGAATTCGCACCCCTCACCTCTGTGCCAACCCTTGCCCACCCTAGCGCGCAGTGCCTGTGCAAGGCTGCCAGAATTGCACAACATAATTATAATGAATATACATTGTTACAAATACCACGCTGCTTTCCCCACTCATATACTTGTAGTCGGTTGTTTACTTTATGACACTAAAACTCTCTATTTTACTTGCAATTTTACATCTACATTACTATGTTTCCCCCTTGTTCATCCTGTCCGTGTAATTCACATTTCACCGGAAATTGTGCCTAGAAGGGAGGAGGAGGGTGCGATTTTTGGGGCGGGGAATGCAGAATCAAAGCACGGTTAGGGGCTTGGGGAGATGGCTACTCAGTTGGGGGGCGGGGGCCAATCATAAGGAGGAGAGTCCTGATAATAGCATGCCTGAACATGCAATCACTGCAACAAATGTTCGTTTCCTCTTGGGGCGCAACAATCGCGCAACGAATACGCAACAGTTATGTAACAGTTATGTAACAGTTTTTTTCAGCACTTTAAGGTCATAAGTGGGTCTTAAGTGCAAAAAATAATTGATTCGCAACTGTTGCACAACTGTTGCGTCTCATGGCAAAACAAAAATGTGTCGTAGTGGATGCAGAGGTCGATTAAGGGCAAGTCTGCAAAATATAGCGTAAAATTGTAGTTGTGCGTCAGTAACAAACTCCGAGAAGAATCATTAATTGCATCACTTTACCTGTAGTTGTGCGTCAGTAACAAACTCCGAGAAGAATCGGAGTTAGTCAGACGCGCAATCTACAGCTTATATACAGAAGTCACGTGGTAGCTAAGTAATCTTATGTCTATGTACATAACAGCCCCCCACTTCGCTGCCAACGTGATTAAACTAACTACTTTATGAGAGGAGAAAGAGAGAAGAAGGAAAAAGAAATTCATTGAAACAATCAAGTAACCCCTAAGTGATGTCGCTTTTGAGCAGTAAGTAATGGCCCGACATTTTTGGTTAAAAGATCAGCATATTGTTCACCGCCAGCTACCCATTCTAGAGTTAAGTTCCGTTTGTACAGTTGTTCATTTACTAAGAAGAAATAGCGATCAGAATGTCTAGTACGTTTGTTCGATGGATTGTTTTTAGCTGAGGATACGGCACTTTTATTGTCACATCGAAGAATAGTGCTTTTGACGGGTCCACAAATGTCTGATAGTAAATTTTTTATCCAAATGCTGTCTTTAGTTGCAAGGCACATTGCTATACATTCAGCAAAACATGTTGAGTCTGCAACTGTTGATTGACGTTTTGAGCACCATATAATCGGACAACCATTGAGATATATGATGTGACCACTGGTTGATCTAGACCATTCGCCTCCCCAGGATGCATCTGAGTAAGTAACGATGGCAGGCGTTGAGCATGAATTTGGATAGAGACGAAGCTTCAACTCCCTAGTTGCTTGAAGATATCGTAATAAATGGCGAAGAGCTTTCCAGTGATTATCTAATGGTTTAGAAGAGAAACGTGCTAGCAGATTAACAGCGTAGGATAAGTCAGGTCTAGTGGAAATAGCAATGTAATTTAGACTACCAATAATCGAAAGATATTCATTCGTCCTGATTCCAATTTCATCGGCTTTAGCTGATTCTAAAGGTAGATCCATTGGTAGAGGTGTCTTACATTTGAGATTGCCCGGATTATGTTCAGCAAGTAATTTATCAATTAATCGATAACAATCTAACTCAAAACCTTTTCCTACTCTCTGTACCTTCATCCCTACAATACCCTCTAAACCATCAGACCACCTTACCTCAAGCCCCCCATTCAAACCAGTTTCCAATTTCTGTAAGACCGCATCATCGCTACTGGTAACCACCCCATCATCAACATGTAGCCATACAATTCCCGTAGAACTTTTGTCCTTAAGAATGTATAAGCTCGTATCATATTGGCTAGCAGAGAATCCAAGTGATTTTAGTTTGTCAGCTATATGGAGCCACCAGCAGCGGGCAGCTTGCTTGGTACCATATAATGCTTTGTGCAGTTTTAAAACATTACCAGGTTTAGAAAGAGGCATCCCTTGTGGAGGCTCAATCCATAAGTCTTCCTCCACGGCGCTATGCAAATATGCAGCAGTAACGTCAAAAGATCTGACCTTCCAGCCATACATCGCAGCTAAGGTTAAGAGTATTCGTTGAGATGCAAAGGTAGCTGTTGGCGCAAAGGTATCTTTATAGTCTATGCCTTTGCGTTGTCGGAAGCCTTTGGCCACGAATCTGGCCTTGAATTTTATAGGAGAACCTTCACATGAATTTTTTATCGCAAATACCCACTTACCCTTGAGAGGAACAACTGTCGGTGGAGGTGAAACTTCAGACCACACTTTCAGTCGAGACATATTTTCCATCTCAGCATCACATGCTTTTCGCCAGTTGTCTGCATTAGTTGATTTCATGGCTTGGGTATACGTAGATGGAATAGCAATGGGTGAGCGACAGTTGGCAAGTTGCATCGATTCAATACATTGATTTTGCTCATCGATAAGTTTTTCAGCTGCGAAATCTCCAAAAGATAAGGAGTTCAAAATGGAGCTTAGAGAACCCTTTGAAACAGGAGGAGGTGAAGAACGAGCAATTTCATGAGCGTCTTGTGGACCGCCATGAAATTTTACCATAGCGGATTCAAATAATCTACCAGATTCTTCATGCCAAAAAAGCCAACCGTAGTTATTTTGTGAATACCCTACAACTCTGCATTCAATAGCACGGTTGTCCAATTTGGTCCTTACCTCTTTGTGAACATGAACATATGCCTTTTCACCAAAGATGCGCATGTTGTTAAAGTTGGGTTTGGTACCAAAAACCATTTGGAGTGGTGTAGAAGTAGTTATTTTACTATTTGGGAGTCTATTGTGAACAAATGAGGCCCACTTGTAAGACATTCCCCAAAAACATTTTGGTAACCCACTTGCCAGCAATGATGTACGGGCAATGTCCCCTACTGTGCGGTTGAACCGTTCAGCGGTTCCATTTTGTTCAGCATGATAAGGCATGGTCACCTCGTGAACAGCTCCAATGGACGAGAGGAAAGTTTTCATGGCATTGCTATGGAGTTCACCTCCATCAGTACGTAAAACCTGAAGATGTTTACCAGTGGCAGTTGTTAGTTTATTGAGAAAAGTTTTAAAAGCGTCCATTGCATCACTCTTATTTTTTAACATAAAAACTTCGCCGTATGTTGAGTGAGATTCTCGAAAAAGGGCAGCCCATTTATATCCCCCAATAGCTTCATCTTTAATAGGACCAATGAGATCACCTACCACTAGAGAAAGCATTGATTCAGGCACCAATTCACGTTGTGCGGTAGATTTCCTGGTGCTTTTTGCAATGGCACAATCAGCACAGTCAACCTTACCCTTAGGACATTCTGGGGGAAGTCCAACACCCAAGTTATTTTTAATGAGATTTTTAAGCACTCGATCACTTGTGTGACCCAATCGACGGTGCCAGTCCAATAAGGATCCCGGGGCAGCGTATGGACGGTGTATAGTAGCAGAGTTGACATCGTCGATAAACAATTTTGAGAAAGATATGGGGCTTTCTAAGTCAACATTGTAAGAGGAAATAACATTCATTGACGGGTAAGATGTAATGTTCAAATCTTTAATGGTATTTACAAGCCATCTACGTCCGCTGACATCAATGTTAGCCATTAAAATATTTTTGTTTTTTATAGATAGTATGAATTCTTTTTCTTGGGACATAGAAAAAGTCATGCCCGCTTTGACTAAATCAAATAAAGATATTAAAGTTGTCCTTGCTTGAGGACAGAAGAATACATTCTTAATGATTAAGACACAATTCAATCCCATTACTTTCAAGTCACCAGTACCAATGATGAAAGAAGGAACACCGTTAGTGGCAACCTTTACCGGAATATGTGGAGAGATTGGTTTGTAGTTGAAAAGCATACTTACATCACCTGTGACATGGTGAGTAGCACCACTATCAAGAATCGCCTCAGAGCCAGATGCTGTAGATTCAGCACACCATTCAACACTTTTTAGGTCAATGTGATCAATTGCCGTTGCTAAGGCTTCCATGGCACTAGAGTCCACTTCTATAATGTCATCGCCTGCCTCTGTGAATTTAGCATAAATTTTGCCTTTAGAGTCATTGGACGGTTTAGATGAACGGCTTAAACTCGAAATCTTCTGTTGTAAATCATAATAGAGTTTCAATGAGGCATTATAAAAAGGAGAGCGCTGATTGTAGGGGCAGTCCGGGAACATATGTTTGGTTGAGTCGCAATCAAAACATTTTCGTTGAGCATTGGCTGGGCGGTATGAGTCAACAAGTCTTTGACGGGGTATTTTGCCTTTAAAAGCATTAATGTTGACTTGAGAGATATTGGGCGATTCATGTGCCTTTTTGATTAGCAACATATTAGTCTCAGCAGTTAACATTTCAGTCAGGAAATCATCGGAGGACATGGTGAGGGCGTCTCTACGTGATTCTATGGCTCTGCTAATATCAGTGGAAAGATCTGCCGATGAGAGGGGAAGTAAAACATGGGCCATAATAGCCTTGACAGAAGAGTTAGTAAACTCAAAACCAGTGCGTATTATTGCGTCTAATGTATCCTGAACATTCTCCCAGTGTTTTGTGACCGAAACAAAAGGTTGCGAAGAAATCGAAATCAGGGATTTGAAAAGAGAGAGACGGGAGGTATGAGTAGCTCGGTTGAATTTCTTGTAGAGGGTAAGATAGGCAGCTCTACAAGAGCAGTCGGGTTCAATGAGACGTTCCAGAGCAGTATCAATAGTGTTGACTACGATTGTACGTGCCATGCGATCAGCAATATCGCCAGGGGAGCTGGTAGTATCGCTGAGGGCATAATCGGTGGTACCCACAAAATCAGTCATGACGGCACGAATCTTCCAGTCCCAGTCATGCCAGTTGCTTCCGTCGGCTTTCAGCTTCGTCACATTATCGGTCGCTTTTGAAACACCGGCCAGAGCTTTACGACGACGTTCAATGTCATCAAGGGTCATAGGAGGTCGAGGAGGGGTTGGTGCCGTAGAAGAAGAAGGTTCCGGCATTTCAGAAGGGGATTCTTCTTTGAGAGATAAATGGGGTGGAGTATCGTGTGGGGAAGGGGAGGTGGTTGGACGAGGGGTGGGTGATGTAGAAGGAGTGGTAAAATCGGGTGCGGGTCCTTTGGATCGGGTATGGCGAGGATTATTGGGCATATAATATAGATAGGGGGACCAACTCGGTGTATTGGTCTAGCAGGGAAAGGATAAGATTACCACCTCGGTGTAGTGGTTTCAAAACGGTTTAACGTCGGGCAATGTGCCGGACGGGATTCAAATCTCGTGAGTGTACGCTTACTTCTTTATTGACGAGCGCTAACAAGGGACCATAACCTGTAGTTGTGCGTCAGTAACAAACTCCGAGAAGAATCATTAATTGCATCACTTTACCTGTAGTTGTGCGTCAGTAACAAACTCCGAGAAGAATCGGAGTTAGTCAGACGCGCAATCTACAGCTTATATACAGAAGTCACATGGTAGCTAAGTAATCTTATGTCTATGTACATAACAAAAATAGGCATGTTTTCGAAACTATGCTTCAGTCCTGCTTAGGATGATTTCGCGAAATCCTCCTTCATTTGCACACAATGTGGGAAACGAAGAATAGGACTGCTGAGGAGGGTTGACGTTGCCGCAGATGATATGAAATTGAATTGACCTTACATTTTGAACACAGGCTGACTCTGCTACGAAACGTACATGCGCGCACACTTAAGCTGGAAACGCCGTGATTTGGCGCTCTTGCTGATATTACTATTTTTGCCACTCCTTTCTCACCCCCTTTAAGAGGATGAGATATGAAAGGTGCTGAAACAATACACATGCTACACTTTCTAGCCACGAGATTTAATACTAACACCCCAAAGACCCTGCTTATCCATTAAGTCACCTCTACTTTTTAGATCCTCTCCCAGGGGAAACTTCGCCTACCCAACCATATGGGTATCAACTCCACATCAGTGTGGGACCCTAACATGCTCTCAGGTGAATTATTAAATGATCAGGATTAAGGAAAGCTTTACATCTATCACACCAAGAAAATATAAGAGAGAAAGATCGGGTGTTTTCACTTGTGCTTGATCACTTGATTGAACCATGAGCAGACAATCCAATCAATTTACAATCACAGTTTCTTGACCAACAAATGGAAATGAGGTGGCAAGTGGCTCAATGTTGAGGATGATGTATGGGCAGGACGAAAAGGGTTTAGGTTAGTTGATTGCAGATTGGAGAGATTTGATTTTCATTGAGGGACTCGATACGCTAAATTGGAACGACAGGAATGAGCAATCAATCCAGCGGATTTTCAGGCTCGACAAGCAGGACCGTCATTTTGAATATATTGGCTGCGTGGGCTTTGCGGTCAGACCCACGGCAGCTGACAGTGACGCGTTTTGACATTTGTCTTGACTATTTGACAGTTTCCCTTCTTGACTGGCCTTTTTTCCCACATCTGTCCTTCCCGTCCTGCCACTCTTTCCCCTCTTTCACCTCTTTTCCCTCTCTTTTTATTCAGTCATGCGGTCTTCGTCTCCTTTTCCCTTGTATTCATCTTCATCTTCCGCTTGCTGTTGTTTATTCACTTCCCTCTCGCTCGCACTCCTTCTCGCTCTTACCCTTCCCCTCTTCCCTTGCACCGACGCTCAACATGACATGTCCACCAATGTCACCTATCTCGAGGGCACTTGGTCGTCTGGCTCTGGCGGCGTCGTCACTGGCTCTGGATTCGCGAACCCCGTCAACTTTTCATTTACTTATCCTAAAACCGCCGGCATCTCAATGAGCTTCACAAATGATGGGTTTTGGGAGGAAGCTCAATATCGATTCATATCTAATCGTAAGTTTTCTTCCTTTTTCATTCATCTTCCCTTTTCTCTCTTCTCCCTTGACATTCTTATCCGTTTATATCTCCATATTATCTAATGTCTCTTTCCCCCCCCCCCCCCTTTTTTTTTGTTTGATACTCCTTCTCCCAGCGGCAAAGCCTGCTTGCGTTAGAGCTGTTATGATTTTCCAACATGGAAGATATACTCTTGAAAACAACGGGTCTATCACTATGCAGCCCATTAAAGCCGACGGTAGAATTCAAGTACAGGACCTCTGTGCTGCTCAAACTTCTACCATCTCTTATTACTATCAACCAGGTCTCTACTTTGGCTGGAATATTTTTAATGATCTCCATCATAATAGTTGGTTTTTGCTTATCTTTCTTTCCACGTTGAATTAATCCCATCTAATGACGATATCTTTTTCTTTAGCTTACAATCTACAACTTCAAGCCTTTGATCAGGCACTTTTCCCCAGACTTTATTTAGTTGCTCGGCCTCCAAACATGTTACCCGTCACCCAATTAACGCAAAACTCTACTAAGAGTAAGATGAAGAGATCAATTGATACAGAAGACCCAGTGCGATCCAGAAGTTGGAAGCGATGGCTCTTGTCATGGGTTTCATAATCTCAATGTACTTGTTATGATTGTTCTTCCCTGACTGGTTTAGCTTTGCTGTCTCAAAATTCCGGTTTGTTGTTGATATATAGTTGTCACTCAATCCCTCTTTTTATATCGACTTTCTCTCTGGCAGTTATAAGTATCACTCTATACATTTGGTTGTCCATTCTCAAACCAATACCTTCATTCCTCAACTCTTCTGGTTTTTATTTAACTTTGCCCTTAATTGGGTACCGGCATGATTACTGTAATCTAAGATTTTTTTTAAACACATCACTTCGCTGTTTTTATCTCCCGCACTTTTGTCAAATGCATATGTATGGTTAAATGGTTTTATTCTTTCCTTTTTGCCATTCTTTTCTTTTTTTTTTTTTTTGTAACTCTCTGCATTCTTATATTTAATCTTGGAGTAATTAATTGCATAGATAATATGGGATTGATTTGAAGTTTGGGCACTCATTTCTTCTCTCATGAAACCAAGTAGAAAAGTACTTGACATCTAGTTGCTCATTAAATACAACACTAATTGTGAGATCTGGGACATTATTTTCCGAAGTTTTGAAACTAGGGCAGGGGTTTTTGAAGGGTTAAGATCTGGTTGGTTGATATCGACTCAGGAGCCAACATTTTTTCATTGATTTGGGTGATGTCCGAGAATTATTGTTCAAAGAATAGCTCATTTTAAGGATTAGGGTTTTCTGGAAGTGTCACCGCGAAAAATCAAGAGGCACCTGCTAGCATTTGCCTATCCCTATATTCAGTTTTGATTTAAGAGTAAATTTGATTTGATGTTGCGCGAGCTAGTGTGCTCTCATTGTTCAGAGCGCAGTCTTTCCAGAAGAATTACAGCTGAGCTGAAATTGAGTTAGGTCAAAGATAGGGATTGGCACCTACTATCAGGTGCCCATGTTTTTTTTCTGGTGTGTGTGCCTTTTATTGCTTAGTCTCCATGTAAAATGAATATGTTTGAAAAATGTATCTTATATTGAAAAAGAAAAGAAGGGGCTTTGAGATTTATTCAAATGAAAATGACACTGAGTGCAAATAAGGGGAAGATTACCAGAAACCCCTCACCGTAGGGTTTCTCCCTGTTTTAAAAGTTGGATTTTTGAGGAGGTTTTGGAGTTTTTTTTTTTTTTTTTTTTGGAAGAGAAAACCATTTTATTTATTTATTATGTCTTACAATCTCCTCCAGCTATGGGGAATGAAAAGATGGTTAGCTGATTGGCTAGATTCAAGTGTGGAGTAATGAATGTAAGGAGGTAGGTAACAGGGCAATCAACAGGATGACAGGGGGGGGGGGGGAGTTAATACTCAAGCAGTTGTTGTGGTTTGATGGGCAGGTTTTTTTCAAGATATTACTTTGGGGAGCGGAATTCCACAGCTGACTCAAAGCAAATGACGAAGCATGTTTGTCAAGAGAATTGGGGGGGGGGGGGGGGGGGGGGGGGGGTTCAAAGTGAGGTGATTTTTCTATACTTAACATATGTGTCCGCTGAGGGAGAATACAGACATTGACACCAGCATGAAAACAAGTGTGCTAAACATGAACAAAGGGGGGAAGCAACAAGGATTCAGACCTGTAACACATAAGTCAAGGTCACTAAGAAGTTACCTGAGTAATTGATCTAACCACATAAACCAATCTTACCCTAAAAACCAGTGTATTTTAAATTAAGGGTCAATCTTGCTTAGTGGAAAATTTTGTAATCACTCACTGTTTTTTTTTTTTTATGCTGTGTGAGTGTGTATTAGTAAAGAAAAACAACATGACACACTTTTTTTATCTTGATTTTTTCAAGGTAATTTGTGAATGGTTATTTAATAAGGTTTGTGGATTTGTTGTGATTGGATGATTTTGAATGTGAGGGCTTTGGTTGGATATTTGCGAAGGATGACGTAAAGCTTTAGCTGATATATTGGAGTTGAAGAGAAAGAGAGAAAGATGGAGAGTTATTGAATCCCTAAGAGTTTAAGGAGGGAAAAGGGGTTCTGGTCAAGACTAAGCCATTTTTCATTGAGGGGTTATTAGTGATGGTTGTCACCACACTAGATCAGGGGTTTGGTTTTGTGTAGATAATTATTGGGGATCAGATTGAATAAAACCTCTTTGTTTCAATAGTTTGTGGATGGTTTCTTGAAGACAAGTTTTTTCAACATGGAGAGAATCGCCTTGTTGCTACGAGGACGAAGATCATTTAAATTTGATTTTTAATTTGGTAAAGGTAGTGGGACTCATACTGGTGTTGGGATGTGAAGAGTTTGATATGAGAGTACTTATAATGCACAGTGGGTAGAAATAGAGGGTATAAAAGTATTTGCTTCCACCATTAGGGATCCGCCATTTTTTTTTTGCCTGGATCCAAAATTTTTAATGGTGGAAGATTCTTATCCACTAGCTCCTGGGCTAGTAGATAAGAAAGTTGAAATAACCCATTTATTAGGGGGTGTCAGTTCTGGCAAATCCGCACTTAACTTAAGTGCGGATTTCAAACCAAATCAGCACTTAAATTTTGCAAAAAAGTCACTTATTTCAAAAAAGGGTGTCAGTTATGACCTCAAATCAGCACTTTTTTCCCCGTTTTTTTTCACAACCACATTTTGGCCACACAACATCCCTTCCTTTCATACCCCATCCCTGTCACATGTGACACACTGACCTTCCTCGCTACCTACCCATCAATCCTCGGCACACACCCCTTCATGACATTTTCAATATTTTGACCAGGCATGTTTACATTCTTTTTTACTTATTTCTTCTACCTCTTAATCTTTTTTCTTGTTATGTGCCAGTTTCATAATGCCTCCCAGACATTCCAAATCTCAAAAGGTAACTCAAAAATCTGCTTCGTCACAAAAGTCTCCTCGTAAAGCAAGCCCTACACCTGAAAAATCAAAGTCAGGTTCAGGTCAGCTTAAAAAGGATGATTATCTCATCATAATCAACTTCCTTAAAATAAAATCGAATTTTGGAGCATGTTTTGGATGTGAAAAGTCCACTCGTATTGGACATCCACCTTCTTCAAAGGTTAATGGCTACTTATTGATGGCCAATGAAGTAAGGAAGAAAACAAGGGGGAGAATCGATATCAATCCTAAACAAATAAAGGAGAGATTTAAGAGTTACCATTCAAAATATAAAAAGACTCATCATGCTGCAAATGAAACTGGCTTTGGTATTGACGATGATGATTTGGAGATTGGAATTACTACTGTTTCCGAAAAGCTCAATGTCATGTGTCCTTTCTATGAGGAAATGGATAATCTTTTTGGCTCCCGAGTTGATGTAAACCCTTGGTTTCTACACAATACTACTAAGAATCTACCCTCTGGATCTCAACCATCAATTGATCCTCCTGAAATACCTGTACATCAACAGGATCAATCCCCTCCACCTTCTAACCATAGTTCAGCTGAAGATGATCCCGACTATCAAGCAGAACAATTATATCGCAGCAGATCTGAATCCTCAGAGGCCCAAAATTTAAATGTATGTTTACTTTTTGTTTTTTCTTCAATTCTTCTCTGAATTTCTCTTTCTTTCTAGTCTCCTCCTACTCAAACTCAATCTCCATTAAATAATCTCGATTCCGGAAATGTGAATCACACTTTAGAAGCTGCTTTAGATGAACTTCCTGAAGCCTCTTGTTCAAACTCCAAACTAAAGCGTCGAGCCTCAACTTCAATGAACTTGAACCATCTATAAAAACGTGGTGATACTTCAACAAGCTCATTTGGCTCCCTTGAGGGTTATTTTGAAAAAAAAGATATAAGTAAGTTTCATTTACTATATATCTTAATCATTAACTCATTTATTTATTTATTTCAATTTAATTTTCTCAGCAAAATCAACTATTTCAAATAATGCCCTTGACTTTGAGAAGATGAAGTTTGATCATATGCTAAGGAAAGATCAGCAAGCCTTAGATTTGGAAGAAAAAAATTTGAGGCAGAGCAGATGGAAAGAGTAAATGACCATCAATTTCAAAGAGAAATGGCTACTTTTGAATTGGAAAAACACAAGATTTTTTTAAAAAAAGATTTCACTATGGAATGTGTTAAAAATGGCCAATCTTATGAGGACATTAAAAAATTAATTGACCTTTTCAATTGATAAATTGTTTTTCTAGTTAATTTAATTTTGTTTGATTTCTTTTTGGTAATATTTTCTTATATGCTGACTTATAAAAGGTCTTGAATATAGTATGATATTTTTAACAAATTTTTCAAAATATCATACATTTTTTCTATCTTTACATTCAAGTCAATAAGTTTGCTTATACTTTTATTTTGACAAAAATTTGAAAATATAATAAAAAATTTCTATCTTTACTTTCATGTCAATAAGTTTGCTTATCTAAATACTTCTAAGTCAATAAAATTCAATATCTCTTTTGAAAATTTGGAAATACCCTCCCCTGCATTTTATTGAAACAAGGGGTGGGTACCACCAAATTTTTCTAAGTCATCAATTTCACATGTCAGATTTAAAAAATTGGCAATACCCTCCCCTGAATTTTATTGAAGTAAAGGGAGAAAGTCATCAAAATTTAATATAATTACATAAATTAATTAATATATAAATAAGATATGTCAAATGTACTACTTTTAAAGTAATGACAATTACTCTAGCCAAAATGCAGACCAAATCGAGAAACAAAAGTTTGGGACTTTCCACAGGTATAGGCTAGAGGAACCCCATGAAACAAATTAATGTTATCATGATTACCATTTATACAACACAAGGTTGTTGGCCCATTACTTTAATTTCATAAATTGAAATATCATATTTATTTATTATAAATTTATGGAAGAATATTAAATATTTGGTGACTCTACGAATCCCCATAATTTTTAGATCTACCTAAAGAATGTTTAAATTTATTACCTTTTTCTTCTTTTTTTAACTTGTTTATTTGTTGGATTAACTTTTGACTGATCTGGAAAGAGCAACCAAAATGTGTGAAGTCTTGACAAGAATCCAAACCTGGAGGAGCCTTTGTGGTTTGGTGATTATCGTAAGAAGAATTCCAAATTGTTTCAATGATTCCATTTCCTAATCCAAAATCAATTATACATCTATGATCCGGGAAATATAATCCATGTCCTTTAATTTTTGCAGGTGACAGAATAGGTTGTCCAGTGATAGGATTAATATATGTGAAAATTCCATAAGTGAGGTAATTGGTATCATTTGAGTCAGTGTGAATTCGGTTATGAAACTAGAATGAGTGATTATAACATTTGAAAAAATTAGATAATCACTAATATCTTCCCATTCAGAGTTGCACCAATTTGGTATTCCGAATCTCGTAGCAACTTCATGATTTTTTTGAAAAGCTTTATTGAAGAGTTTTTTAAGTCGAAGAGCAAGAAATGAATTAAATGAAGGTAACATATTCCATTTTCCAAAATCATTATCTAATTCAGCTTTAGATAAAGATCTGAGTATAGAATATATGCCTATTTGAATTAAATTCAGTAAAATGATATTAAAAAATCCATAAAAGTTTTTAAACATACCAAGAGAAAAACCTTTATCAAATCCAGGTCTCCATCCAATTCCTTCATGATTCCACCCAACAAATTCTTATTCCTTAAAGATAAGCGAACCAAAGCCATTTGATAGAGTGTAATGATGAGATCACAGAGTTGATTAAATGATTCATCTTTTAAACCATTTAAAAAATGGTTTTCGTAAATAAGTTGAGGTTTGAAACTATTATTAATAACAGCTTTAACTTCATCACCTCCAGTTTCAGTTAAATAATGTATATTTTCAGGTAACGTTTTTGGATATTTTTTTTTTTCAACTTTAGTTTTATAGTACTTGATTTTTGAAATATGGCCAAATAATTGATCCAAGTGAATTTCTTTTTTTAAATTTCTTTTATTTTGATACTGTTCATTTTTTGTCAATGTTTTATATGATGATTGAAAAGAAGTTGAATTTGAAGATGATAATGAAGTTAAAGAAGATGAGAGTGAGGTAAGTGGTGAATCTGAAGTTAAAGACATGTATTTTTCTACTTAAAAATTTGTTACTTTTCAAAAACCCAAAATTATACATTAAAAAAAAACTCACTTAATTTAAATTAAAAAATTAAAAATCCTCAAAAGACTAATAAGATTTTTTTTATTTCACTTGAACTTGAAGAATATTTTTCTCTAAAATTAAAAAAAAAAAAAACTGTTAAATTTTTTTTATCACTTTCCCATTCCCCTAAATTCCCCTCTCCAAACCCCTCTCCCACCTCCCCAAATCCTTGTAAAACCCCCCCTCCACCCCCCACCAAATCCCCCACCAAATCCCCTCCAAACCTCCCTCCAAACCCCCCTGCAAATCCCCCTCGAAACCCCCTGCAACCCCCCACAACACCCCCTTCAATCCAACTCTTTTTTCCCCCTCCAAACTCCCCCTAACCCCCCTCCAAATCCCCCTCAAAACCCCCCCAATACCCCCCTCTAAAACCCCCTAACCTTCCCTCCAACTTACTTAATGATTTGGTAATGAATTGTTAAGTGACATTTAAGGGGGGGGGTAGGAGGGATTTGAGGGTGGGTTTGGGGGTGTTTTGAGGGGGATAGGAGGGGGGTTTGGAGGGGGGCTTAGAGGCGGGTTTGGAGGGGATTTGGAGGGGGGATTTGGGGGATTTGGAGGGGGGATTTGGGGAATTTGGTGGGGGGTGGAGTGGAACCAGGGGAGGAAATGAGGAGACCAACAAGGGGGAGAAAGGGAGAGATGAGACCAAAGAGGGAGAAAAGGGAGGTTAGAGTGATCCAAGGAGGGGGGAATAAGGCAGCCAAAGGGGGGAAAAGGGGGATGTATCCATTCCAAGGAGAGGGTAAAGGTGGGAAAAAGCCCAGGCCAAGGGAGGATAAAGAGAGAAAAGAGGGAGAGAGAGAGAGAGAGAGAGAAAAAAAAAGGTTAATTTTACCTATAAATTTAAAAACAACCACTTACAAAAATAATAAAAGAAAAAAAACCAAAAAACCAAAAAACCAAAAAAAAAAAAATTAGCAAAAAATTAAGTAAAAAAAATAAAATGACTTACCTGGAGAGATGAGTTGAGAAAAAAGAAATATAAGTGAAATTGATTGAGTGATGTAGGAAGAAAGGAGAAAACGGATATGAGTGAAGAAAAAAAAGAGAGTGACTGAAAAAATATGCGTTTGCTGAAAACATGTGATTTCATGTTGAGTTGATGAAAGAAAACACAGAGAGATAAAAAAAATAAGACTTTAACAGCAAATTCAAAAACCAAAAAAATATGCAAAAAAATTTACCATTCTCAGTGAATAACACATGCAAATTGATCATTTTAAGAGAATACAAAAAAAAAATTAAAATTGTGTTGAAAAATGTTGGAGTGTTATTGGAAGAATTTTCGCCCTTATACTAGTTGATTGAGAAATAGAAGTGTTGGATATAGTTGGAGGTGAATCAACTTGTTCATCTTCATACAGCTCTAACCATTGATCTTTGAGGTCAGCAAGTAGGTTATGAAGTATAGTGCAACACAGAATCCAGTTGATTACCGCCTCCATTTCAGATTTATTTCTAAGAGGACTTCTTAATTCCCTTAAACTAGAAAAACAGCCTTTCAAGATTCCAATAGAATGTTCAATACGGACTCTTGACTTTGCCAAATGATTGTTGAATTTGGCATTTTGACTGTCTTCTGAAGCTGCTCCCCTAAAAGCAGGAAGTACATACTTTCCATTCACATAAGCAGAATCTGCAAGAAGATACTGATCTTCATCAAGGAATTTTTCAGGTTCATTTGAAATTTGAATTCTTTGGAAGACGCATGAGTCATGACATGAGCCAGGATAGCCAGCGAAGAATGATATAAATTTTTTGTTTACGTCACATATAAGCTGAACATTAATTGAATATCTATAGAGAAGATATATTTGTTTGTTTTAGTTTCAAAGAGAATGAAAGGAGTTAAAAATAATCTACCTCTTTTTACGGTCAAAGTAATTGTTTCCACCTTGAGCAGGTTTCTGGCTCAAAGGAATAGTAGTACCATCAACAAAACCAATACATCCTGGGAAGCCCTCTGCTTGCATAACCTGAGAAGATTCAAGTCGCTCTTCTTTTGTTGGCCAGGTGAGAAGTTGAGATTCCAAGGAGTTGATGGCAGTGATACATTGTTTGGTATAAGTGTTAACTGAACCATACCCTAAATCAAAGACATTTTCTAAATGTTTCAAAGCGGCTCCATTACCATTTGAACCCAAACGACATAGTGTGATGGCCAATTGAATTGAAGGATGTCGTTGTTCTTTTTGAGAATTATTGTGAAATATGGGATGATCCTGAATAAGCTCAAGCAATTTAAGAAAACATTCATGAGAAGTCCTGAACAGCTGTCTAAAACTGGGTGTAGATAGGTTAAGAAGTGTTTGGATGGTGTACTTGGGGGTATGAAGTACTTGAGGCTTTCTGGGAAGAAGGTAACGTTTCCTGGCTATTTTTGATAAAACAACAAAATCTTCTTCTAGATCAAAATCGGAATCTCAATCAGAGTCCAAGAGCAGTTCAAGAGCCATGAAATTCATTGCTTTATGTAATTTATCACGATTTGAAAGTGAGGAAGGCATAAATCTTATATGATATGATATGAAGATGTAAATGATGTACGATGTTTTGAGTTATGAAGTGTTATTCTGCGGAGTGCTGCGTATGAATGGGATGATGCTGACAAATCAGTGAAATGGGACTTTATGGTGAAATCAGCACTTTTGGTTGAGAAAGTGCGGATTTGAGTGAAATAAGTGACTTATTTCATTTTGAAATCCACCAGTATTGGGGCTAGTGTGTTCTGGAAATCCGCACTTATTTAAGTGCGGATTTGTAAGTGCGGATTTGCCAGAACTGAAACCCCCTATTTTGTTCTAATTCCCCAATTTACAGTCATAATGAAGGATCCTAAAAAAATAAAAAAAAAATAAATATATATATATATATTTGTCCCATTTAACTCAAACTTTGATACATCCAGCAACAAATAACCCATTTATTATAAAAACAAATGAAGGAAAATATATGGGGTATTTCATTTTTTACTTTTCATCAATTTAATGGTGCATTGGAGTACTTTGATACCACCTACTATGAATACACCTCTTACAGTTTTGCTAATAAAACTTACTCAAGTGACCAGAAAATTTCATATATGATCAATTTAGAGGCTTGGATTCAAAATATCACCTCAAAAATAAAAATAATCAGTCAATTTTTAATACTATTATTAAATTTTATAGAAAATGTGAAATTTGACTTTAAAAACTATTTCTAGAAAAATGAGACTGGGCTTATTAGAAGGAGAGGATGAAATATTGTCATAATTGAAAAAAGAAATGATAGATTTTTTTTTTTTTTTTTTGGCAAAAAAATAATTGAAATATTGTTGAGGATTTTTTTTGTTACTTTAAATGGATTTACCCATAAATATAACCCAAAAAACTTTACTACATGTTAAATTTTTCAAACAAAAATAAATATGTTGTCATAATTTCATTTTTTTCAATATGACTGTATTTTACCCCCACTTTCTATTGGTGCTAGTCTCATTTCACTACAGTCACTAGTTACCAAGTTCAAATTAACAATTTTTAATAAAATTTAATGCCATGAAAAAATACTCAATATTTTATGTTTCTGATATGATATTATGAATCAATCATATTAAAGTGTTTAAGATCGTTTGAGTCATAATTTTGAGGTCAATCAATTTTTTGAAAAATGATGAGGACTTTATTCAAGAGACTTTGGAGTGGCCAAAATGAAGTATCTGGCACTTTTAAACTTGCCATAACTCTCTTAATAAAATTTCAAACCATATAAAAATTAGTATTCTGGTCAAGTAGACCTTTTTGATTCATTATCAAATGACAAAAAAAAAAATTAAAAATTCACTATTTAATTTTATAATGCTTTTTAGGCAGTGATCAGGTGAGGGGAGCCTGGATTTTCTCCAGCTACAACCTAACTTTCTAAAAATAATAATTACCTTAATATTTTTTAACTATGTGTTTGATTTACTTCAACAACAGACTAGCTTATGGAATAATTTTACTTGCAACTACTAGATATCTAATTCTAAAATTTACAATAAATAATAATGGCTTTCTAACCCTAACTTTGAAGAGGAATAGAAATTTGTGAATGATAGTCCTAAATTTTTTGAGGGAATGGTATCACTAACTTGTGTGATGAGACAATACTTGTCAGGCTGAGGTCAAGCACAGAGACATGAACTAGCTTGAATGGTCAGTTGTCTAGAAGACTTAATGGTCCTATATGAATACTGTAGTACAAATCCAATAATTATTAAAATATAACTCAATATAAGGATCTCAGTAATTCTGATCTCACTAATTATATATGGCTTACAATCTTTATAGTTGGTAGAAAAATAGATTTAATAATTCAGATACTATTCAAAGACTTTATAAGTACTATTGATATGTATTATATTTGTATTGATTATATGGTTTAATGGTAATGATAAAGAATGTAGAAAACAAGACCCAAAACCTCCTCCTTTTATACACATTGAGTTCCCCAATGAATTCCTTGATTTACCAGTCCAATAAACAGTTAATAAAGCCTCCATCCAACTAATAGACATGTCCATCAACATCCCTAGTGACCCATAACATAATTAGAAGAGTAACTACTGCCAAAATCCTGGAATAATAGGGAAAATCCATCAAAATCAAAGAATAAGCAAAAAAGAGAGTATATGCATATGATACATCAATATAAAAGACTAAAGAGAGAAATTTAAGCTTAATAAGAGCTTAACAATAAGGGGGATTCACTGTAGAAATGATGGGGCTAATCCTGACATTATACTACGTGAAATTCCCATTCAAAAATGACCAAAATTGACTGAGAAACCACCTAGAAACCCAAAAAAGGGGGTGAGATGTGGGGCCACTACATGCAGTCCTTAGAAGGCGCTTTCACGGGTAAATCCTTGACTAATTTAGGCAAATTTAAGCGTGGTAGTGAAATAAGGCACCAAGAGTGAGTTTATTAATGAAATTAGTGCATATAAAGAGGGTCAATGCATTATTAATTAAGCTAGGACACTAAATAAGCGCCTGTTGCCTATTTTAGTGTGATTCCCCACAGTGGGCATAGAATGTGGGGTAATTATGGTGTGAAAAAGCTAACATTGCTAAAAATGAAGCTATTCACATGGCAAAAATGCAGACAGTATGTGGCCAGTACACTGAAGCCATTTCTGGCATAAAAAACACTAAATTTGAAAAGTGTTATTTTTATACATTTAAGTAGCCAAATCAATAGTCCTAAATGAGAAAAATTGAACTTTCAAAGGGCATTTTTAATATTCTTAAATTTATAGCACATATAATCAACTTTTAAGTGAAATAAAGCGCATTTTTGTTTTTTGCATAAAATAATGAAAATAACAGCTTTAAGTATACTTGAAAATTATGTAGGCTTATAATTAAGGCTCTTAAGGTTACTCTAACATATTCCAACTTAATATTAAGTACATAAGACTTATAAAAGGTGGATATATGCGTGTATATAAGGTGTTATAATGGCATTTTTTGTGTATTATCATAATTTTACTTATGCATACTGTTTGTGTATTCTCATTTATTGTTCCCATGTATAGTTCATGTGTTTAACATAACTTATAAGTACTTTTTACTCAGTACTGGGGATATACAGGCTTAAATTACTACTATCTTGCTTGAGTGAATAGGGTTTTTCTCAATAAATTAATAGGGGTTATCAATGCTAGTGGATCCACAATTAAATTAATTGCAGATACAAATCCTTATACCCCAATTACCTTCTGCAATTTTTTTTGAAAATAATTTGGTTATAAGACATTTTACATGTCAATTCTCACCTCTTATCTGACATTTTTATCCTGAATTTTTCATAACCACATCTTGGACAACTTTCTGGATGTGCCAGCCTCCCTACTTTTCTGCACATTTCCATGCATTCAGATGCCTCCCCATCTCTTCTTCTCATTTTGACTCCTTTTCATCTTCAAATATCTAAAAATGCTTCAGTGTCACATATCTTCTCAAAGGCAGCCTTCTCCCACTTGTTCTTCAAATTCAGCTACTTCCTCTTTCCCCCACTCAGCTAAGAATTCAAAGACCATTAAACTAAAAAAAGATGATCACCTCATACTTATCAACTGGATAAAAACTAAAACTAATTATGATTCTTGTTTTGGCACAGAGAATGATACTAAAGTAAGATGACCCCCTGAATAAAAAGTTAATGGCTATCTTCTGATGGCAAATGAATTGCAGAAGAAGACCAAGAGAAGGATAGATCTATTTTCTAAACAGATTTCTGGACCCTTAAAGCACTATCAAGCCAAATACAAGAAGGCTAAGACTATTTCATCTTCCACTGCTTTTGGTATTACTTATATAAATATCAATAAGGGCATCAAATATATAGTTGATAAGCTTGATTCCATATCTCTTTACTTTAAAGAGATAGATGCTATTTTTGGAGAGCAAGCTCATTTTAATCCTGCAAACATGTTGGATGGAGAAGATGCTGTCTCCAAAAATTATATCAAGAGAAATCTTTTAAAAACCTTTTCTTCCACTCAAGCCTCCCCTCTTTTTAATTTAACAAATCAAGATATATTTTCTATAGATCCTTATGGTGATTTAAACCAACCAAATATAATATCAGTGAGTTATTTTCTTGTATCTAGTCAACTTTTTATATTTGCTTCTCTTTTTCTTATTTTTAAAAAGGCCAATGAAAAGACCCAGGAGCCACAATCAAGTGACTCTGAATCTGGAAACAATGATGATGATGACAACAATATACTGATTTCCTCCAAATAAAAAAGCAAAGACCTTCAACTACTCTAAATTTAAGCAGTCTAAGAAAAAAAAAGAGATAGTACTTCTCAATCCCCTATTTCATCTATCAAAAGATTTTTTAGATAAAAATGATTCTGCTAAGTGATAGAATACCTCTTAATAATTTAGTCTACTTTTGTTTTATTTTTTTTAATATTTCTTAACACTCTAGGTAAATTTAAACTTTAAAGAGAGACTCTTAACTTTCAAAAGAAAAAATTTAACCTCTCATTATGGAGAAATGATAGGGCACAAACTTGGAGGAGAGGAAATATGAGCTACCTTCATGTAGGGATGATAGGGAACAAGAATTTCAAGGGTAGAAATTTGAGCTAACTCTAAATATTTTAAAATCAAAGAAAGAGGAGAAATGTAATGAGTAAAATATACGTTTGGATAAGATAAAACTCAATTATCAAATTGAAGATGATTCCAAAAAGAAAGTTTTCATCATAGAATTTGTAAAATCTAATAAATCTATTGACAAAATTTAACTCTTAATGAAAATGTTTGATTGATTACTGGTTTTTTTGTTTTCTTTTTCATTTCATTTGATTATAATTTTTTGGACATGAGAGTATTTCATAACTTTCTATATTTCTTTACTCTATTCATCATAAGTTGAAAAACTTATTAATAAATGTAACAAATTCAGTTTTAAATGGTCCCAATGGCAAATTTGACACACTATTTTTCACTTTTTTGTGTTTTCTAATCAAATTTTAAAAATTTACAACTCAAGTCAATAAATTTGCATTTTTAAATAGAGCTAAGTCAAAAAACATTTGATATCTATTTTGAAAACTTGGAAATACCACTCCTTAAATTTTATTGAAGTAATGAATAGGTATTGCCAAAATTTTTTCTAGTAATCAATTTTGTATGTTTGATTTGAAAATTTGGCAATAACCTCCCCTACATTTTATTGAAGTAAAGGGTGATACTCACCAAATTTTAATATCATTACAAAATTGATAATTAAATAAATAAGATATTTCAATATTACTAGTTTTAAAATAATGGTGATTCCTCAAGCCAAAATGTGGATAAATCTAGAAAATGAGTTTTAGAATTTTCACAGGTATAGGCTAGAGGAACTCCATGAAAAAAAAATTAAAGTTTTAATTATTACCATTTACACAACACAAGGTTGTTGGCCCATTACTATAGTTTGATAAAATGAAGTATCAGATTTATTTATGAAAAATTTATGAAAGAATAATAAATATTTTGTAACTCTATTAATCCCCATTTTTTTGATGTACCTATAGATTTATTAAATTTATTACCTTTTCCTTCATTTTTTTACCTTTCTTATTTGTTGAATTGAATTTTTAATTATTTGAAACAAGCAACCAAAATATGTGAATTCTCGACAAGATTGAAAATATGGAAGAGATTTTTTTCTTTAGTGATTATTGTGATAATACTTCCAAAAAGATTTTATGATTTAATTTCCTAAACCAAAATTGATTATACATTTATGATCTGGATAATGTAAGCAATGACCTTTGATTTTTGCTGGTGATTGTATAGCTTGTCAAGTGATAGGATTGATATAAAAGAATATTTCAAAAGTAAGGTAATTTTAAGTTGTATATCCCCAGAACTGAGTAAAAAGTACTTATGAAATATATTAAAAACATGGACTATATCTGGGAACAATAAATAAAATTATTTAAGTTGTATACATAAGTAAAAATTATGATAAAATACAATATATGCCATTATAACACCTTATATACATGCATATATCCAACTTTTAGAAGTCTTATGTACTTAATATTAAGTTGGAATATGTTGAGATAATCTTAACAGCCTTAAATATAAGGCTACATAATTTTTAAGTAGACTTAAAGCTGTTGTTTTCATTCACTACGCAATATAGGGGGTGGACTTGCTAGCAAGTCCTCAACCTGAACTCAGATGGAACTCAGATGGAACTCAGACTGAACTCAGACTGAACCCATACTGAACTCTACTTGAACACCCACCTAAAACTGTTCTGCTGAGTGGTGTTCATCCCTGATTGTATGGTTCCTTTATCAATAGCTCAATGTGTGTTCAATCTATGGTGAGTTTGGGTCCAAGGTTGCGGACTTGCTAGCAAGTCCGCCCCCCATATTGTGTGGTGATTGTTTTATTTGAAAAACAAGAAATGTGCTTTAAATCACTTCAAAGTTGACTATATGCACTATAAATTAAATAATATTAGGGGGTATCAATTTTCAGGGATCTGAAATTAAATTAATTTCAGATAAAAATCATTATACCCCAATTATCTTCTGAAATTATTTTTGCTAATAATTGGGTAATTAGACACTTTACGTGTCAATTTTCACCTCTTATCCATCATTTTTCTACTCAATTTTTCATAACCACATCTTGGAAAACTTTCTGTCATAACCACATGTTACACAACTTTGTTCCATAACCACATCTTGGACTACTCTATGGATATGCCTCATGGATGTGATGAGTTTGGGATCAGGAATTAGGAATGAAGATTGGGGTATAAGAGGCGGGATAATGCATTATTGTGGATTCCTTTTCCACTAGCCCTAGGGCTAGTGGATAAGAATCTTCCACAATTAATAATGTCTGATCCCAGGAAAAAAATTCCTGATCCCTAATTGCGGATCCCTGGGCATTAATACTCCCTATTATAAATGCACTTTGAAAGATCAATTTGTCTTAATTAGGAATATTTATTTGGCTACTAAAATGCATAAAAATTATAATTTTCAAATTTGGTTTTTTTATGCCAGAAATGGCTTCTGTGTACTGGACACATACTGCCTGCATTTTTCATGTGTGAATTACCACACAATATGGGGGGTGGACTTGCTAGCAAGTCTGAAAACTTGGACCCAAAATAACCACAGATTGAACACACATTGAGCTATTGATAAAGGAACCATACCATCAGGAATGAAAACCACTCAGCAGAACAGTTTTAGGTGGGTGTTCAAGTAGAGTTAAGTTTTGGTTCAGTATGAGTTCAGTCTGAGTTCCGTCTGAGTTCCATCTCAGTTCAGGTTGAGGACTTGCTAGCAAGTCCACCCCCTATATTGTGTAGTGAATAGCTTCATTTTTAACAAAGCTATCTTTTTCACACTATAATTACCCCAAATTCTACACCCACTGTAGGGAAACACACTAAAATAGGCAACAGGCACTTATTTAGTGCCCTAATTTAATTATAAGTGCAATGAACTTATTATATGCACTAATTTCATTAATAAACTCAAGCTTGTCACCTTTAATTCACTACTACGCTTTAATTTTCCTTAATTATTCAAGGATTTACCCATGCAAGCTCCTGCCAAGGACTGCATGTAGTTACCCCACATCTCACACCCCTTTTTGGGTTTTTAAGTGGTTTCTCAGTCAATGTTGGTTATTTTTGAATGGGGATTTCACATAGTTTAATTTCATGATTAACCCCATAGTTTCTACTTTTAATACCCCTTAATATTGAGTAATAATTAGTCTTAATTTTCCCTTTTTAGTCTTTTATTTTAGTTTATTACATGCATATATTCTCTTTTTTGCATATTCTTTATTTTTGATGGATTATCCCTATTAGTACAAGATTTTGGCAGGTGATATCATTCTAATTATGTTACTTTTCACTCTTTATGTTGTTGGAAATGTCTATTAGTTGGAATGAGGCATCATTAAACATGTATAAAGCTGGTAAATCAAGGGTTTCATTGGGGAAGTTATTGGGTATAAATGGAGGGGGTTTTTGGTCTTGGTTTCTATATTCTTTATCATTACAATAAAAAATATAACTAATACAATTACAATACATATAAATGGCACTTATAAAGTCTTTGAATATTATCTGAATTATTAAATCTATTTTTATACCAACTATAAGAATGTAAGCCATATATAATTAGTGAGATTTAAATTACTGAGACCCTTATATTGAGTTATATTTTAATACTTGTTGGATTTTTACAACAGTATTCATATATGACCATTAAAATCTTCTATACAACTGAATATTCAAGCTAGTTCATGTCTCTGTACTTGATCTCAGCCTGAAAGTAATTTTAATCCTTTAAATTGCTATGAATCTTGTTAAAAAAACCAGAATGAGTAATTATAAAATTTCGAAAATAAAATATATTTGTTGCTTATTTCTTCCCATTCTGAGTCACACTAGTTTGGTATTCCTACTCTAGTTACAAGTTCATGAATTTTTTCAAATGCTTCATTGCAGAGTTTTTTAAGCTGAATAGAAAGAAAAGAATTAAAAGAATGTAAGGAGTCCCATTTTCAAAAATAATTATCTTTTTTTTCTTTAGATAAATTTCTAAGCAAAGAATAGATTCCTATATGGTAAAAATGAGTAAAGTTTTTAATCATTAAACAAAAATTTATACAATAACCAAGATAATATCATTTAATAGAACCTGGTTGCCATCCAAAAATAACCATGATACCACCCAATATATTCTTATTTTGAATCAGTAAATACCATTTGATATAGTGTTGTGATTAGGTCAGATAGTTTATTTAAAGATTCATATCTTATACCATTGAAAGAATAATTTTCACAAATAAATTGAGGCTTGAAAGAATTACTAATAAATTCTAAAATTTGATCATCTCCTAATTCTGTAAGATATTTAATGTCAGCCAGGCTGTCCCAGGAGCCCAGTAAATAAACATACAATTTTATTGAAATTAAAAGAGGACCTAATAATTGAAGCTTATGTATTTACATTAAATTTATATTACATAATATATTATATAAATATTTTGTTTTATAAGTAAAATAAATTTTATATTAATTTTATTATCATATAAATTAAGTATACATCAATTTAATTATCATATTCCATATAAAGGGACACATTTTTTATGTATTAAATAAATAAATAATTAATTACATTTTTATAATATAATTACATCTTATTAATTATCTTATATTGTAATTTCATTAATTATTTAAATTAAATATGTAATTAAACTTTTCATATAAAATATTATCCATAATTATAGGCGCTTTTTTGACCCTTAACTTTTTCAGTAAATTATTAAATAATTTAAAACACTTATTTAACAAAATAGTATTCAAGTTCTCACTTTAAATTAGTAATATCAACTAATTAATTATCTGTTTCATTTAAACTAGTTATTAATGTAATTACATAGTTAAAACAATTAATTAATTTTTTTTTATACTAGGTTAACTTGCTTACATAAAATTTTGTGTCAAAATAATTTTTTTTGTTTCAATAAAAACACTTAAATCCTACTTTAATGTCTGTTTTGGATTCTTTTTCTCACAGTTCTTATGTTTCAGACTTACTTAGTTACTCAATATTTTAATTAACTGGATTGGGAAATTATGGTGGGAAAAACTAGTTACTTATTCATGGGTTTAGTTAGTGGTTTCATGTTTTTCCCTTAATATCTATGTTTTATTTCTATTCTTTTATATTCTTGTTTTAGCTTATTAATATTTTGTATAAACTTATCTGTGGCGCTTCAGAGGTCCCCTTTTCTATAAAAAGGCCTTGGGTAATCCCCTTTAGCCCATCACTTACTACTCATCATATTTTAAATTACATTATATCATATTTTTATTTACATTTTTTAGTTGCATGTCAGCCTTCTTAAATATTAAAATAAAAACTAAAGGTTGTTTTAAGAGTATTTAAATATTTAGTTGTTGATAATTTAGCAGAGAGAAAATAAAAGTACTTACAATATTAACCATACTGTCCCTCATCCACTTTGTCTATTAGATCCATTACTTCATTGTCCAAATCCTTTTACTCCCCTTTCTTCCATTCTATTTTACTCCTAGCCCTTTAATATCCTTTTTTCCACCTTCCTTCTTACCTTCTTCTAGACAAGCCAGCCGACAAGTGGAGGCCTTTCCATACAACAACGATCAACTTGGCAAAATTTTGGACAAACGACAAAACGCATGGACCACCTTGCCCAAAAAGTACACTTTTTCCACGACCGTGAATTGAACCAAGGATCTTACTTTTAGGTTAATATATTTTTAAAAGTTATATAATTTTTGAGTGATTTAACAATCACTACTGTAAGTCAACCTTTGCTCCTATCAACTCTTATATTAGATTTTTTACTGCAAAACAATTATTGTGGCCTAGTGCTGAGTCACTGAGTGTAAGTGTTCAATATTATTTTATAATTCTTTTTTTCCTAGTTGACTATTATAGAGTGTTAATACCTCTTGGTCCTAGAAGAATTTCACAAAATTTTAATATTAATATTAAAATTATTAAATTAATTTTTATTATTATTAATTTTGTTGATTTTTGGTTGACTATAATAGTACTCTGTACTTTGTTCCAGTAATTGCCATATACAAATTTGGTAATTTTATTGTTGGTTGACATTAAAACTTATTGTTTATTTCAAATAATAATTATTTCTTATATAAATTTTCTTTATTTAATTATATTAAATAAATACTTTATATTTAAATTATTTTATTTCTTTTTATAAATAAAAATTTTTGATATAAATTATTATTATTATTTGGGTTTTTTAAAAAAAAATAATTATTTTAGATAAAATACTTAATTAATCTTCCCACTTAAATGACTAGCAAGTTGACTGAGAGCATGGATAACCTTTAAGTGGATGAAATTGATGTTGATTGTGAAGCTCATTCTGTAAGCTCTTCAAAATTAATTTATCAGAATTCAATTTCTGATAATAGACCTTCTCATTCTACAGGACGTAGAAATTTCAGGAGGGGTGGAGGCAATAAGCCCCCTTCCCCCAGCCAGTCAGAAAGAAGTCAAACCTCTGGTCAATCAGGAAAATCCTCTAAAAGGTATAAAAATAAAAAAGATTCCTCTAAACCAGCAATTCAACAATTTGTCCAGCCACATTAAGAAGCTTAGAGAAGAAAGTATGAAATACAAGGCAAGAGTGGACACCCTTTGGTCTCATATGCAAAAGCTTCTATCTCAAAAGCAGGTTCATCCTCCTCCCATGTCATCAACTCAGCCTCAGCCCCCTCAACCTCCCACCTCCTTCCAGCAAAACCAAAATACTCTGGAAGTAGAACAATGGAAATGGGATTATCTCATGAGCCACTATCAGCAGAATGTGCAACATCCTCCCCATCATCAGCCTGGCCCATCCATAACACCCAATTTCCATCTTCCTCATCATCCTTACCAACAAAGCAGGAGAAAGAAGGCCCAAGCCCAAACTAAATCCCAGGGGAAGTTTCCTCCTCTGCCATGGTAGGTAGTTTGGTTGATAAACATTTTGGAGTATATTCTAATAAGCCTTCTTCTACAGGTAATATTATTGAGAATGGTGAAAGAACAGTTAAACCTGTTAAAAGACAGATTCCTGTAACTAGTAGCCCTATTGATGTTTTAAGTAAACTTTCTTTTGATGAGCCATTACATTTAACCTCTACCTCTTTAATTAATCCTACTCTTGCTACTAAGAATGATTCTGTTGCTCCAGAAATTTATGTTTTACTTGAAAAAACTTCTGAAGAAATATTGAGAGACTCCCCTGATTTTAATGTTATCAAAGACAAACCTTTTAGAGAATTGTTAAAACATGAAATTGATAGATTAAATAATTTTCCTTTAAATTGCAAAGTAAGTTCTTCTGTTCAAGACACAGCTTATTTCAGATTAAAAGACACATTAAATAATGTCCTTGCTCAACACAAGTCTATTAAAATTGATCACAAATCACTTTTAGATAAATTTAGTCATCTACGCAAAGTTATTGATGATCTAAAAGATGAAAATACTTCTTTAAAAACTGAAAATATGCTTCTGAATAGTGAATTAAGAAAACTGAAAATTGATTTCCAAAATTTAAGTAATAAATGCTCTATAGATGAGGACAGAAATGTTCTATCTATTTCTAAGATTAATGATCAACTATCTTATATTCCTGATTTGAGAAATAAATTGTCTGATTTTGAGAAAAAATTTTCTGCTTTACAGGCTGTTCAGAATACTCATTATCATGAGTTACAAATATTTCTCAACCTGCTAATCATTAAAATAAAGAGCCTGAACAGGGTGTTTATTCTCTCCCTTGTAATGTACCAATTTTTCCAGCTGAAAATTTTTCTGTAAAATCTGTTACATCAAATAAGAATAATTTTAATGCTCACAATGAGACATCTACCTCTGTAAATAATGAAATATCTGAAAACCTTTCAAGACTTCAAGAATTGATAACCTTGAATAATTCAAACCTTAAAACTGACCATCCTGGTAGTAATAAAAATTGGCCTTAATTGGACCAATATCCTACCTTTGATGGTGATTCTTCATCTGATTGGCAACACTTTATACAAAGAATTGATAATTTGAAAAGATCTTATAAACTGCAAAATGAAGAAAGTTTTTCTAAGTTAATTTCTTTATTTTCCAATGTAGCTTGATGTGGTATGAATCTGTTTTGTTAGATAACAACCATTATACATGGAGTGAATGGAAAACCTTGATGGAAAGTCAATTTGGTGGTTTGAAATTCAGGTTGGCTCAGCAGAGACTGTATGAAAATGCTAAATATGTATCCTCCTCTTTTGAAAAACCCATTTTTTTTCTTATGAAAATAACAAAAATCCTGAGAGCAATTGATCCAAAGATGGATTATGATATTTGGAAAGATAAAATCCTGTATAAATTACCAAATTCTCTTAGAGATTTAATTGTAGCTAGAACTGAGCATGTGAGGGAACATTCTTCTTTCATTAATATCTGTAATGAAGTACTGCTCAACCATAGATATGAAACAAAATATTATCTTGGAAAATCTTATCATGATCAAAATAAACCCTCTACAAAGCCCTCAGAAAAATCTAGTAAACCCTCTGCCCCAGTTGCACCTAAAAAATATGCAACAAATACTTTTTTTAAAAGTAACAAATCATGGCAAAAGGGTCATGTTTGTGACAAGAAAATTCATCTTTTTGAACAAAATGAAGAAACTGATGATGCTGAAATTGATATCAATAATTCTTCTAGTGAATGTGAAAGTAATATCTCCTATGACAATGAATCTGTTAAAAATGTTTTAATGTTGGAACAAGATGTCCATTATTTAGATAATATATCTGAAGAATGTGTATTGAATTTATCTTCAGTAGAAAATGCTGAAATAATTAAAGACATTACTAACAATTCTATATCCATATCCCCTTTAATGGCACCTGTTATCATTAATGGTAAAAATGTTGAATTAGTTCTTGACTCTGGTTCTACAGGAAGTGTAGTGTCTGAAAAGCACTAGCTTCAGTGGATAAGGATTATTTGAGTAAATGATTACCTATGACATCTGAAAAATGGAGAGGGTATGGTTCTACTTTTTGTCCTATAGGCAAATACAAAACCTCTGTATTCTTCAAATATAATGGTGGTTTTTTCAGAGCTATTTGTGAATTTGTTTTCATGAAGAATGATAATTTAAGCAATTGGTTTATTATGGGTAATGATATTTTAACCATGTTTGGTGTGAAATTGGACCCAGCTAATTATTGCTTCACCTTGGGATTGAATGGCAAAAGAAAATACAAAATTTCCTCCCCTAGAAAACCTTCTGTGCATCTGTTAAAGTCTTGTTACTCATTGTTCCAGTGTAAAAGCAGACCAACAAGTGAAATGGATAAATTATTGAATGAAATAAATACTGATTCTTTTGGTGATCAGTTGACTAGTGAACAAAAGGATTCTATAAATGCCTCAATTACCTATTTCACTATGGCTTTTTCTCATGGCTCTCATGTCTTAGGAGTTGTTCAGGATCAAATAAAAATTACTTAATCCTGTAACTTGAGTGATATTCCTCCTAGTCTTAAGAAAAAACCATATCCTGCTTCTCCAAAAAAAAGAAAGGATATTGAAGATAATAATGACACATTATTAAATATGAATATCATTGAGAAGGTGGATGTCACCCCCAAATATTGTGTCATCTCCCCAGTTTTGATTTCTTATGAGAAGGATAGAGCTAGATTATGTGGAGATTACAGAGCATTAAACACTTATACTGTTGATGATATTTATCCTTTACCCAGAATTAATTCAATACATGCTACCTTGCAAGGTGCAAAATTTATTAGTTGTCTGAATGGTAATAAAGGGTATAATCAAGTTCCAGTTGAGAAAAATTCTCAAAAATTTTTACTTATTGCTACTCATATGGGAATATATAAGTATGTTAGAATTCCATTTGGCCCAAAAAATGCCCCTTCAGTTTTTCAAAAAGTCATGGATAGCACTTTCCATCAAGAAATAATTGAGGGATGGCTCATGGTGTATATTGATGATATTATAGTTTTTTCTAAAACTTTTGATGAACATATGATTCACTTAAATAGAGTTTTTCAAAAAATGGATGAAATCAATATGAACTTGTACTTGAAAAAGTGTAAATTTTGTTTTCAATCTTTGAAAGTCCTTGGCCATGTTGTTTCAGGCCTAAAAATTTGTGTAGACCACAACAAAGTTGCTGCAATTCAAAATGTAAAGGCACCAACTTCTGTAAGAGAAATCCAAAGTTTCTTGGGTATGTGTGGCTACTATAGAAAATATATTAAAAATCATCAGGTCATAGCCTTGCCTCTTTCTAAACTAACCAGAAAATATGTTGCATTTATCTGGAATAATGACTGTCAAAAAGCTTTTGATGCATTAAAATGTTGTTTAATGACTGCCCCTATCTTGGCTCTTCCAAATTTCAACAAACCTTTCGTCCTGTACACAGATGCTAGCTTTGTTGGTCTGGGTGCTTCCCTTCACCAGAAACAAATTTTTAATGATAAATCCTCAGAGGTTGTAATTTGTTATATTTCAAGAACATTGAGAAATAGTGAATTGAAATATGGTGCCACTCTATTAGAGTGCTTAGCAGTTGTTTGGGCTCTTGAGAAGCTTCATTACTACCTAGATGACCAAAAGTTTGAATTGGTAGCTGACTGTAGTGCTATGAAGTCCCTCTTAAACCTAAAAACAACCAATAGACATATGTTTAGGTGGCAACGTGCTGTTCAAGAGTACAGAGGAATAATGAAAATTATCCATAGGCTGGAAATGTTCACTCCAATGTTGATATGCTGTCCAGATTGCCTCTACCAAAAAATGACTCCAATCCTGCTTATGTACCTGAAGATGATACTGTTCATATCCATGGTATATTTATAGTTGATATGGAAGAAGAGTTATTACAATTAATTCTGGATTCATATGATAAAGATTCTGATTTAAATAAATTAGTTACTATCTTAAATGATCCTAAGAATTCTTCAATTCAAGCATTGATTAAAACTCTTCCTGCAAAGTATCAAAATTCTTTGATTAAGGGAAAGTTTTCTATTGAAGATGGTTATATATATTATAGAAGAAAGCTTACTAATTTAATTGTAATTCCTCCTTCAATGAAAGAAAATATCCTCAAACTTTGTCATGATGACATAGTAGCTGGTCATTTTGATCTTGAAAAAACAATGATTAGAATCAAAAACACTGCTTGGTGGAATAATATGTCTGAAGATACAAAATTATATGTTGAATCTTGTGATTCCTGCCAGAAATCTAAAAGGTTGACAGGTAAAAGAGCAGGGTTATTACAACATATTGAAGCACCTGATGCTCCTTGGCAAATCATTAATATGGATTTTGTCACTGGCCTTCCTGTAGCAGGTAAGGATAGTTACAATTCTTGTTGGGTAATAGTGGATAGATTTACAAAATGTGCAAATTTATTCCCACACACAAGGATGTCTCCACCAAAGACTTAGCTTTCTTATGGTGGTCTTATATGTTCAATATAGTTGGATTCCCTAGGGCTATTATATCTAACAGAGATCCCAAATATACATCTGAATTCTGGATGTCTTTAATGGATATATGTGGTTTTGAATTAAAATTATCTACTGATCACCATCCCCAGACTGATGGTCTAGCTGAAAGAATGATTCAAACTCTAGAGAATATTATTATAGGGTATTGTGCTTTTGGCTTGGAATATAAAGATAATGACAGATTTACTCATGACTAGGTTACTTTGCTCCCAGGTCTTGAATTTGCTTATAATAGCACTGTTCACTTTGTTACTCAAAAGAAGCCTTTTGAGCTTTGGCTAGGTTATGTCTCTAATAGTCCTGCTCAAATACTCAATAGTAAATTACCTAAATTGAAATTACACCCTGGTTTCAAATCTTTTGTTCAAATGCAACAACTGTGCAGGAAACATGCTCAGAATTGTATTGATAAAGCATTTGAATATGAAAAGAAAAGATGGGATAAATCCCATAAGGAGCACAAATTTAATGAAGGTGATGAAGTGTTGATATCTACTGTCCATCTCAATTTACAGGGTAACAACAAATTTAAAGATCCTTTTGTAGGGCCTTTTGTTTTTAAAAGAATGATTGGAGATAATGCAGTTATAGTTGTGTAATACTCTCCATATGATAGAAAACATCCTGTTTTCCCATTTCCCTGCTGAAACCTTATACTTCCAACAGTGATTTATTCCCTAAAAGAAGAGGAAGACGTAAGAGAAATCCTCAAGAAATCACTGAAACTTCAGAAATTGATAAAATTCTGAATGATAGAATTTTCACTTCTGAAAAAGGTGTTGAGTATTTGCTAAGATATTAAAATAAGTCATCTGAATATGATGCATGGATACCTGGTAAAGAAATTTCAAACCTTCCTACTCTGTTAAAAAAGAATAAAAAGAAAAAATCATAGCATTTTTTTACTGTTTTTTTAGAGTGAGGGAGTGTCAGCCAGGCTGTCCCAGGAGCCCAGTAAATAAAAATACAATTTTTTGAAATTAAAAGAGGACATAATAATTGCAGCTTATGTATTTACATTAAATTTATATTACATAATATATTATATAAATATTTTATTTTATAAGTAAAATAAATTTTATATTAATTTTATTATCATATAAATTAAGTATACATCAATTTAATTATCATATTCCATATAAAGAGACACATTTTTTATGTATTTAATAAATAAATAAATAATTACATTTTTATAATATAATTACATCTTATTAATTATCTTATATTGTAATTTCATTAATTATTTAAATTAAATATTTAATTAACCTTTTCATATAAAATATTATCCATAATTATTGGCGCTTTTTTGACCCTTAACTTTGTCAGTAAATTATTAAATAATTTAAAACACTTATTTAACAAAATAGTATTCAAATTCTCACTTTAAATTATTAATATCATTAAATTAATTATCTGTTTCATTTAAACTAGTTATTAATGTAATTACATAGTTAAAACAATTAATTAATTTTGCTTTATACTAGGTTAACTTGCTTACATAAAATTTTGCATCAAAATAATTTTTTTTGTTTCAATTAAAACACTTATATCCTACTTTAATGTCTATTTTGGATTCTTTTTCTCACAGTTCTTATATTTCAGACTTACTTAGTTACTCAATATTTTAATTAACTGGTTTGGGAAATTATGGTGGGAAAAACTAGTTACTTATTCATGGGTTTAGTTAATGGTTTCATGTTTTTCCCTTAATATCTATGTTTTATTTCTATTCTTTTCTATTCTTGTTTTAGCTTATTACTATTTTGTATATACTGATTTGTGGAGCTTCAGAGGTCCCCTTGTCTATAAAAAGGCCTTGGGTAATCCCCTTTAGCCCATCACTTATTACTCATCATATTTTAAATTACATTATATCATATTTTTATTTACATTTTTTAGTTGCGTGTCAGAATTCTTAAATATAAAAAAAAAAACTAAAGGTTTTTTTGAGAGTATTTAAATATTTAGTTGTTGATAATTTAGCAGAGAGAAAATAAAAGTACTTACAATATTAACCATACTGTCCCTCATCCGATTTGTCTATTAGATCCATTACTCCATTGTCCAAATCCTTTTACTCCCCTTTCTTCCCTTCTATTTTACTCCTAGCCCTTTAATATCCTTCTTTCCACCTTCCTTCTTACCTTCTTCTAGAAAAGCTGGCAGAAATTTAATATCTTCTGATAACACCTTTGGATAATTATTTCGTATCTCCACTTTAGCTTTATAGTACTCAATGATTGATATATAGCCAAGTAAACTATCCAAGTGAGTTTTCTTTTTTGAATTTCTCTTATTTTGATTAAATTGATCATCTTTATTATTTTTTGAAGATTTAGAAGAAAATTGAAACAATTTAGATATTGAAGAAGTTGATAAAGAAGATAATGATGAAGATAGAAGTGTAAGGGTTGAATCAGAAGAAACAGAAATTTTATTTTCTGAATTTTTTTCACTGGTCAAAAAAAAACACAAAAATTATATTTAAAGCTTAAAAAATACTTGCATAATATACAATAAATGACCTTTAAAGCTTGGAACCAATTTTTTTTCCAACTTATATTTAAAGTGTGGATTTTTATTTAAAATTTCTGTAAAAAAATAATTAATCAACCAATACCTGATTGGCTGGTTGTTTTTTAGGCAGTTGAAAGTGGGGAAAGTAGGGCATCTGGTACATATATGGGAGTGGAAGGGTAAATCAATTCATTTATTTTTATTTTTGCATAGGGGGGTGGGGGTAGCTTATTTATTAGGGGCTATCAAAGTTAAGAATCTTCCATTTCAAAGTAGCTTTTTTTCCACCAAATAAACCATGATTATTTTTTAAAATATGCCGTTTTGTGCCCAAAAAACACCTTTTTACTGAGAAATAATGTCAAGTTTGTGATTTTCTTTTTGTGTTGTGAAATTCATTTTAAATAATTAAAAATTTCCAATTTTGATACCCCCTATTAGGGGGTGTCAGTTCTGGAAAAATGCACTTACAAATCCGCACTTAAATAAGTGCGGATTTCCAAAACACACTAGCCCCAATACTGGTGGATTTCAAAATGAAATAAGTCACTTATTTCACTCAAATCCGCACTTTCTCAACCAAAAGTGCTGATTTCACCATCAAGTCCCATTTCACTGATTTGTCAGCATCATCCCATTCATACGCAGCACTCCGCAGCATAACACTTCATAACTCAAAAAATCGTACATCACTTACATCTTCATATCATATCATATAAGAGTTATTCCTTCGTCACTTTCAAATCATGATAAATTACATAAAGCAATGACTTTCATGGCTCTTGAACTGCTCTTGGACTCTGATTGCGATTCCGATTCTGATCTAGAAGAAGATTTTGTCTTTTTATCAAAAATGGCCAGGAAACTTTACCTTCTTCCCAGAAAGCCTCAAGTACTTCATACCCCCAAGTACACCATCCAAACACTTCTTAAACTATCTACATCCAGTTTTAGACAGCTGTTCAGGACTTCTCAGGAATGTTTCCTTAAATTACTTGAGCTTATTCAGGATCATCCCATATTTCACAATAATTCTCAAAAAGAACAACGACATCCTTCAATTCAATTGGCCATCACACTATGTCGTTTGGGTTCAAATGGTAATGGAGCCGCTTTGAAACTTTTAGAAAATGTCTTTGATTTAGGGTATGGTTCAGTTAACACTTATACCAAACAATGTATCACTGCCATCAACTCCTTGGAATCTCAACTTCTCACCTGGCCAACAAAAGAAGAGCGAATTGAATCATCTCAGGTTATACAAACAGAGGGCTTCCCAGGATGTATTGGTTTTGTTGATGGTACTGCTATTCCTTTGAGCCAGAAACCTGCTCAAGGTGGAAACAATTACTTTCACATTCTCGTCAAAAATTTTCACCAAAATATTTACAAGTCAAAAAAATTCTATATCTGTTTTAAAAAATTGGCAATAATCTCCCCTGCATTTTATTGAAGCAAGGGGTGGATATCACCAAAATTTTTCTAAGTCATCAATTTCACATTTCAGATTTGAAAATTTGGCAATACCCCCCCTGCATTTTATTGAAGTAAGTGGTGGAATTCATCTAAATTTAATATAATTATGTAAATTATTAAATAAATATCTAATATATATCACTTTCCCTAGTTTAAAGTAATGAAAATCCCTCAAGCCAAAATGCAGACCAAGTCTAGAAACAAAAGTTTGGGACTTTCCACAGGTATAGGCTAGAGGAACCCCATGAAACAAATAAATGTTATCATGATTACCATTTATACAACACAAGGTTGTGGGCCCATTACTTTAGTTGAGGAAATTGATACATAAAAAATATTTATTAAAAATTTACGAAAAAATATAAAATTTTCGATGACAACTCTAATCCCCATACTTTTTGGATCTAAATAAAGTTTTTTTAAATCAATTAACTTTACCTTCTTAAATTACCTTGTTTATTCTTTGAATCAACTTATGACTGATTTGAAATGAGAAACCAAAACGTGTTAAATCTTGACAGGATTCCAAACCAGGAGGAGCTTTGGTCGTTTGATGATTATCCTTAGAAGAATTCCAAATAGTTTCGATGATACCATTTCCCAAACCAAAATCAATGATGCACCGGTGGTCTGGAAAATATAAAACATGTCATTTGATTTTATCTGGAGATGGTATTGGTTCGCCAGTAATCGATTTGATATATGAGAATATACCAAAAGTAAGTAAATTGGTGTCCTTGGTATTGGTGTGAATTTTATTGTGAAATCCAGAATGAGTGATAATAACATTAGAAAATAAAAGATATTTGTGGCTGATATCTTCCAATTCGGAGTCACACCAATTCGGTATTTCAACTTTGGTTGCAAGTTCATGATTTTTTCAAATGCTTTATTACAGTGCTTTTTGAGTCAAAGAGCAAGAAAAGAGTTAAAGGAAGGTAGAGTGTCCCATAAGCAAAAATCTTCATCTTTTTGAGCTTTAGTGATATTCTTGAGCAACAAATATATGCCTAAAAAATTGAAATGCCTAGATAATAATCATATAAGAGTTTCAGAATTGTTATCCTCTAAATATGCAATATAAAAATGTGAAATAAGACAAGTGAAATTTGGAAAAAAGGCTCAACTTCAAAGGTCAAAATCTCAGAAACCACTGAACCTAATTCAAACCTGTTTGAGGGAAATGAAAGATATGCTTTAGTAGAATCTTCAGTTAAAGGATATGTGATTTAAATAAACCTAACCCAAATTTGTTACATAAAAAAATGAAATAAAAATTTAAATCGAGAAAAAAAAGGCTCAACTTTAACGGTCAATATCTCAGAAACCACTGAATCAAATTCAAATCTGTTTGTGGAAAATGAAAGGTAGCCTTCAGGAGAATCTTCAGCAAAAAGAACATTAGATTTGAATAAATCTAACCCTAATTCTGAGTCTGATTTTCAAAATTTTACAAAAACTTGAAAAGTGGTAATGAAGATGAGATCAAAAGGAGTTTTATAAGTTCACTGTTATCCAGATAAGATTCATACATATATTTAAGTATGAACTTCTCATAAAAGGAATGAGATATCATATAGGCATGAAAAAAAGGAGATGAAACTTACCTTGATTGAAAAGTAGGAAAAATAGAGTGAGAAAGATTGATGTTGGAATTGTGGGGAAATTGTATATGGAGTAAGTGAAATGCATAAAGAATGTGCAATGTATGTGTTTCAATGAAATGGAGTCAAAAAAAGTGAAATAAGGTAAAGGGGGGATAATGACCATGCCAAGGAGGGATGAAGAGTAGGGTGATGGAGCTAAAAAAGAAAGTAAAGAGGGAGAGAAAAAAAAGGTTAATTATACCATTGAAATCCAAAATAACCACTTACAAAAAAATTTAGATAAAAAAAATAAAATAAACAGAAAAAAACAAAAAAAATTATAATTAGTAATCAAAAAATCAAAAAAAAAGAATAAAGTGACTTACCTGGAGAGATGAGATGACAAAATGAATGAAGCCAAATTGTTTGAGGGATGTTGGAGGAGAATAGGAAAAGGATATGAGGGATGAATGAAAAAAAAAATCATAGACAAAATATGTGATTTCAGAAAATATGTGATTTCATGTTGAGCTGGTGAAAGAAAACCAATGAGCCATCCAAAAAAAAAAATTTCACTGTAAATTCCAAAAAAAAATGAATATGCAACAAACCAAAATACCAACCCAAGTGAATGAAGTACACAAAGAGGACATTTGGAGAGTACAAAATGGTATGGGAAAGAAAGGGATGATGTGGCCAACATGTGGTTTTGAAAAAAAAATCACAAAAAAAGTGCTGATTTGAGGTCAGAACTGACACCCATTTTTGAAATAAGTGACTTTTTTGCAAAATTTAAGTGCTGATTTTTAAGTGCTGATTTGGTTTGAAATCCGCACTTAAGTTAAGTGCGGATTTTCCAGAACTGACATCCCCTATTATAAGGGGGTGGGTGGTGATATTTTTGAAGGATGTTGAAGGAATAGAGTGTTAATAATTAATATAATTATTGTAGAGTCTATTTTATTTTCTTTATCCATGATTATGTGTATATTTTCATAAAGTATATATTTATTTTCTAATAAATCAGTCAGTATGTACTTTTATGGTATTGGTATATATAGTAATGACTTAGTACTCATGCCTCTATCCAATATGTTTATTTAACAACAGCCAATACTTACTGATCTTCTTGGTTTTCTATTATTTCTTCATTTTATATTTCACTTAAGCAAAATTACTTATATACAAACTGAATATGTGACTTGATCATTCAATGGAACAGGTGATTGATAGAACTTATCACTCAGGTATCCAGCTTGTGGCATATAACTAATACTGTTTATTGCGCATTAAATAAAGGTTGAATCTTTGATAGATTAAAAGTCTGAATATACTACTATATCTCCATGAATTCTGGAGATATACCCTCATCACCAAGCTCATCACATGCTGAAACTGATAATACAACTATGTCATCTAATTATCAACCAACAAAAGAATCTAATATCCAACCACGGAAAAGCACACCATATATCTACTCAGCCATGTCCAATCATTATTCAGATAAACTTCTCAAAGTCCCTATACTCACAAGTGTAATTTTTTCTTTGTGGAAGTCAAGGATTGAGTTTTATTTTGAGTCTCAGGATCTTCTACATCATAATAATTGTGCTACACAACCTAATGATGCAAATAAAACTGATTGGAGAAGGGGGGAAGCCAAATCTTGTCTGATACTTATTAACGCTGTTAATTATAGAGATTAATTATTGGTTTCAAAAGCCAATTCAACTTATTCTTCCTATCATAAAATTTTAACTGATTATGATTTGGTTAATGCATCTACTGTTTCCAATTTACTCAATCAAATCATTTATATGAAAGGGGATGGGGTATCTTCTTCAAGAGAGCCTCTGTCTAAATTTGAAGAGATAAAGAACTTATTAACTGACAGTGCCTCAAGTGATACAGAGCTGGTTATTTCATCAAAAATCAGGGCAATGATTCTTGTAAAGAGTGTCCATCACAAGTCTATGTTTGGTATTACACAAATTTTTTTTCAGAATTTCAAGAAACTCAAGCTTTAAAATGTTTATGAAAATCTAAAATATGAAGCAAATTGTAGACAAAGAGAAACAGATTATATTGAAAGCACAACTGCAATGAAATCCAAACAGCAGAAGAAGAAGTGAAGCCAAGATCATCATAACTGGCTAAGAAGGAGAAAAAACACTTGAAGTGTTGACTTGGGCATACTAGCCACACAGATGAAAATTGCATTATGCATTTGAGAGAGCAACTAAAAAAATTGAAATTTTCATCAAAAAATAGTGCAAAGCCTGCTGAGGAGATAAATGAATCTGCATCTCTTGTTGAAATTGATGGTCTTGAGGAGTCTGCATATATGACTAACCCCAAAAAGGATAGATCTGTATTTGTCTTAGATTCTGGTGCAACATGTCAGATGGTTAATTATAAGAAGATACTTACAAACTTCACAAAAACTTCTATGCCTGCAAAAATCAATACTGCTGTAACTCAAGTTTTAACTGCATAATTCAGTGGAAATCTTCTTATTGAAAACTCACTTGTCCTTCAAAATGTACTCTTTGTGAAAAATATGTCAACTAATTTAATCTCTGTAAAAAAATTAAATTGTCTAGGTTTCTCTATCAATTTTGCACCAGACTTAATGATAATTTTTGGTTCAAAAAACACTTTGGTTTCTAAATTTTTGAACAAAGGCCAAAGGCAGAATTTGTGGTATGCTAGTCAAACTGATTATATAAACTCCTATCCTAAGCTGACACTAAGTCATTGGAATACACATTTAGGACATCTTAACACTAAGACTCTCAAGTATTTTCTAAAGTCAAAAAAAACTGACTTCATTGACAAACATCTTGATTGCATCACATGTGCTAAATAAAAATTGTTAAAAGCCCTTTTTTTTCTGTTTTCCTACCTCTACAATACCATTGTTCAGGATTCACTCAGAAGTAGTTGGACCAATTGATCCTCCTATGCTGTGGTACGCGCATTTCAGGTAACTTATCTTTTGGACCAATCAGCTTGTGTAGCCCAGGAAGAACAAAGGGGAATCATAGTGCAGTAGATAGCACTATTATAAATACGTAATTATGGTTTTAAAAGAACAAAGGGAAAGAGAAGCACAGAAGAGGATTTAGGGTCTGTGAGCTTGGATTTTGCAGCAAGATGTGCCGCACAAAGGGAATTGTGTGTTATCAACTTAGGAGTGCAAGTGTAATTAGTAATGAAGTGAGGAGGATGGGGACTCAATCACAAAACTACCCAAGAGTCGAAGAGACAAGGATCAGTGCTAAAAGATGTCAATGTGAGAAGAAGCACTGAAACAATGCAAAGGTACAGTCATAAGCGCTCATGTGGAATATGAATGAAACAAGTTAATACTAGTACTAGTAAGAATAGGAGAAAGAGCTGGAGATCCACTAGGGAACTGAGTCTGGAGCGCTGAAAATATAAGAAGGAAAGGCTATCTAATAGCAGGAGGGTAGTAGTTGTTAGGTAGGAGAATTATTATTCAAATCAGTTAATAGATTACAAACATTAGAGCTTCATATTATATATTTTCAAAATAAATTGTGATATATAGTGATTTTTCTATTTTGTGATTACTCTGATAACATTAAGAGATTGGATTTTTTTGTGATTAAGTATTTAAGAGCATATTTAAGATATTCTGAGCCTTTTAGAGTTTGTGTGTCTGTGTGTGTATTTCATATAGTATAGTGAACAAGCGCAATTCAGAGAGAATATATAGATTCAGTAGGATAAGCTATTATTAGAGCTATTTAATTGCTATAATAAGGCATATTCAAAGAGAGCGCTTCAAGAGGGAGTAGTTGTGGATACTAGCGCTTATTAAGAATAGAAATATTCAGATAGTAATATTTTTTTTCCTTATCTTTTAAACTCATCTCTCAACTTATAAACTATCTAGTCAGATATTAGTGTTACACATTATTGCACTATCTTTAAAATAAGAGTGGAAGGTGCTTCTATTTAGAAATTGAAAAGAAGAACCAACCCATCTTGCATTGTGTCTACTGCTTAGTACTTTAGAACTTTCTACAATTGGTGACCTAAAAGTGGCATAATTGTAACTAGTGTTTTGATTAGATTTTTTTGATTTCAGGGTTTTGTCAAGAGGGCGTAATCAAGCCGGCGCTTCAGTGGAAGAGTCATAGGGTCTATAACAAGTGGATCAATAGCCGTTATCAGAGGATAGTGTAGGGCTTTATTGTTGATATAGTCGGATTGAATTATCAAGTGTGTGTTTATTTTTGTGGATTATGTTTCAATTTTTATTTCAAAGATGGAACCTACTGCAACTACATATAGGGGATGTCAGGAGAGAGTTAAATCACCCAATACAACAGCTTCATTGCCACAGAGAGTAACTACTATTATTAGGTGTAAAGATGAAAGCTTGTGTTTTGTGGGAATTAATACCAAGAAGCTCTTAAGTAGGTTTGAAAAGGCAGCTGAAGTTCATGGAGCAGCCAAATATGAAATGGTGTGCCAAGTATTGTTCTTTGTATCAAACAAGTGCAAGGACAATCTGCAGGATCTAAAGGGTCACAAAGAGCATGATTGGTTAGCACTAAAGGAACAGATGCTTAAGAGATGGCCCAAGATTACTGAGGAAACTAGGTACACAATTAAGGATCTAGATTTCTTGGTAAAGAAGGCCAAATCTTGAAAGGGTGCTCAAGACTGTAAAGAATTTAAAGGTTTCAGGGAAGAGTTTGATCAAATGGTTGAGTATTTGGTCAGCAATGAAGATTTTAGTGATAATAACGCATCTTTACCTTGGTTTTGTGAAGTGTTAGTACCACAAGTGGAAGACTGGGAAAAGAGGTGCTTGGATAACAAAGGAAAGTTAGTCAAGAAGAGGGACCATAATTATAAGTATCCTGGATTAGAGGAAGTACAGACAGAAGTGGAAGCTGGAATAAAGTTGTGTCGAGTTGAGAGTTGCACAGTTATAATTGCTTTGGATAATGAGGAAGTGGATGATGATGCGTCTGATGTTCAATCGTCTTCTCAGGTGTTGTCTCCTAAAGCTAAAGTTTTTACTAAAGAGCCAGATTCTGTTATGGCTAGGATTCAAAAATTGGAGACGAAAATAATTGAAGCAGCAAAAGAAAAGGAGGTGCATGGGCCTAAGAGTTCTTCCCAACCGTCGTGTTTTTCTACTATGGTAAGTTTCTATTGTAATAAAGAAGGGCATTCTAGGATGAGGTGTAATGCGCTTCAAAAGGATAAAGAGGAGAGGGTAGTTTATGAAGATGGAACTACAATTATGTTAGAAAATGGGACTAAGCTTGTTAAAGACAAGGATCAAGGGATGTGAGCCATGGTCATCTATTATATTAATCACCACAGAAAATTTGGGGGGGGGTATTGCTAGCAATACCCCTCATTTAAAAATGTTGAGAAGTGGTTGGAAAGCTGTTGGGAATTCATTGTGAAACCAGGTTTAAATCAATTGGACAAAGATTTGGTAATCAGTTAGACCTAGATTCAACCCAACTCAATAACAGATCTCTTGGAGCTTGGTGATTACTTTGATCTTCAGCTGAGCACAGATTGAGAAAAGCTTGAACATACCACTTAACATATCATAATATTCACTTTCCCATTTTGTGGAAAGAAAAATTTGATATTTGGTCTAAAAAAATCTACAGATATTTTCTTGCAAAGTTGGTAACAGAAGTTTAAACTTTAGTATCTCAATTATTACATTAGACCACATAGATATTTGATAAAACATTCAATTCAAATCAATTTTAATATTATTGAGATCACCATAAGTGTCTGTCCAAAGACTTACAAAAAGTATGTTAGTATCAAGACATTGTTCTAGGTAGTAGTTTCAATTTGGATTTTGAACTGCCATCTAAAGCATTTTACTATTAGACAGAAACATAAATAAGCTTAATAAGAATGAAATTATTCTATTTTTTGATCATAATGTAGTAATAAAGCACATTTTTATTAAGAAAATTTTTCTTCTTCCACAAACCCAAATTTACTCTATAGGCTCAAGATTTATTTTTAAGCCATATTATTTATTTCAGTTATCATTCATTTACTTCCAATATTTTTTAAAAAGATAATAATAATACATGTGAAAGAATTATGATCTTAGCGTACTGTATGCTAAAAAGTTATTTTCTCCTTTTATTCAAAACTGATTATTCATTTTTTGGTTCAATTCATCTTTTAACAACCACTATCTTCAGATAATATTCTTAATTAATATGTAAAGTTTCAGATGTGTTGGACAGTTCTCAATAACAATCGATCAAGTTTATTTGAATGTAATTTCAAGATTTCAAAACTCACCAACCCCCACAATTTTACAGCGAGGACATTTGAATGTTCATTTTTTTGGACTATTTGAAGAAAGAAAACCAACCCTTGTTGGTAATCTTTCTCAAGTGCAGAATCAGCACATTGGACCACTATTGGGTGACATTGGGTCTGGATCTCACCATTTAAACCAAAGAAGTGCCTTGAATCCTATGAAGCCATTCTATTTTCATGCTTACTTGGTTCCAGTTTTTGGTAATCAGTATCAACTTTGGGGATGCCTCTTTTCTTCAAGTACACTAATCAGTCTTGCTAAAGAAGCATTTTCTTCTGCTCAAATCAATTTATGTCCAATCTTGAACTACGATTCCACTATCTTTTTTAATATCCCGCATGTAACTTTTGAAGGCTCTTTCCAAACATCTCAGAGTACTCAAGATTGGAAAGCTGATCAAATTATACAAGGAATCAAAACAGTTCTAAAAACACATCAACTTCAAGCAATAAATTTTATGATTGACAATGAAAAAATGTTAAAGGAAAAGTTAAATATCATGTGGAGGCACCAGGACAACCATTGGCCTAGAACTGGATTTGATGACTATAAAGATCAGTTTCTTAACAATCAATTAACCCCTGAAGGAAATGGGACAATACTCGCTGATGATATGGGTTTGGGAAAGACGCTGTCAACTCTTTCTCTTATAAGTGCAGCTCAGAAAGAAGCAAGAAAATTCCAGGTATCGGAAAATCAAGAAGGTATTAATTGGGGTTCAGCCACACTGATTATATGCCCACTGGCAACATTATCGAATTGGATCAATGAAATAAGTGTGCAATTTAAAGATAATGTGCTTCCTTTCAAGGTTCTTTATGGGAAGGATTTTAAAAATACTAACGTCAATGAGCTACAGGACACTGCTATTGTTTTAACGACCTATGAAATAGCTAGCCCAACAATGTCAAAAAATCAAAGCTAAAAAAAGATACCGGTGACTCAAAAGCTCTTTTGGTATAGAGTTGTTTTAGATGAAGCTCAGTTAGTGCCCATTTCTATATCTAAAGCTTAAAACTTAATTTTTATAATCAATTTTTATAAATATTCTTTTAGTTACATTAAAAATATTTACTTGCAGAGGGCTCAAACAATATTTGACTTGGAATCCCAACACCAACTATGCTTGACTGGAACTCCACTTCAGAACAGGCCCACTGACCTTCAAAGTCTCATATTTTTTCTTAGAATTGAAAATTGGCAAGAAGACTGGTTATGTAAGAATTTCCTTTTTCCAGGTTTGCAAAAAGGAAAGGCTAATTCTATTAAATCAATCAATCACTTAATGAAAGTCATAAGGCTACGTAGAACAAAAGATGCAATTTTGTCTCTTCCAAAAAAGATTCAAAGGGGGATATCAGTTCAATTAGAAGATCCATGGAGTTCTAAACTTGATGTGCTTCAAGAAGGATTCACTGAACGATATGGGAACTCCAGAAGCACTGACCTCCCTTGGGACTCATCTGATTTTCTTAGAGAGCTGATGATTTCAAGAAAATTCTGCAACTATCCAATCTACGAAAATCTGGATGAAACTCCAACTTTTGATTTCACCTGGCAGAATTCCGCAAAGATTTGTCATCTTATAGACCACTTGAAAAACTTTTTGTCTGGTGAAGGGGGCATAAATTTTCCAAAAGCTGTTATATTCTCCAACTTTGCAGACTTTTTGCAGATGTTAGTGATTCTATAATGAATTGTTTTACAAAACTGTGTTGGCTTATTAAAAACAATTTTACAATATTTCAAAATAGAATAATAATGGCTCTAGATGACCACAATATTAGGTATACCCAGCTTATGGGTGAACTCAGCAGGACAAAGCAAGACAAAAATATGAATGGATTCCATTTTAATAAAAATTGCCAAGTTTTGGTTGGAACAATTCAGGCTGTAGGAGTGGGTACAGATCTCAAGTGTGCTCAAAATTTATATATAATGGTGAGCTCAATGTCTTATATTTCATATTAAGAACAAAAATCTTAAATTTTTTATATGTTAAATGTTGAAATAGGAGCCAAATTGGAATCCAGCAGTTGAGAAGCAGGCTGTTGATTGGCTGTATAGAATGGGGCAGCAAAATGAAGTAAATGTTTTTAATTATTTTGTGAATGGAAGTATAGAATTCAGCATGTATAAGATTCAAAGGAAAAAAATCGAGCTAAAATTGTAAGCCAAATTAAAATTCTATAAATTTTAATGATAATAGTAATTGTTAAAATTATGTTTTTGTTTTCAAGGCTAAGTGTCCCAAACAGTGAAAATGAGGAGTATGAGTGTGCAACCCTATTATTAAGGGAGTTTGTCAATCATTCACATTAGAGGAAGTAAGAATTTCAAGGAGAGCAGGTAAATTTATGGGATTTTGAGGATTTAAAAGTCTGAGTTGTTGAGCATTTAGAGATGCAAGATATAAAGGAGAATAACAGTCATTTGGCAAACCCCAGGGGACATGAGAAGGATTAAGGTTAGGTGATAATTTTGAAACCAAACTGATTCTTTTGTACTATGCCAAGTCCTTTAGCACACTTCTAGAGTAGGTCATAGTATCTCGTATATCAAAGTGTTGTTGGTCAAGATATTGTGCAACGTTAGAGGAATCTTCAGACCTCCAATGCATTAAGATACGTCTTAAAGATCCATCATTATCAATTTCGGTGTCTGAACAACACTTGATGTTTGTGAAAAGGTTGTGATAAGTTTCACAATGTGGAAGTTGTTTAAGAAGCTTAGTTTGGTTAACTGAATTCTAAGAATCATTGTTATTTGAAATAAAGGTCATAAATAAAAATTGTTGAAAAAAAGGGGATTTTCATACTTTTTTTATTCTATATTTATGCTTTTTCACTTTGATTATTTCTTGAGAGTTATCAGAATCCTTCCCAAGTCTTAATTTATCAAAATGACCTAAAAACCAACAGGGAAGAGCTCCCATTTGATTTGAGAAGCTAATTTGAGTTGAGTCAATTGGATATGCAATCGAATCATTGGTTTTTAAGGCATTGTCCCAGTTTTTAATGTAAATAATTGCCAATACCTGGTTCCATTTTTCAAACCAATCTAGGTTACAAGCAAAATTTGACCCTGGGAAACTGCACATGCCAAGGTGGTCAATAAAAGATTCACGTAAAATTGGCGGAAAATTTTCCAAAACAGCTGAATTTGATTCTGGAAGAGGTAGTTCAAAGGCGATGTTGCAAGAATTCATGTTGAATGATGAAAATCTGTCTAATTGATCTTCAGTAGGGTTATGTTTCCATCCATTTGATTCTGGTGACATATCCAAAAGTGAATGACAAAAATTGTGTATAGATCTACAAAAGTGAGAATTGAATGGAGGAAAAGTCTCATTAAAAATTCTATTAAGTGTTTGTGTGTTTTTGGGCAGGTTTCCATGAGGAAAGTAAGAGCTACTAGGGTTCATAAACAATTAGATTAAGAAAGTGTTCAATAAAATTAAACAAAGAGGAAGGATAAATTGTGGAGCTTCAAAACTTTATAATCAATTTCTATTTAAGAAGAATTATCACAAAAATTAAGAATAAGAAATATTTCAACTTTATGGCATTATAATATGCATAAATTATATTTTTATATGCAATTTGAACTTAAAAGGAATGGTAAAAAAGGAAGAGAATGATTATGTGACAAAAGCGGACTCATTTGAGAAAAGGATTTTTTTTCTTTTCAAAAATTGTTTCCACAAAAATAATTTGATAAATTTGAGGCTATGTTCATTTTTTGATTACCAAAAAATTATTTTTGGTCCAATATAATAGTAATATATAATCCATTGAGTAATTTTTTTCAACCTGAATAAATAGACTTTAGTGTCACTTCATCACATTTATGTATGAAAATTTATACAAGTTTTCAGATTTTTTGTAATGCTTTAAGGTTTACACTTTTGTAGCATCTATTATTCAAGTATTTTTGATTATTTCTTTATGGAAAATTCTACCTAGTACAGACCAATTTTCAAAATGAAGGAAATATGTTTGTGATTGTTTTTTACAAAAAATTAACCTTATTTTTTGGGTAAGTTTTTAAATAATTATGTTAAAAATATGGATTACTTTTCTTATAGTCCATAACTAAATTTTTTTACTAAAATTGAATAATTATAGGGTAGTTAGATATAACTCAGAAGGCATTTGATAGAAAAATAATTAAGATGCTTGTGTGTACAATAGAATTTTTTCTATGATAGAAAATATTCTGATAAACATGCATGCATTGTTGTACAAATGCAGAGAGTATACATAATACAAATAAAGTAGACTGCATAGCTTTTAATTAATATATAATTTATCTGATTAAAAATTAAACATTTAAGCTTAAATAATTTCAACACATATTCCATCATATTCTTTTGATAAAAAATATAGCTTATATTAGCTAGTTCCTTGCAAAAAAAGGAATACCTTCAATTGGTAAATTCCAACACCTAACTTATTCTTACATTTATCACACTTACAATGCCTCCATTTTTTCAAGTATGTCAATGTCAAGAGCTTGGATGTGTCAATAGAAAGTATCAATTTCTTCTGGGTCCTTTGAAGTTGGTATGGATTTCAAAAGCTCTAATTCTTATGCAAAACATCAAGAGGAAAGAAATAGGAAGGCCCAGATGGTTATTTCTTTCAACAATCCTCTTAACATTGGAAGTTCCAACTCCACAGAAACAGTAAGATGTATATCTATAGTACAAAGTGAGAATAAAAGTCTTTATGATGTTTCAATGATTTATTATATAGGGGAAGTTGCTATTGGGGGCAGAATTATCTTCAACAGTCTCTAGAAACTCAATACTTGGGGAACAGTATAGCCAAATAATTATGTGGCAGGCAGCAAAGCTTTCTCTGATTCATCATTTGAGCAAAGAAGGTTGTACTAAATTTTTGGATGAAGAAATTAAGAATCTCAAACTTCTAGGTGATAGTAGAAGACTGGATTCTGATAGCATTTTCTGCCTGATCCCACACTCAATAGATATGGTTTTTAGTTGATTAAAGCTCAATCAATCGTTTCTCACTAAAACATGCTGTCCTAAATGTTTTGCTCTTTATGAGTATAACTTTGAATCTCAAACATTTATACTATGTTGCAATCAACCATTTCTTTCACCATCAAAGTGCTATTTAAAAATGTTTGGAGCAGGACAAATTGTAGTTAAATGTGATGAAAGGCTGTATTTGATGAAGGAAAATCAAGAACATGTAAAATACTTATCTCTTAAAACATTTCATCACCATTGTTTTATAGAATGGCTTAAGTAAAAGATCAAACTGCTCAAATTTGAGCTTCTGATTGAGAAGAAAACCCTTGTGGCAGACAATGTAGAGTGTAATTTGATGAAGGATGTTTGTGATGGTTCAATTTGGAAAAACTTTCCTATTACCACTCCATCTCTGGGTGGCAATGATGATGAGTATACAATAACTTCAGGCAACTAAATTTTTACTTTATATGTCGACTGGTTTAGGCCTGGTGGTAATAGGGTTGGAGGTCATAAGAAGTCTTTAGGTAATATTATGATGGCGTGTATGAACCTACCTCAAGAAGATAGATACAAAATGGAAAATCTTTTTTGTATGCTATTATAACTGGACCAACAGAACCCACAAGTGAACAGCTTAATCACCTTCTAAAACTGCTGGTTAATGATCTACAAACTTTATGAGATGATATATTGATTGAAAAGACGCATCTTTATCCACAAGGCCAGAAATCAAGAGTTGCATTGTTCTCTTTGATAGGTGACATTCCTGCAATACAAAAATTGGCTAGCTTTTCGAGTCACTCTGCAAGAATGTTCTGCTATTTCTGTAATATCTCTAAAGATGAAATTAGTGAAAAAAATGTGGTAAATTTCTCATTACGGAATCATGAGGATCATATGTGCTGGGCAACAAAGTGGAAAAATTCTAAGTCACATTGGGAGCATGTATCAATTGTTCAGAATCATGGGGTAAAATGGAGTGAGCTAAATAACCTTGAATATTGGCGTCCAACTGAATATTTCTCAATTGATGTTATGCATTCACATATGCTTGGAAACCTAAAAGATCACAGTCTAAGCTATTTTCAAATCAAAAATGCAGCAAAAGATCTAGAAAGAAAGCTGGAAAAGGATAAAAATTGGCATGTAAGAGAAAAGGATGATGATTTCTTTTCTGATACTTCACTGCACAAACATTCTAAAAAACGTAGAAGTAGCTTAAGCACCACGAATAATGATGATAATGATACAGGACACACAAGACAGCATAAGCAGCAAAGACTTACAAGTTCAAGACAGTCATCAAGTCATCATGGACTAGATAGTGAAGGATTGGGAACAACTCGATCAAGAAGCCAGAGTAGGTCATCCAGCTCCAAATTTATCCCTCCACCTAGCGATTTGGCCTCATTACAGTCTCACAGAAGTGGCAGTAGGAATTCATTTTATAAATTAAAGCAAAAGAGCATTAGAATATCACAGAGTGAATGATCTCACTCATCAAATGAGACAGCTAGAGATGAAGAAAATAAAAGGAAAGGAAAGGAGAAAGAAAATGAAGGTAGTAGTAATCCACAAATCACAGCAGCAGAACTACAGGTTGTATGGAAGATGATTGATCAAGTAAGAAGGCCTTCCTGGCTAACACGAGTTCCAAAAGCAGTAAGATCTAAAAAGGCATGATCCCTCAAGGCAGCAAAATGGCACATGCTGTATACTCTCTACTTACCTTTGACGCTTATACCCCTTTGGTTTGAAAAATTTAAAGAATCTGAATCTTCAGCTTCCTCAGCTGAAAAACCAAGAGAATATTATCTTCTCAAGTCACTTGTAACATTATGCTCAATCACCAATTATTTGACATTAAAAAATATACAGACTAATGAGCTTAAAGATCTAGATCAATTTCTGTTAGAGTATTGTGAGTGCCTGGAAGAGGGTTGGAAGAATATTTATGCAAAGACAAATCTGCATATCACTCAACATTATCCTGAAATGATAAAGCGTCTTGGTCCACCATCAGGTACAGCTACTTGGTCTGGAGGGCAGGTGAATCATATATTATCTGAAATTCTAAACAATCACCATCTTTCACCGGACGACCTACGCACAAGGTGGAGGGTGTTCCTGGAAGTGAGATGGAGGGAGGAGTTTAGAAACTTCTTTGAGGCACAGAGGAAATGTTCGAGGAAGTGATTCAAAGATGACTCGAAGGAAGAGCTACTGCTTCAAGATATGTTTGAGAAGAATTCTAATATAATTTAAAGGTAATATTAATATTCTTAAGATCTCACAAAGGGTTGGAAACTCAATAATCAAAGATTTAGGATTTAGAAATGATTACTGAGAAAATAAGGAAAAATAAAATAATAATGATTTAACCTGAAGCTTTACCACTATTAACTATATATACATTTTATAATTTAATTCTAAAGAATGTCGAACCAAAACCCAACCCCTTTTATATCCTTTACTCCTCCTCGCATTGACCTCATACCCATCCACTATTCCGCACACCACAGACCATTAAAAAATACACCCGTTACACCTGGACCCTCCTCACTAATATCCGTCAACCCTTAAATCCTCCACTAACCATTCCATCCATGCTCACTACATCTTTTAATAATACACAGATACTTAATAAACCTTTTAGCGGACTATTACATTGACTATTGCGCTGTGCATTGCTTATTGAGGAAAAGACTAAGACACACTATTGAGAGATTGACTAATTTATATTTAGAGTTTAGACTAGCGCGGTTGAATAGTGAGTACACAAAGGAAAGTTGCAGTTGCTATGTAGAATTGCTTTCTGCGCTTTGAATATGGATTTAGACCTCTGTGTTATTGATTTAATGAGCTGCTTTTGCCTTGAGTGTCACATGGCACGTGACAGATGCCTGGGTATAAAAACGCGAGCTCCGTTGAGCGTGAGACATATACTTCCCACACTATTTTCCCTTTACTGAATTCTTGATTATTATTATGTCAGCTTGCCCGACTCCAACTCCCATGCCTCCTCACCCCAAAGTAGATGGTGGGCTCATTACCCAACAGTACTCCCAAGTATGCATGGCTTGTGAGTCAATGGAATACTTCTGTGTTGAAAGCATGGCTACTCGAGGTCCTCTCCAGAAATGGGAGTTTTTCCAATGGAGACGGGTGACACGCGGTGCTTTATCTAAAAACTCTGACATCAAACAAAGATTTACCAAAACCAAATATTGGGTAATACCAAAGACCAAAGAGGTGGTCGAAGATATATGGGACGTGTCAATCAGGGATGATCAATCAGAAGCAGTTAAGGAGAAAGTCGAAGACACTGTGGCGACCTGGGTAACCCAAGCCATGGGTAAAAAACGAAGGCTAGAAGAGGAGGAAGATAAGGAGGAAGTCCCCATTTCAAGGTGGATGCCGAAGAAATGGCGGATGGTCATCGAAGATGAAAAAGAAGAAAAAGAAGTGACAGTGGAAGTCACATTGAAGTTATTTCTAGAGGCTGATCTGATGTTTGAGGTAAGTTTGCTTTTATTTTATTTTATTTTAATTTTGTTTTTCCAAAAAAAAAAAATTACTGATGACTGTATGTCTTAGAATTCAGATGTCATTGCGGAAGCCCCTATGGTGGAAACCTCAAGTGTGGGAGTTCCTATTGTTGAAACTACTGCTGTAAAAATAGCTGTTGTGGAAGTGGCGCCGTCAATCCCTACTGAAGAACATTTACCAGTGATTGCCTCGAGGGAGGATAATGAAGAAACTCTTGACCAGGTATGGTCAAAAAAACCTCGCCAGGGTCGACGAGCTAGGTTTATTGAAGAGTTCAGTGGCAATATCGACAAGATTATTGATTCTGCCTCCTTCAATGTGGCTGAAGAATTGCTGGAGATTGGAGAGGGGGAGGTTTTTGAGAAATGTAGGAAGGAAATAAGGGTGGTTTTGGAGAAGATGAAGAAATTGGTTCTAGAGAAAATAAAGGAGAAAATTTAAAATGGAAGGAAAAGGAAAAGAAAAAAAAGAGGGAAGGAAAAAAGTAAAAAGCAATTTGTGTATTTATTTATTTTATTTTATTTTGTTGTTTTAATTTAAAATGTTGATATATATTTTATAAGATTTTGAGAAAAGAAAAGAAAAAAGGAAGAAAGAAAAAATTTGAAAAAAAATTTGTTTTAAGTTTTGAAAGAAGAAAAGAAAGAATATTTAATTGAAGGAATTTTAGTTTAAATTTTGAAGAAAAAAAATTAAGTAAGAAAAAGAAATAGTTGATTGAAATAATTTTGTTTGAAATGAAAATTTAATGAAAGAAAAAAAATTTTATTTGTGAAATTTTATTTATTGAAGTTTTTTAGGGATTTTGGTTATTTGAAAAGAAAGAAGAAAAATAGTTTTTGAAAAAAAAAGAATTTGAAAGAAAGAAGTAATTTGTTCGAAGAATTTGAAAAAAGAGATTTAAAGGTTGAAGAGAAGTTTGAGAAAGATTGTTGTATTGAGTTTGTGAAAATTTTTGATAGTTTGAAGGAAAAGAAATAAGAAAAGTTTTGAAAAAAGAAAAGAAAATTTAAAAGAATTTATTGATTTTTTAAGATTTTAATTTTATTATTTTATTTTATTTTATTTTTTTATTTTTAATTTAATTTTAATTTAATTTAATTTAATTTATTTTAAAGAATGTTGAAAAACTTTTGAAAGAAAAAAGAATAAAGAAGAAAAGAAAACAAAGAATAAAGAAATTTTAGAGGAGAAGAAGTTTTAAAATTTTAAGAAAAGAAAAATAAAAATAAAAGAGAAAGAAGAGAAAAAAAATAAAAGAGAGTTCTAAGGTTTTGGTTTTAAAGGATATTTAAGATGAAAAGATTTTAGGAGTTCAGGGGCGTTTGAAACATTGATGGCTGGTTCCCAGGATGTTTTATCTGAGTCATTGAAGAAGCCTTCCCATTCCACGAGGTATTGAAGTTTCTCCTTGCGCATTCTTGAATCAAGGATGCAGCTTATTTCCCACTCTAGATGGTCTTCTACTTAGACCGTTTCCGGAGGAGGTTGGTTCCTGCCCGGGTATGTTTCTTGAGCCAGTTCCAGGAGAGATACTTGGAAAACAGGGTGAATAGCCTGCCATTTAGGAGGTAGTTTGAGTGGAAATGCAGTTTTAGAGACTTCAGAGTCGATTTCAAATGGCCCCAAGCGTTTTTCAGCCAATTTCTTTGATGGTCGAGTTGTTCAAATGTTTTGTGCATTGAGCCATACTTTGTCACCTGGTTTAAAAGAAGGAGCAGATTGTCTATGTTTGTCGGCCTGCTCCGTGTACCTTCGAATCACTAATTCCAAATTTGATTTAAGTTCTTCTTGGAGTCGTGATATGGTTCGAAGATAATGTTCAGCAGGATGACTAGTTCCTACGTGGATTGAGTTGAATCAAGGATATCTTCCATAAACAGTTTTGAAAGGAGATTGTCATGTCAAAGAATGAGTCTAGTTATTATAAGCAAATTTGGCCAATGGTAACCACGTGGTCCAATCGTCTTGTTGGTAACTGATATACATTCAAAGGTATTGTTTGAGGATTTGGTTGACCCTTTATGTTTGCCCATCTGTTTCAGGATGATAGGCCGTGGAGAGATTCCTCGTGATATTGAGTTGTCAACACAATTGAGTCCAGAATGTGGGTACAGAAAATGAGCCTCTATCTGAAATAATATCATTAGGTAAGCCATATTTGGAAAATACATATTCTTGAAACAATTTTGACAAATCTTCTGCTGTAGCAGTAGTAGTGGTTTTAATGAAAATTGACATCTATGAAAATCTGTCTACTATTACTAATATAGCATCAAAATTATTAGAAAGAGGAAGTTGAGAAATAAAATTCATCAATAAATATTCCCAAGGTTTAGAGGGAATAGGAAGTGGTTGAAGCAACCCATGCTTCCAGTGACGGGGAGCCTTATTCCTATTACATTTGTAACAAACTCTTATATAGGCCTTGATTTATCTGGTCATTCCTGTCCAGAAGAAATCCCTTGCTATTAACTGGTAGGTTTTATCAACCCCAAAATGACCAGCTAATGGAGAATCATGTCGACTATTGAAAATCCATAATTTTATTTCATTGTTGTCGGGTATGACTACTCTACCTTCAAAAACTAATAGACCTGATTCAATACTAAATCTTTTGACCCCTTGCTTCAGGAGTATTTTGTCTTTTAACCCTAAACAATAATTTTCCTTCAACTGAGCTTTGAGGATGTTGGATAGTGGATTTTGAAAAGATTGAATTGTCATTGAATTAAGTTGATGAGTCATTAACATTGATTTGTTGAAAATTTATTTCACATTTTCTGGGTTCTTGTCAGCAAATGCATCCCCCCGCTGTGGGTAAACGTTGTCCCGATGTGACAAGATATCTGGGACAATGCAGTTCTTACCAGGGAGATAGGAAATAGAAAAAGGAAATTCAGACAGAAATTCAGCCCACCTGGCTTGACTCCTGGTTAACACTTTGGAAGACATAAAGTATTTCAAAGCATTATGGTCTGTTAGAATTTGAAAAGGACTATCTAAGCTGAGAAGAAAAAAGCGCCATTTTTTAAGACAATGAATAATAGCTAAAAGCTCTTTGTCATGAATTTCATAATTTAATTCTGCTGCAATGAGTTTGTGTGACTCAAAAGCAACAGGATGAAACAATTTTGTTTCAGGATTCAATTGAGAAATGACCCCTGTGATAGAATAATCTCTCGCATCTGTCTTCACTATTGTTGAAGCAGAAGGATCAAAGTGTCGAAGAATTGGAGCTGTGGTGAATGCAGTCTTCAATGCTTTGAATTCCTTTCGTGCTGTAGAAGTAAAAACAAAAGGAATATCTTTTCTAAGAAGAGAAGTAAGATTGGAAATAGTTTTAGAGTAATCTTTAATAAATCTTCTATAGAAGTTTGCAAAACCCAAAAATCCTTGTAGGGATTTAACGGTTTTGGGATCAGGACATTCCAGGACTTTTTAGACCTTTTTGTCGTCCATGACTAAACCATCAGTGGATAATGTAAACCCCAAAAAATCAATTGATTTAAGATGGAATTTGCATTTATTGTGCTTGGTGTAGAGACCATGATCTCGAAGTCAATTTAGAACCTGTTGAACATGATGAATATGTTCATCTAGTGTCTTCAAGAAAATTAAAATATCATCTAAATAGATAACAACAAATTGTTTGACAACATCTTGAAAGATTTCATTGACAAAAGTTTGAAAAGTTGATGGTGCGTTACACAATCCAAAAGGCATAACTAAATATTCAAAACTACCAAATATAGTGCGCATTTCAGTCAGTGGTTCATGACCTTCCGCAATGCAAATAAGATTGTAAGCGCCTCTAAGATCAATTTTAGAAAAGAAATTAGCACCATTGAAAAGGGTAAAAAGCATTGACATAGGAGGAACAGGATATGCATTCTTCTTAGTGACTGTGTTGAGCTTTCTATAGTCAACACACAACCTAAGGCTACCATCCTTTTTCTTTACAAAAAGAACTGGGGAGCCGGTTGGAGATTTACTGGCTCTGATGAAACCTTTGGCTACATTCTCTGAAATGTAGTCTTGAAGAACTTGAGATTTGTCCTTTGACAAAGAATAGAAAGGACCTGCCAGAGGTACTGGACCTATTAACTATATTTTATGGTTTTAGGGTTGATAAGGTGGTAACTTATCAGCCTTACGGATTGAAAAAACATCGAGGAAATCATGATAGATTTCTGGTAGAGTTGATTTAATGGCTTCAACATTTATTTGGTCTTCCTCATCATCTTTGAGAGAATCTGTCAAGGGAAGACCAGTATTGAGAGAGCATAATTCAACTACTTCGAGGCAATATAAATCTTCTTTGAGTGAAGTGATTGAGCTAGAAGGGTTAGTCGATTGCTCATTTAGAGAAAGATCAGATGCTTTCAAGTCATCTGGCAGAGATTTGTCCTCTAGCAGGACATTGTCAGGCGGGTTGCTTAACTCCCTATTGACCTGCATTGAAGAATCAGAAATATACTTAGTGCGTGGGGTGATCAATCCCCGTGTACAATCAATTTCAGGATTCCAATGCGTTAAAAAGTCATGGCCAAGAATGGTATTGTCCATCCTTGGGGCATCCAAGACTGATAATTCCCACTTGAAGGGGGGAAAGTTTGGAAAGTTGAAAACCCATAAAAATTTCTTACTTACCCAATATTTGGGCTCCTCTGATTTGACCAAATATATTGGAGTTCAATCAATATCTGTGAATGTCAGCTTTAACTTCTTGGCAAAATATAAACTGACAAAAGAAATTGAAGCTTTAGAGTCTATAAGACAACTGAAGGGGGTATCCTCCTTGAAAGAATGAATCTCAAGCGGTTTAAGGCAACTCCACTCCTTAAGACATGGAGGTTTTGTGCACTGGGCGAGATAAGATAGTTTGCTTTGCACACAAGTAGACTATCTACTAGTTTTTTGACCTTGAACTAGTACCTTCTCTTTCCTTCAACCTCACACAATCTTCTAGCTTGTTCTTACCCCCACAATACATACATAACCCATTATCTGCCTGCCTCTTCCTCTCAGCTTCTTTAAGTTCACCTTTTGGATCCAGTACCTTACTGATATTGACTGGGGTCGAACCTTTTGGTCGAGGTTTGTCCTTTCCCTTATTGGGTTTGGATTGAATCGAGGAGGATTGAGTTGTCCGTGGGTGTGAAGAAGGTCCCAATTTAAAATTTAGGCCTTGAGATTTGTTGGCGTATCGACAATGTTGTAGTTGTCCTTGGTAAACGCTGTCGAGTTTGAGGGTTCAATCCATTAAATCCGTTAAGGTAGTCATCTTCTGACCATGAAGATTTAATTGATCCAGAATCCTCAAAGGAAGTCCTTTTTTGAAATGATACTTGAGGGCAGCATCATTCCAACCTACTCGAGTTTTAAGTGCTCTGAAGTTCGAAATATATTCAGAGGCTTTACCATTATCACTCATGCAAAGAAAATCAAGTTTAATTTCTGCATTGTCAGTTTCATTAGGTTCACCGAACAACGTGAAGAGTTGGTCTTCAAAATTTTCCCAGTTATTAATAAGTAAGTGGGTTTCTGTTGAAGAGAGCATGAGAAGATAAGGTTTGAACCATCTTTCTGCTTTTCTGGCTAGGAATGAAGAAGCGTAAACAACCTTAGATCGGTCGTTATTGAAGGTTTGAGGGTCATTATGGAACAGGAGCTTGCAGGTTTGCAAGAAGGGCCACAATCTGTCTGGATGTTCTCCATTGAATTTATCAGGAGATTTCATGGAAGGAGTTTTGAATTTTGATCCCTCCAAAGACGTTGGATTTGAAAGGGTCTTCATGAAAAGTCTCATGAAGTCCTCCAGCGAATTAGATGGTCCAGGTTCCAAAGGTTGACCAGAAGGGTGAGTAGCAGGGGCAGATGGTGCCTCATGCATTGTATCCTCTCCTTCTTCTTCCTTGCTAGAATCATCAAAATCCTGGGAGATGTCTTCTACAGATTGGACGGAATTTCCCAGCTTTCTAAGGTCAAGATGTTCCAAGGAGTGAGTGCAGGAAACAGGCCTTGTGGCTGTTGGCCTGCCCCTGGCTTGAGCTCTAGTAGTAGCGCCTGTAGGAGGAGTGCGTTGAACAGGTGCCATTTTATGAATTTAGAAAACACCTGAAAAAAGGACGTAGTAGTGCCAAAGAATGAGAACTATGGAGAGTTAAATTATACTGTCACCGGACAACCTACGCACAAGGTCGAGGGTGTTCCTGGAAGTGAGATGGAGGGAGGAGTTTAGAAACTTCTTCGTGGAAGTGATTTGAAGATGACTCAAAGGAAGAGCTACTGCTTCAAGATACGTTCGAGAAGAATTCTAATATAATTTAAAAGTAATATTAATATTCTTAAGATCTCACAAAGGGTTGGAAACTCAATAATCAAAGATTTAGGATTTAGAAATGATTACTGAGAAAATAAGGAAAAATACAATAATAATGATTTAACCTGAAGCTTTACCACTATTAAATATATATACGTTTTATAATTTAATTCTAAAGAATGTCAAACCAAAACCCAACCCCTTTTATATCCTTTACTCCTCCTTGCATTGACCTCATACCCATCCACTATTCCACACACCACAGACCATTAAAAATACACCCATTACACCTGGACCCTCCTCACTAACATCCGTCAACCCTTTAATCCTCCACTAACCATTCCATCCATGCTCACTACCCCTTTTAATAATAAACAGATACTTAATAAACCTTTTAGCGGACTATTACATTGACTATTGCGCTGTGCATTGCTTATTGAGGAAAAGACTAAGACACACTATTGAGAGATTGACTAATTTAGATCTATAGTTTAGACTAGCTCAGTTGAATAGTGAGTACACAAAGGAAAGTTGCAGTTGCTATGTAGAATTGCTTTCTGCGCTTTGAATATGGATTTAGACCTCTGTGTTATTGATTTAATGAGCTGCTTTTGCCTCGAGTGTCACGTGGCCCGTGACACCATCCACGTATGTAATGTTCGTAATCAATGATTTAAAAATTCATCTGTGCTAATTTATTAATATTTACCACAGGAGAGATACCGCTAACAATTCTCAAACATTTTTATTGGAAGTTTAGGGTATTAGATCTTGGTTAAGCTGAAGATAATGATCAATGTGAGACAAAAAAAATCCATATTTATCTCAATAAACAAAACAAATGGATCCATCTAAGTATGGCATTATTTACTAAATGGATAAGGGCACTAATGGGAAAATAAACTTCAATACAGGCTTTGACACCATCAGAGAGAGGTGGGGATTGGGTAGTTTAAAACATAGAAAGCATATTGATACATGGAAAGAGGTTTACTAGTTACCATTGACACATTTCTAATTCAACAATTGAATTCTACTATGGAAAAGATAGCCAGTATGGGAAAATTGATGATCTTTTCAGGTCAAAGGAAGAGAATGATCAAATCTATTTAATAGTAATTCCTTTCAAGGAGCTCCGTCCAGAGGAAACATCAAAGGATCCCTATGAGCTTTTCCCACAAGTGCATTGTCGGTTAGTAAGAGTAGCCAAAGCAACTCAAATTGTGATTAAGAAAGATGCAATAATTGGACATGTAGCTACTGTCGAGCACAAAAAAGGAATGTTTGGAATCAAAGACAAGGTTGTCACTGCCATTGGACTGCAGACAGTAGTGAGTGAAAAAATTAATCAAATTTATTTTCTGTTGACTAACATATTTGTGTTAATTTGGGATTGGGTAAATTTGTAGGATTGGTGATATTTGTAAATGGTAAAAGAAATATTTAAATGCTAGATTAAAAATGCAATGCATCCATATCACCTTATCTTAAATCAGTGAACAATTACATTGGTTGCTTTTAATGCAAGAGAACCCATGCTTTCAATGAGTCATTTTTATCTTAAATGTAAGAATGAAAGAAAGAAAATAATGATAATGAGAAATATGATAAAATTGTTACTTAATGAATAATCTTCTTGCTCATTCATCTAATATAAATAGTTTGACCTTCCCACTTTAGCTGATAGCTATATATTATTCACTTTATTTTTCCCCAAGAGAACATACACGTTAACAAGACTATAAACATAGTATCTTTTTTTACTTTTACTTTGATGGGTATAAATTTTAAAGACTGATTATTTTTATCTTATTTTATATTATTACAGTTCATTATGGATGATAATTTTGAAGGGATGTCTGTTGACCCAACTGATTCCAATTTTTTTCCACCTCAACATACTAATACTGGAAATACTCCACCACCACCCACTGGTGATCCACCTCCAGATGCATCTCAATCTTTACCACCTAATCCCAATCCAGGCCAAGAGTCTCATGCAGAATTGAGAAATTATAATCCCAATCATCCTTCTGCTCCTGAAAGCGCTGATCAGCATGCGGATCAGCTAGGAAGAGATTGGGCTAGTGAATTATTGAGGGAATTTTTTGGAGACCAATCATCATCTTCTCAGCCTAACCAAGAAGCAAGCACAAGTGGAGCTGGTAAGTCAAATTTTTAGTGTATTCTTTTATTTAAAAAATAACCAATTTAATTAACTTATTTGAATTGTTAGTGAATCCTTTAATAATTATGGGTATCAGTGATTACCACAGACTCAATTAAGCAGAGTCTCATGAACGAGAGCAGGGGTTCAGGGCTGTAAGAGGCTTAGTTATAAGGAATGATGTTCCCAGGAGATTGGACAGTCTAAATAGAAATATTTACCACTTTCTGAAGTATTGTCATGGGGGACCAACACAAATAGCAAAATATCCTGTGAGCCCAACACCTTTGGAGATTGAAAATTGGAAAGCTTGGAACCAATTCAAACTGTCCTAACCCAAGTCCAATCTTCTAACCGTGCCAATTCTGCAGCTGATTGACAATTTCTGATAACCAATTCTATAGCCTTCTTGCGATCCAAAATTCGACTACCCAAATTTTTTCCAGCACCTGAGCCTCAAGGACTAAAAGGAGGAGCACCTATCCCACTTTCTGTCAAAAGAAACTTAGAGTGTGAATCGCAAGAAAAAGGTTTTTGGAAATTTGAGTTTAATTGGACTTGCCGTGATTTTTCAGAATCAACTTGGAATCAAGTCATGGGAAGCATAGTATGTGACCATTGTACCAGGTGGCTCACCACCTTAAAATAAAATCGATCAGTCAAAGCTTCAGTTCACTCAATGTGTTATTTAGAAATGGGTAGTTAATAAGGGGAAGGAGATGATAAGTTTTTTTGGGCAAGAAGAGGAAAGGGTGGAAATAGAAAAGATGGAAAAGAGGGCAAGGGCATTAGTAAAACGTTATTGGACCAAGGTAAGTTTTATATTTTACTTTGCTTTTTGTTATTATTAAGCTGATTTATTTGGAATTCATATTGCTAGTTCACGCTAAAAGTTAGCAAGAGATCTCTGCAGTGATGTGCCAGGTTTTGTTGTGCTTTTTCATTATACTAGGTGCATCTCTGATATTTTGGAAGGCCCACCACCAGCCCCAACTGCACCCATCCGAGCTATTCCTGGATGGAAAATCCTGAACTCAATGATTTGTTCAAAAAAATGGATAAGATGACAAAGGTCTTAGGCCATACACCAGCTCAAAGAACATTGGCATCAAAAACATATTCACGTTCATCAGAAAGGACAGTTGCACAAGATGGTATATTCAATGTTCCCAAATACCTCCCCAAGAATTTCTATTCAGCAACATTTTTGGCAGGATCATCTGTGAATGAATGTGAGTCACTTGGGGTTGGAGCTGATATTGATCTGGTAAAGATTTGGGAATTAATTAATACAGCATCAACATCATCATAACTTGGGTATAATGGTGATCTTCTGTGTAATATAGCTATCTTATATTGAACTTTATGTATTCTGTTATTTTTCAAAGCATCTTGGTAAATGTTATAAGGTGATATTGAGAGAGAGTAACATTTTATTTAAGAAAAAAAATAATGTATGAGATATAAAAATGTATTTTCAACAAATTGATGGTCCATACCTCTTTATGTCACATTTATGTATCCATATTAATTTCGATCCAAATTAATGTTGACCAATACATAATGAATACAACCTATGCCACTTACATTTTCCAGGAATAGCTACCATTAAATATACAAGTATCAAAATTAATTTTGATCAAAATCAATGAGCATGTTAATCATGAATTTCTGGAGTAAATTGCATATTTTTATGCATGGTGCCTTTCTGTCAGTGTATCTAGTATTTAAGTATGATTTAATAGTATTTATTAATGGTCCTATTACTAATTAATAAATGATTTAGTGATTAAACCTCAGGGGAAGACTAATAAAATAGTTATACTCAAATAAAACTCACAATACTTGGACTTAAATGTGTGCTAGTGGTGGAAAATAGATGAATATAATATAATTATAGCTTATATAAAGATAATATCAATTTATAATGGCTTTATAATATATCTTTGAATAATAATAATTTTTTTATAATGTTTGTTTGAATTGTAGTAAGTGAATGATGTCTAATAACAGTCAAAATCCTCCCTTACTTATACCAAAATCCACTGGAGTGCACAGACCTTCAATCCAGATGATGTCACTGCTATCCCCAGAAATTACAGCACTGTGAGGGCCCATCACCTCCCCATGGCATCCACTTCAAGCAGATTCAACACCCAGACCTCCAGTAAGGACCCTCCATCACAATTAATGATAACACAGACCCATACCATAAATAGAAAATCCAGATAAAAGCGGATACCATAAAGAAACAGGTAAAATAACTCATCCAAAGGGAATATAATGAAACCCAAAGCATATAAAGGAAACAAATGAAATGTCCAAGCATCCATATTAACCCAGCAATGACCTCCCAACCCATAAATCCGTGAATACCCATCCAGGGAAGCAGATTAAGTTGTCCAGACTGAGTGTATGTGCCTGAAATAGATGTTTATGCTTCTTTAGGTGTTTTGAGTCCACTTGATACGTCCATATAACCTAAAATAAGCAGAAAAACAAAGGTTATAGGCTATTAAGATGCTAAAACCCACTTATATACCTAAATATACATAATATACTGCATATTTCACTGAATATGAGATTTATGTATACATATAAGCTTATGTATGTCAATAATTACTTAATATCACTTAAGATAAGTATATTATGACTCCATTAACACCTTAATAAGTATTATTAGGCTATGGATGAGCTATTTAAACTACTATAATTTGTATAATAGAGTAATAATTATATATATATGTGTAATATAATCATATATATTATTGTTTTAACCTTATTTTTAAGATATAAGCTTAATGTATTTAAGGTTATCTTATTTTAAGTATAAGAAATACTCAGTCCTAGGGATATCTTGGCTGACACTCCCTCACCTAAAAAAAAGCAATAAAAAAAATGTTAAGACATTTTAATTAAAAGTAAGGAGTGAATAGAAAATTTTTTAAATTTTCTATAATACATATACTGAATAAACAGTATTATTTAGATTAAATTTTTTCAAGGGATTTTTAAGATCAGAGATTTCATTTTCGGGAATCCACTGGTCATATTCACTTGATTTATTTTTAAATCTTAATAGATACTCAACTCCTTTTTCTTTAGTAAGGTGTCTCTTTTTAAGTATCTTTTCAATTTCTGCCTTTTCAACTATTTCTTCAGGATGCTGTTTATGCCTTCCTGATCTTCTTGGAAATAGAGAAGTATCATTAGAATGGTATGGTTTTATAAGAGAAATAGGAAATACTGGATGTTCTCTATCATAAGGTGCATATAGAATAACCTCAACAGCATTATTACCAACCATCTTTTTAACTACAAATGGTCCAATGAATGGATCCTTCAATTTAACATTACCATTTAAATTGAAATGTAGTGTTGAAATAAGGACTTCACCACCCTGTTTGAACATTTGTTCTTTATGGGCTTTATCCCATCTTTTCTTCTCATACTCAAATGCCTTATTTATACATTCTTGAGCATGTTTTCTGCATAATTCTTGCATCTGAAGAAAAGATTTAGTACCTGGATGGATATTCAATCTACATAATTTATTAAGAGTTTTAGCAGGGATATTAGGTACATAACCCAACCATAACTTAAATGGCTTTTTTCCAGTGACAGAATGTACTGTACTATTGTATGCAAATTCTAAACCTGGGATAAGGGTTACCCAATCATGCGTGAATTTGTCATTGTCTTTAAAATTAAGACCAAAAGCACAATATCTTCTTATCATATCTTCTAAAGTTTGTATCATTCTTTCTGCTAGCCCATCAGTTTGTGGATGGTGTGCTGTAGAAAGTTTTAATTGACACCCTGAAACATCCATAAGTGATGTCCATAACTCACAAGTAAATTTAGGATCTCTTTCAGAAACTATTGCTTTGGGGAAACCTGCTATATTTAACATTTGTGTTCAACATAAAAAAGCTAAGTCCTTTTCAGAAACCTCTTTGTGGGTAGGAATAAATTTACACATTTTTGTAAATCTATCTATAATTACCCAGTAGGAGTTATAACTCTTATGCCCTGCTATTGGCAAACCTGTTACAAAGTCCATGTTAATTATTTCCCATGGAGCTTTTGGTTGCTCAATTTGTTGTAATAAACCAGCTCTTTTTCCTGTTAATCTTTTATATTTTTGACAAGAATCACATGTCTCAGCATATTTTTGAACATCCTCAGACATCTTAATCCACCAAGCTGTGTTTTTTACTCTGGTTAATGTTTTATGGTAGTCAAAATGACCTTCTAATATATCATCATGACATATACTTAACATTAACTCCTTCATTGAAGGGGAAATTACAATTACATTACTTAATTTTTTCCTGTAATATATAAAACCATCCTCAATGGAAAATTTTCCTTTTTCTAATGCCTCTTTATACTTATTTGGTAATGTTTTAATTAAAACATTCATTGAAGCATTAGATGGATCATTTAATATTGTAGTGAGTTTACTCAAATCATGATCTGAAGCATACATATCAAGAATTGATTGCATAAATTCATCCTCAAGATCTACAATAAAAATGCCATAAATGTTAATAATCTCTGTTTCAGGAACATAAGCAGGATTATCATCATTATTAGGCAGAGGTACTCTACATAACAGATCTACATTAGAGTGTAAGGTTCCTGCTCTATGTGTAATAGTCATTTGTCCTCTGTATTCTTTTACAGATAATTTCCATCTAAACATGTTTCTATTAGGAGTTTTCATGTTTAAGAGTGACTTAACTGCACTACAGTCAGTTATTAACTAAAATTTTTGGTCTTCAATGTAATGATGTAGCTTCTAAAGAGCCCATACTACTGCCAAACAATCAAGTTGAGTAGCACCAAATTTCAATTCACTACTTCTTAGAGTACGTGAAATATAGCAAATTACTACTTCTGACATTTTTCCTTCAATAAGTTGTTTTTGATGCAAAGCAGCACCCAGACCAATAAAACTTGCATCTGTATATAATACAAAAGGCAATTGGAAATCTGGTAATCCCAAGATAGGATCTGTCATTAAACATTCTTTCAACTTATCAAAAGCCTGTTGTCTTTCATTATTCCAAATAAAAGCTTCTGATTTCTTTATCAGTGTGGTCAATGGCGCAGAAATTAATTGGTAGTTTTTTATATATTGTCTATAATAACCACACATACCAGGAAAAGATTGTACATCCTTTACATTTTGAGGAATGCCAATATTCTTTATTGCAGCTACTTTATTTTGGTATACACATATTTGTAAGCCAGATAAAATATTACCAAGCACTTTTTAAGATTCAAACCCAAATTTACATTTTTCAATGCAAGGGTCATTTTTATTTCATCCATTTTTTGAAATACCTTCTTTAAATGGATTAAGTGTTCATCATAAGTCTTTGAGAACACTATGATGTCATCAATGTATACCATTAACCATCCCTCAATCATTTCATTATGGAATGTTATATCCATTAACTTCTGAAATAATGATGGAGCATTTTTTGGTCCAAATGGCATCCTGAAATATTTATAAATTCCCATGTGTGTTGTTATCAACAAATCGTTCTGTGAATTCTTTCAACAGGAATTTGATGGTACCCTTTATTTCCATCTAAGCAACTTATATACTTAGCACCTTTAAGGGTAGCATGTATAGAGGCAATCCTTGGCAAAGGATAAATATCATCTACTGTAAATGTATTGAATGCTTTATAATCACCGCACAATCTTGCTTTATCTTGTTCATAAGAAATTAGCACTGGTGATATTACACAATATTTTGGTGTAGTTTCAACCTTTTTAAGAATGTTAATTTTTAATAACATTTTAATAATATCCTCTATGTCTTTCCTCTTCATTGGTGAAGCAGGGTATGGTTTCTCTTTAAGACTAGCAGGAATATAATCCATATCACAGGTTAAACTAATCTTCATTTCATAATCTTTTACAAGGCCAAGTTCATTTTTACCATGTGCAAAAGCCATTGGAAATGCTTTAATTAAGTCCAAAATATTATTTTTCTCAGCTTTACTTATCTGAGTGCCAAATGATGCTTTTGAAATTTCTGTTTCCAGAAGTTCCATCTCATTGGATTCTCTTCCTTTGCATGGAATATTTGTTACTGACTCAATGTGTAAGACTGTGTTAAAAGAATTTATTTTATATTTCCTTTTACCATTAATGCCAATTGTAAAATTGTTATTAGCAGGGTCTAATTTCACGCCTAACTTAGTCAGAATATCATTTCCAATGATAAAACAGTTACTACAGTTAGTATTATCCACTACTACAAAGTCACAAGTTACTCTTACATAACCATGCTGATGTTTAAAGAAAACAGCAGCTTTGTATTTACCAATGGGTTGTAGTACTGATCCAAAACCTCTCCAATTTTTACTTTGAAGGGGCTCAAGCTTAGACTTATATTCACTATCAATTTTCTGTAATGTATTAGTAGAAACCACAGAACCAGAAGCTCCTGTGTCCAATACTATATTAACATTTTCACCAGAAATGATAGCTGGAACCGTGATAGGTGTCATTCTAAAGTTATCAGCTTGTATATATTTAATGATTTCAGCATCCTCAAAATTCATTAAAGATTCATTTGAGCCCATATTTAATATTGGTTTGTCAAAGATGGACAATTCATCTTCCAACATACAGACGTCATTTTCATCACTATATGAGATATTACTGTCATAATCACTTGAATCTTTACTTTTCTATGTTTCAATTTCAGATTCATGTTGATTTTTAACAATATTTATATTCTTCTCACACTTGTGACCTTTAACCCAAGGTTTGTTACACTTATAACAAGTATTTGGTTCATACTTTTTTGGTACTACAGGTGCAGTAGGTTTTTTCTGCTTCTCCTGGAGTGTTTTTGAATTCTGATTTTTCACAGGTTCAAAATTTTGTTTATAAGTGGAATACCTTGCTTCATACTTATGGTTTAATAATATTTCATTGCAAATATTAATAAAGTCAGAATATTCAGTAACATTAATTGTTCTAGCTACAACAATGTCTCTGACAGATATAGGTAATTTATATATTATCTTATCTTTCCATAAGTTAAAATCAATGTTAGTCTCTATGGCTTTTAATATTTTATTTAAATTCATTAAAAATACCATAGGTTTGTCACCATTCAACGGATTGTACCTAGTTTTCTCATAAAGTCTCTGCTGAGTTAGTCTGAATTTAGAGCCTCCAAATTGTTTTTAAATTAGTTGTTTCCATTCAGCCCAAGAGTAATCTTTACGCACATTCAAAACAGCTTCAAACCATAATAAAGCAACATCCTTAAATAAAGAGATCAATTTTGATGTTATTTCTTCATCTGGTAACTTATATGAGAATTTTAAATTGTCAATTCTTTGGATAAAATGTTGCCAATCAGAGCTGGCTTCCCCATCATAAGTTGGGAACTGATCTATCTTGGGCCAGTTCTTTTGATTGGATTTTATTTCACTAATCTTAGGTAAATTCAACAACTCATTTACTCTTGATAAATGATCTTGTATTTCCTCCTTTACAGATTTGTGACTTACATTTTCAGATTTGACACTACCACCAGATGGTTTTAGTTGTGGTGGTATAGGGAAGGAATGAGATTCACTTTTGCCAATGAGAGGATTATTATTATACTGAGTATACTTATGATTATCCTGGTTCATTAGTATATTGGAAGTTTCAATCTCAACTTTAGTCAATCTTTGTAGCATCTCAGAGACACTTTGATTTGTCTGGGCAAAAGATAACTTAGTTCTTGATTCAGTTTTCAATAAATGTGTTTCATACAATTTTTCCAACTCACAGAATTTGTTTGAAATTTCATTATATTTACTACTCAATGAATCATATTTAAGAGTTAGAGACAAATTTTCATTCTCCAATTCTTTATTACATGTTTCCAGTTGAGAAATATTTAATGTTAAGGAAGAAATTGTATCACTTGTGAGCTTAACTGTCTGTTCCTCACAATCAGTCATTCTATTCCACAATACTGAAGCAATTCTATGGACAGTTGGATTATTGTTAAAATACTTTATGTCTTCCTTCTCAATTCTTTCACTCTCTTGTGAACTTCTCATCTCACTAGTAAGTGGTGTCAACTGAGGATTAACTGTATTATAAATACTACTGTTGTTATTGACAAAAGACAAGTCAGGTGTATCTACATTAAAACCTAATTTTCTTAAGTCCTCCTCTATTTTCTGCACAGATTTGACATCAATAATATTACCTACATTGTAATTATCAGTATTGTTTTCAATCTGAGAGGGTAATCTACTTACCACGGGATTTGTGTGAGCCCTGATTTTTGGCGCCTTTTTTTTCCCTTGTAGGGGTAAACTGAGGAAGTCTGAGGAGGAGGAGGATCCTTGTTGCAGTTGTGACTGGACCATTGTTGATGGAACCAATCCCACTTCCATTTGTCTACCAGTGTTTTCTCCTGGGAGTGATGTTACCCTCCTGGGGTAGGGGGTTGCTGACTTGGCTGGCCTTCCTTTAGCTCTGCCAATGATTGGTTCATCTGCTGAAATCCTACCTTGCAATTGTTCTGTAACTGCTCCACCTCCATGAGGATGAGGGACTTTGATTCCTCCAACTTCAATACCTGTTTTGCCAGATGGGATAATTGATCCTGAAGAGCAGGAGACATCTTTTTTATAGTAATTCTTTAAGAAGGCGTCTTTTTCCTCTATGCTCATTTGCTCTGCGTGGGGGTATGACTGACCCTCCATGGTGATGTCCTGGAGCAATGTTTTTGTTAGCTTTAGACCTGGTATTATAAGCAGGATTTTCACTTACATTGTCCTGGGGAGCACTCATATTGATAAAAATAACAATATATCACGTCTACAGAAAGGAAAACCTATTTTAATTAGTAGATGATAAGTATTAGAAATGATATTACTAATAAAAAAGCACTGGAGCTTACCCTGAATTTAAATCTTTATTTATTTAAATAAAATGTAATGAAAATTCAAAAAAATCTGTTAAAATTAAAATAATAAGTTTAATTAGACCTTTATAAGGGTGAATAATTAGCTTACCAAGCTTTAACCAAATACCAATTTAATTGGGTGTTATATTGGTGACCAAATACCAAGTGAAATTGGGTTTATATTGGGTACGGTTACTACTGTAAATACCTAATTTGTATTATAAAAAATTATTAAAATTATTATAAGGGTTCTTTTCCACAATCACTGAGTTATTATTACCCACTAATATGCAGCAGACCCAAATATTTGGCTTGTTTTGAGCTATAATAAAGTAAAAATCACGTCCCAAGGCTTGTACTAAATAATAAGTAAAAACTAAGGAAAGACCCCCAATTGTCAGTGTATCTAGTATTTAAGTATGATTTAATAGTATTTATTAATGGTCCTACTACTTATTAATAAATTATTTAGTGATTAAACCTCAGGGGAAGACCAATAAAATAGTAATACTCAAATAAAACTCACAATACTTGGATTTAAATGCGTGCTAGTGGTGGAAAATAGATGAATATAATATAATTATAGCTTATATAAAGATAATATCAATTTATAATGGATTCAAAATATATCTTTTAATAATAATAATTGTGTTATAATGTTTGTTTGAATTGTAGTAAGTGAATGATGTCTAATAACAGTCAAAATCCTCCCTTACTTATACCAAAATCCACTGGAGTGCACAGACCTTCAATCCAGATGATGTCACTGCTATCCCCAGAAATTACAGCACTGTGAGGGCCCATCACCTCCCCATGGCATCCACTTCAAGCAGATTCAACACCCAGACCTCCAGTAAGGACCCTCCATCACAATTAATGATAACACAGACCCATACCATAAATAGAAAATCCAGATAAAAGCGGATACCATAAAGAAACAGGTAAAATAACTCATCCAAAGGGAATATAATGAAACCCAAAGAATATAAAGGAAACAAATGAAATGTCCAAGCCCCCAATAACATTCCCAAGCATCCATATTAACCCAGCAATGACCTCCCAACCCATAAATCCGTGAATACCCATCCAGGGAAGCAGATTAAGTTGTCCAGACTGAGTGTATGCACCGGAAATAGATGTTTATGCTTCTTTAGGTGTTGTGAGTCCACTTGATACGTCCATATGACCTAAAATAAGCAGAAAAACAAAGGTTATAGGCTATTAAGATGCTAAAACCCACTTATATACCTAAATATACATAATATACTGCATATTTCACTGAATATGAGATTTATGTATACATATAAGCTTATGTATGTCAATAATTACTTAATATCACTTAAGATAAGTATATTATGACTCCATTAACACCTTAATAAGTATTATTAGGCTATGGATGAGCTATTTAAACTACTATAATTTGTATAATAGAGTAATAATTATATATATATGTGTAATATAATCATATATATTATTGTTTTAACCTTATTTTTCAGATATAAGCTTAATGTATTTAAGGTTATCTTATTTTAAGTATAAGAAATACTCAGTCCTAGGGATATTTAGGCTGACACTTTCCAACATTAATTTCGATCGAAATTAATTTTTGATACTGGCATATTGAATGGTGGTTATTCCTGGAAAGTGTAAGTGGCATAGTGTGTATTCATTATGTATTGGTAAACATTAATTTCGATCAAATTTAAAATTGACATTTGCATATTGAATCTAAACCAGCAAACAACCCAAAAAAGTCTTCATAAAACTGCTCATTAATTTTGATCGAAAATATGGTTGACCATATACATATTGAATGGTAGTTATATCTGGTGTGTGTAGGTTGTAAAGCTTGTGTTCAATGTGTATTGGTCAACATTAATTTTGATTGAAATTAATATTAATGTGTAAATGATATATACATGCTCAATATGCATTGTAACATGTTTACTTAAGAATAGAGGGCCCTACTTTTCATCTTACAGAAAAATGCTTGGTGGCATGTCAAATTCAATTTTAATTAAAATTAAGGTTGAAATGTTACCATGCATAAAAGTAAGCAACTGACTGCATAAATTGATGATAATCATGAACCTTAATTTCGATCAAAATTAATGTTGCCAAATGCAGATTGAATAAAAGCTATGCCACTTACATTAGCCAAGCATATTTACTATTTATTATGTATTGATCAACATTATTTTTTATAGGAATTAATATGGATATGTAAATATCATATATACCCTCAACATGTATAGTAAATTTCAATAATTAAGAATACTTTCTGTCATTTACATGTCATGCAAAAAAGCATTATATCATTTCAACATTAAGTTTTCTCAAAATCAATGTTGGCATGCTATTATGCATTGAAACAACTAACTGACTGAAAAAGTTCATGATTAAAATGCTCATTAATTTTTATCAAAATTAATGTTGGCCAATACATATTGAATATAAGCTGTCTCCACTTACTCAGACCAGATATAACTACCATTCAATATGTATATAGTCAGCCTTAATTTCAATTAAAATTAATGGGCAGTTTTATGAAGAATCTTTTGGGTCGTTTTCTGGCTTGGGTTCAATATGCAAATGTCAATATTAAATTTGATCAAAATTAATGTTGAACAATACATAATGAATACACACTATGCCACTTACACTTTCCAGGAATAGCTACATGCAATATGCCAGTATCAAAAGTAATTTTGATCAAAATTAATGTTGGAAAGGCCCCATGCATAAAAATAAGCAGCTGACTCCAGAAATTCATTATTATCATGCTCATTAATTTCAATAGAAATTAATTTTTGATACTGGCATATTTAATGGTAGCTATGCCTGGCAAGTGTAAGTGGCATAGCATTTATTCACTATGTATTAGTAAACATTAATTTCAATTGAAATTAGTATGGACATTGACTATGCATAAAATTCCAATAAGTATAGGTAAGCTAAGCAGTTGGATTAAATGGTTTGATAAATTAAACGATATAAAAATTTATGTTTTAATGCCTTGGTTAATTTTGATCAAAATTAATTTTAAGCCATTCATGTTGAATTTTATCTATGTCTGTGTAGTCCATGTGACATGGCTTGTATTCAATATGCAGGGGTCTACATTAATTTCGATCAAAGTTATGAGGTTCATTGCCTCATAAATTTTGTGGTTTCTGTCAGGGTTCCATGCATGGTGCCATATGATACTTGTTAATTCCTGTCAAAATTAAATTCAACACCAATATATTGAATACAAAACATGGCACTTACAGTACTTGGTCATAGCTAAAACTCAATATGCCAGTCTCAAAATTAATTTTGATAGAAATTAATCAGGATCCATGAAGTTTATCAATAGTGTGTGAGTTAAGTTTCAAGTCATATGTTTCATCATTTTCTTGCACCCATTTCTAGGTTATCTCAAAAAAAAATTTCAAGCTTTATTATATTAATCAAAACTGTGCTAAGTTGCAAAAAGTTAGCTAATCCAAATCTCAAATTGAATATTATTGTTTTAATAATTTTGAATGTTGCTTAAGGTATTTCATTGGGTGAATCATAATAATATTTTATCAACTTAGTAGTCCTATAACTTTTGAAAAGTAACAATATTGGTATAGTTAGGGACAACAATGCAATATCTTGTGAAGACTAAGATATATTGTAAAATAAAGCTATTCAATTTTTTCCCCCTAAGTTGTATCCAAGTTTATCAATGGTTTGGTCACTGGCCCCACACCCTAGCCCAACACTTCTCCTGTCAATTAAAAAACAAATTCTTATCTTAAATTCTAATTTTACCAATTTTATATTTATATATTTCATTTCTTGTTTGGTGAGGCATATCAGTATATTCATGAATCTCTCATTGTCATCTGAAAGTAAATTTAACAAAAAGTTTTAAAGCATTATCCTTTTTTTCATATAATATACTAATTAAGTGTATCTCCATTGTTTAGGAGTAAATTCTAATTTAAAAAATTTTGTATTTACCCGTGGCAATTTGCATATGGGATATACATTTGTTATTATTTGTTTTTCACACTAAAAGTCCCCAAAGAATTCCTAGTATTTTTTGTTAGCTACATCAATTTTTGCTTCAATATAAACAGATTGTGATATAGCATGTTACTTAGTTTACCCCACTACAAATAATACATGTTAAAAAAAGGTCAAATAATATATAATCCCCCTCTTTATATTTTCTGTTTCATTCATCCTCACTTTAATTTTAATTTTATTCAATTTTTTATCATATTAAATTATCAACTTCAATTTTCTAGAATAGAGTTTATTATAATTATTCATCATATTACATCATAATTTTTTGATATCAAATACTTTTTTCAATATTCATTAATCAATATTTCTAGTATTAAAAACCTTACACCTCCACTTTGTATGTGTATCATGTTCCTCTCTCTTAATTTATATATTTCACTTATGTTCTATATCTTTTTATTTCAAAAAATTGATTTTCCAGCGCCCGAATGTTTTCCATTCCACTCTAATATTGATACTTGCTTTGAAGCTTTTGAGCTTGCACCATTTCTGACAAATGGCATGGCACCTAACCCTCCTGTACTTAGCAATGAGAGGCAGGAAATAACGAGATTTCAATATCACAATTTACTTGAATTGGCTAGAGATAAAACGGAAGAACTTTTCAAGATCCTTAATATTTATCTAACCCTTGTAACGACTTACTCCTATATGTGAAAAACATTGAAAAATGTATGTTCTTCACTTTTTTGTCTCCATTTAAATTAGTAGATAAGATTATTAAAAAAAAATTTTCTTCATATATATTTGTAGCTTATGAGGAGGGTGTGATTCCTCCTGATGATGTCATTGTCATTAGGGATGATGATGAGACAGATGAGCCATCAGCTTCAACTCATGCTTCAACTTCTAAGGAAAATATTGAAACACCTGTTATCTGCTTCAAGAAAAAGAAATTATTCCAAGGCTCCTCTTTTGTTTGACGTATTAAACCGGGTTCTGCTAATGATTTTTCTGATGTATCAAATAATAAATCTCAAAAAAAAGCAAAGGCTTTAGTAATGAGTATATTCTTGTTTCGTTTTTTTTATTGTTATTCTTTTATCTTTAAAATTCTATCATATATCTCTTTTATTGCTTACATATTGTACTTTTTATCTTTCTTTTGATATTTTGTACCAGAAACTCACCTACTGTAGATTGTTCCATCCATAAACGCCCTCTCCCTGATGAAGATGATGAAAAGAGCAATGAAAATAGCGATGATGAACTGTCAGAATATGAAGCTATGCTTGCTCATCAAAACAAGCAAACTTTACAATCTTCTTCAAGACATGACGATATATTTGATAAAGATGATGATTCAAACAGCTTTTCACCAAATTCCTTTATTTCTAAGAAGCAATACCCAATACCTCCTAAATTACCTACTTTGAACTCTTTGAAAGCTTCTCTACCATTGAAATAAACTCCAATCAAGATATCAAACAAACTTCTAACTTATTCACCCTCAGTTCTAAAAGACTCTGATTTGCAGGAGGAATTCTGTAAATTTCATAAATTCTATAAAGGTAGAATCAGCACAGCAAATGTCCTTAGGTCGTGGTTGGAAATTGTTACTCTTCTCAAATTACACTCTTCTACTTCTTCCCAAGAGCCCATGTTAAATATTCCAATGTTTACTTTTCATTCGGAAAAATCTTGTGGAGAAGATTGGCTTTCAAAACTTACTGAGTTATGTAAGTTACCATAATTTTTGGTCTTAAATTTTTTCTTTTACTTATTTTTTTTCCTTTTGTAGCAAATATTTTTTTAGAGATTGATAGCTCACAGAAATGGGTACTTGATAATGTTGATTTCAAAAAAATGGAAGATTTATGTGATCCTTATGGTTTAAATACTGAAATTCTTTCCTCAAAAAAGAAAATGGATCACCCTGAATCCAATCTTATCCAAATTCTCATGAGATTAATGATCCCAAGTGATTACTGCCATTCTTCATGGGTATCTCTTATATCATCTTCACATTATCTGACCACACATGAATTCAGCCAGCTTCCATCACATCAAAACATTAACTCAGACTGTCCAATTGAATTTGGTCTTCAGCTTCTAGCTCACCTTTCAAATCCAAAGAGGCAAATTCCTGATGGCTTAGAAGTTGGTCCCACTGCACTTCAAACCCGTGATATATCAATGTCAACTCTTCTTCAAATCAGCAACATTATCATTGATATAATTATTTCAATTATCATTCTTAAATCAAAATATTTTGCTGCAAAAATATCAAGTGGAAAGACTAGCAAAGCTCACTAATCGAGTCAGAAAAACAAAAATACTCAACTTACTATAATGTAACAGAAACAAAAGGCTGCACTAAACAAGATAAATTCTGAATACTCCCACCACCCATATCAATCTTTCACATTCTATATAATTGATGGTGTTCATGGTATATTTCTGAGCTCTCAAGATCATAGATTGGCTTCAGCAGCTGATTTCTTGGAGGTGATATCAGAAATTAACTTTCTTAATTTACATGAAAAAAAATCATTTGATGGAAGAAATAATTTAGAAAAATTTAAATAAATATATTTTAACATTAATAATACCTTTTATAGGGAAGTGTGATCCATTTCCTTTAAAATTTGATACCCCAAGTCCTCCAGGAATTGCTAGGGTTCTTTCTGCAGATTTTTTTAATCACTGGAGCTCCATTCAGCCAGTATCACCTTTTTTTGCTAAACATAGACTTTCAATAAATTAATATTCTAACATTTAAATAGATAAAGTTCTGTGTATATGATTTATCATGTATAATTCAAGTCATTTTCCTTCAAATACATCAAACATGTGACCATCTTTGAAATTTATTAAGAAACCTTTGACATGATTTTCTAAATTAATTATTAAAAAAAATTATTGTAAGTTCAGCAATAACAAAGAATTTAAAATCTACTTATATGATTTCAAATACTTGTATTAAACTCTTAAATATTTTATTGTTTATATAAAAATATGATAACTGCTCTAGTTTTGTCACTTTACCTTTAATATTGAATAATCTATTAATTTTTACAAATTTTTTCATTGATTATAAAATTTTTTAATCAGAAGTAGAACAACTTAAATAATTAAATGAGTGTATTTTTAAAAAAATACAATTTAATCTATTATTGATTCAAAATTCTTTCATCAACTCTTTATTATTAACCTTTTTATTAATAAGCCTTTTTGACCTAAAATACTATACAGTTAATTTGGTAGCATCAAAAGCACATTTTTATGGCTAATATATTTCAAATTCTTTATTATAGTTTTTTTATTTTAGAACCTTTGCTACCAATTTAAAAAAAATGACATTTAAAGATTTCACAACTTATATATTTCCTCAAAAGTAAATCAAATTTTCTTATAATATTATGAAAAAAAATTATTCTATTTCACAAATAAAAAAAATAGATAATACTATAATCATCACAACTGAAAATGTTACAGCTACTCCCAGTATTTAACATGTTTAATTTTGCATTAAGTTGTGTATATATGATATATAATTTTTAATATTTAAATATCTAAATTTTTTAGATTTGTCTTAACATTAGATAAAAATACTTTGCTGATTCTATTTCTTCCTCTATTAAGTCATCTCTTTTCAAAAAATCTCTCAACGCACTAATTAAATATTCAAACCTATATTTTTCTTCTTTGATTTCCAGGTATTTTGAAATATCAATATCAAAAACATTAAGCTTTTCTATAGCATGAAAAAGTCTAGTGCTGATTTTAATAAAAGAACCTATCCTGGTGAAACCAGGAATTTTGTGACATCTTGAGGTAAAATGCCTCAGTTGATTGGCAGGCCATAATGTCACTGTTGTTCCATTAGTTGCTTCAAAGTTGATTTTACTTCAAATTTTTGGAAACATAAGTTCTCCACCTGTTTGTTGTGGTTGGGTCTTATTGTACTTCGTATGAATGGTATTGTTTTCTGTATCTTTAGGAAAAAATATTCCTAAAGTATATTAACTTGCATCCTTATCAAGATGAACCTCATTGGAGAACCCATTACCATTTGCTCCAGATGTCCAAGTTAAATTACTAGTAAACAGTACACCCTCTTTTACATTAGAAACTTTTGAAAATCCAGGAATACCAAGTTTTGCACAACGATTAGTTGCCTTGTTGTGCTTTACATATGATATTTTTTTAAAAAAATATTCAAAGTACATTTCAATCCTCTTCATTTGTTTTTTATATTCATCTGTGTGTACAATATCATCAGTGTATTTATCTGAAAGGAAAAGCATTCAAAAATTCAGTTTTAAATTAAAAAAAGTGATACTTACAAATATATAAAGATTTCTTCCTATCTAAAATAAAGCCACCACCAAACATTTTTCCAAAACCACCAGCTCTTTGATGATAACCATTATTTTTAATTTCATGTTCACAGTAAGAAAGATCCTTAATGCATTGCACTGTAGCTTCTAACATATCTAGTTCTTTGAGCTCATGAATTTTAAAAGTCTGCACAAGAACATTAGGTATTAAGACACCTTTTGGTTTATAAATACTACAAGCAGGAAAAAAATTGTAATAATTATTGCAATCTGTAATATTATTTACATAAGATTGTGCATAGAAATGTGGCTTCTTCCCGTTTGTATCCATTCCAAGAGCGTTTACAAATTTCATTCCGGTAGCAATGTCTTTTGCCCACCTATTGTTAGAGCTCTTCCCTGGCCATTTTTTTTTAAAATTTTTACTCAGTGATGGTTCAATCCTAAGAGAATTCAATTTTGATTTAAAATAGAAAAAAATTAAAAATTAAAAAATAGTAACAGAATTTCAATTATCAGTCAATGGTAAATTTAACTTTATCATATCTTCAATATTAGAAATATAAAATTAGCATATCTACATATTAGTAAATTTATATTTTTTTTCTTTATTTCAAATATTAAGAAAGTGTTTCAAAGGTATACTTTATTAAATTATACATATAGAGAGTATAGCTTTATCCTGTATGCGTTCAGCAAGTATGAGATTTGGCTCTAAACTTAATATTAATAATATACTGAAAGTATAACTCCAATACACTAGTAATATTAAAAAATTTACAGAATTATCATATCCACATATATAAAATGAAAAATATTGCTCTGACCAATATATTGACTTAGAAAGTTAGACTTCAATAAATTATTAATTTTTAAATTGTAGCATTGTCCTGTATGCTTTCAGCAAGTACAAGACTTTGAAGCAACTCAAAAATCAATAAATTAAAGGTAAAGTACAAACAATCTAATTATTATTATGAAAAGCAAAACATTATCCTGTATGCTTTCAGCAAGTACGAGATGATGTTTTACTTTTCATATTAATAATATAATGGTTGAGATAGTATTAAAGAAAGATAGAAAAATGATAAGAGAAACATGAACTTACGTGTCTATAAAATCTTCTTTCATTTGTAGCTGATTGATCCAAATTAATTATAAAGTTTAATTTATAATCACTGTTTTAAAAAATAAATAGTTAGATAAATAAATTTAACAATTCTGATAAGGAATAAAGAAAAGTAAATTGACAAACAAATAAAAAAACTTTAACTTAACTGAAAATAAATTTTTTGATAATGATTTGAAAGGTTACAGTAAAAGATACCTTAAAAATAAATTCAGAATTAGAATAATTAGATTGACTTGTCAAAAGTGTAAGAAGAGTAACAAGCCAAAATGATATGAAATGCGATATCAAGAAAAATTTGCTAACTGGTAATCCAATAAGGTCTAGAAAATAGTACCTATAATTCAAAATGATAAAGCAAAAATATGATCAATAACTTTTGAAAAATGTAAGTGAGACAGAGAAAGGAACAATAAATTTGGTGGCAAAAAGATATGGATATCATGAATTCTCACCAATCTCTTTTTCAAAAAAATGCAGCTCTCCCAGTCATATGATAAACTTCATCTAAATTCCAAGAATAATGTTTCCAAGGCACTGTACACAGCATGATCATTTTTTCCTATGCATATACTAATTCCAGCTAGAATTTACTTGGCTGCATGTTGTACAGATGAAGGTTTGTGGAACGCTGAATTTCACATCTAAAAAAAATTGACGCCACATAATTCTAGCTACCGTGTTTCATGTAGCTAAAAAACATACACTCATCACATTTAAATTTACATTGCGTCAAATTTATTTCATTTTCGAATTTTTTTAAAGGGAACTATAATGTGCACCACCTATTTCTAAAATATGAACCTCCCCACCATATTATATTGGTAGATTTTTAATTGTGCAATTTTTTTGCCTTGACCTTTTTCCTGATCTTACTTGGCTCAAAATATCAAAACATGGCCAATGTTGCTGAAAGCAACATTTGATTTTGTTTTGATGTGTAACAATGGAAGGCCCTTTCTAACTGGCTGCAGAGAGTTGTATATCTTATTTGAACACATTTTTATTTATTTATGTATTTTAATTAGAAAATTTACTTTTTATTGCAGCCAGATTACTACTGGCTGCTTTTTGGAAACCTTAATTTATGACACAAGCCTTTGAAATTGGCTTGGGTCCCTTACCTTTCAATTTAGTACTTCCAGCCAGGTTTCCCCTGGCTGGAAGCGTTGCTTCAGGCAACCAAAGTTGCTAAAAGGGACTTTGGTTGCTTGCTTTTACATTTGCCACCCTCCCAGCCAATTTACTAGGCTGGGAGGTGGCCAAATCTGTATTCAACGCAACTTGCACACTTGATTCCATATTTCATGCAGCTGACTTGAAATCAGCTGCATGAGATATGGGAAGCACATGCGATGCACCCTGCATGTGCTGCATGCAGTGCATTGCACAGCCAGAAAAAAACTGGCTGTGCAATGCACACAGAGAAGCCAAAGTCCCTGCAAGGGACTTTGGTTTCTAAAATGAAAGTGATTTTCCCCACCAGGTGCAATCTGGTGGGGAAGTGAGAGACAAGTTAGACTGAAGTTGTTTGAAAGCAACTTTGGTCATAAAAACATTATAAATCATAAAAAAACGTGAAAGGTAAAAAAAAACCAATAAAAGAAATTAAAATGTTAGTGTAAGAGAAAAAATAAGTGCTAGTGATACCAAAAACACAAGCCAATTTCACTTGGCTTGGTTATTTAATAATAATTTTTGTAATACATTAAATTTAAAATTCAAACACCATAAAATATATGAAACTTTTTTATATGAATATCATAAATTTAATTTACCCCTTTCTCATAATTATATTTATAATTTTGTTTTTTAATTTTTGACTTTTAAGTTAATTTTTTGGAAATCTAAAATTAAATTTTCAACTAAATTTTTTATTAAGGTAAAATAAATTATAAATTTGACATTTTGTAATTAAATAATGAAAAAAAATTTAAATTTATTTAAAAAATATTTTTGTTAGAGGAATACCAATATTTTAAGGCTAGAAATACTGTGCAAATTGTAAGTAAAAAAATTATATTTTTATTTGTGAGGGGTTATTACTATTTTTGTAAATATTTTTCAAAAACATTCATTAAATACTGAATTAAATTACTTTGTAACTCAAATTTTTTGTAAAAAAATTAAAATTGAAATAGTAATATTGTTATATTTGATATAAAATTTGAAGTGGTAATATTAATGTTTCTTTAAGTAAATTTGAAAATCATTAAAAAAGACCATGTTGATAAGTAATTCATTTTTGATATTCAATGGTTATATGTATATCTTATATATATTTCTTGAGAGTTATTTTTATATACACTCAATAAAATTTGTAATATACAATGCCATTTAATCGTTAATTATTGCTCAACTTAGTTATAACAACTTCATATTTAATACCAGCCACTAGTATTTAGTTTTTAATTTAAAACTCAAATATAATATTAGAGTATCCTTATTCTGTCTGGATGCAATTAACAACAATGACAGACCATAAATGAGTGGGTAATTAATTACAATAAATAGTTGAAGAATAACCTATAAAAAATGATAAGTTTATCAAAAAGGGTACATTAAAAAAATATACTTTTGAATTTCTTTTGATATAATTTGGGTAGTTAAATGAAAATTTAAATTATCAGACTTCAAAATGGAAAAAATCTAAAAGTGGTGGTTATATAATAAGCCTCATATAAAAAAAAGAAAAAAAATCTACTAAGTAACTAAATTATTAAATATTAAGGTATTATTAATATTATTGAAAAAGTTCTTTTACAATTATAATGAAATCTAAATGTGAAATTAATTGTGGGATAATAGTAAGACTATGTTGAAACACTTTAATTTATACATACTTTCGGCTATGTTCAGATAAAAAAATTGGTAAAATTTTATAATAACATCTAGTTTATAGTGATGCAATTTTATTTAGATCAAGAATAAATTTTTCTGAGGAAAAACTAATAAAATTGAGATATGGCCATCTCCTTTCAAGAGATAGAATAATAATAAAAATTTAAAAAAATTATAATAAGTATTCTTAATCACCATTTTTGAAAAGTCTCTAGAAAAATTCATTATAATATATCATTCATTTATTACATCATATGGAGCTTCAACTTGAAGTAGTGATGGGCAGCTTTGAAATTATGTTCTAAAAAACAAAAAAGTTAAAAAATATATAGTTATACTAATGAAAAAGCCAAAAATAAAAATAATATTATAAATTAATAAAATAAAACTACATAATTTTTATTCTGCTTTCATGATGCAAGGGTACTATGTATGAATTTCCACATGTTAAATATAAACCTACTTTAAGGCTAGTTTACAGGTAGAGCTATAAAGTTTCCTTAAATTCTAAAGATAACTTATGCATTTTACTAATTATTTTTTTCTTGTTTTCTTTCCAAAGTTTTTAGAGTTGCTTAATTAATACTGTTATCTTGATTGTAACATATATAATTTTTTTGAATACATGATTTATTGTTTCAAAAATTATATTATAAAGTTAAATCATTTATTTCATTTTCTAAAGCTTAATTTTCAAAGACACTACTCCATTTTCTATTACTTAACAAATATATAAAATGTGAAAACAAAATTTTTAAAATTTTCTTTTTGAGAGGGTCAAACTATACTGTGAAGATTTTTATCTAGAAATTCTTTTACTCTAAAACCAAATAATTTTCTCCCTTAAGTAAGCCTTTTCAAAAATATGAAAATATAAACAAGATTATTAACTTATCTTATTTTTATTTTCTGTACTGAAATTTTTAGTTCAATCCCTTTTTTTATATGACATTATTATAAAACCATGGTTAAATGCTACTATATAATTAATTTTTATTATATATATATATATATATATATATGAAATATTTTGAAGGTCGTCTTTTTTTATTTACTTGAATAAATGGCTCAATTATAATTCCTGACACTTATTAATGTTTCCCAAACTCAATAAAAAATTTTTCATATGAAATATTAGCTTCTAATATAAGCAGTTTTTCTATAGCTGATATTAAACATGAGATTTTCTTTTTAGATTCAGCTAAAATTAAACAAAAGGAGAAATAATGCATATGTGTATAAATGGTAGCCATATGTTACTTAGAGGATTGTGAAATTCACTCATCAGAATGGTTTAAATATTAAAACAAATTGAGGTCATTGTTTTCTTGTATTTGAAACTAATTAGGAAATTACTCTAAAAATATATTTTAATGTGTATCATGCTTAAAAATTTGGAAATATGATTTTTGAAAATTCTAAGTTTCTTATATGAGATACCAAGCTTTAGTTTACATTGTTTCAAGTAGAATAGAATTTTAGTATGATAAATTGAAAGCAATGTACCATTATCTGATTTTAATTGTGTTCTACTTATAGAATGATTACATAAAATTAAACATTATTTAAATCAAAAAGGTTTAAAATATATTTAGAATTTTACAAAATTTCAACATTTATTAATCTTTGATTTGAAAACCAACTATGATGTACACTCACTAGAAATAAGCAATCCCAATTTTAACATAATTTATCAATCCAAAAATAATGAGTCAATTAGCATACAAATATATATTATTTCAAAACCAAATCTCTAGATTTAAAATATGATGTTTTAATGTAAAATTGATGCAAAACTTTAATGCAATGAACTCTCTTAAAAAATTCAAAAATAGAATATCAAAACAAGTGATTTCTGAAAAAAAAAATTAAAACTATTGTAGATAAAGCATAAAAATAAGTCATATTTTTAAAAAAAATGATCTAACAATATTTATTTTTGTTAAAAAAATCAAAAACATTGTTAAGCTCGTTTGTTAAAGTAATGTTAAAATCCACTAAACATTATCTAAAGGTGGAAAAATATGTCAAAAATATGTTGGATTTTGTGAGCCAAAAATCAACAATTTTGTATCATTTCCTGTTGTGCTATGACTTTATTCCACCCTTTTTATCTGATTTTTCCAGTATTACTTTGCTATGATCACTAGTTTTGAAGTTGAAATTTACAAATGCTCATTATATTTGATAATATGAAAAATAAATCAAACTTTTGTAACTACAAAATAAGATTTTGAAACTCCATCTTTCAATAAATGATTGAAGAAATTTTCATTTTATTTGAGTAATTATTTTAAGAATAACAAAAAATTTGAAATTCACAAGGACTTATTTCCAGGGACTATAATTATTTACTTGTGTAATGCATGAGCTACTTATGAATGATGCAAAACATCAGAAAAGTAAGTTATAGTTATAAATCTACAGATTATACTGTCTCTGGTATATATATCTTCAATAAATCTTTTAAACTTATCTTAACCTACATACCACACAATAGAAAATCATTATATTAAAAAAGGAAAAAATTTAATGATAATATCATAAAGAATAATAACCATGGATTGATATTCGATAAAAATGGATAATAAAATTTTAAGAGAACCTAAATCAGTATTCTTTCATCAAAATATATCCTTTTTGTCTTTGTAATTTATTCCAAACAAATTTTTGAAATTTGATTCTATATATCTAATGCCAAAACCACTATTAAGTTCTTTCTTAGGCTTTTTAAGCAATTATATATATATATATATTATTTATCAAAAATTGAAATAAAAAATAAAAAAATAATTTTTTTATCTTTAATTATTTAATTATAGAGTATTTTCAGAATGCATTGTGGTTACTTTTGAAGGTTAGAAGATTTGAAGTTGGATCTATGAGTTTTTAGAAGAGAAAATATTGTAAAATTCTTTCATAAATATTTATTTCATAGTTTCAAATGTTGAAATCTACAAACTAATGGGATTTAAAGTTATATTGAGATTTAAAATCTGTTTTCTACTCAAGTAAAATAAAATAAAATGATGATATCAAAATTGAAATTAAGTTTAAACTTTTGATATGCTCTATCTTCAATTTTATTGATAGTGCATCAAAAATATAAAAATATTTTTTTCCTACATCACTTTTTACATAAAAGATAGTTTTATCATTTTATGCATTAAAGATTGCTTATATAAAATTAACATCTATGTCAACTGTTTATGACTATTAATCTATATAATAAATTTATTTAGAAGAAAAAATAACATCAGTATATACTGACTTTGAAATTATTTAATTTAAAATAGTTTACAGGTTGATAATGAAGGGTGATATCGGCCGGTTGTCTAGAAGAAGGAGATGAAAATGGAAAGAACAGAGAAGAGGAAGAGGAAAAATAGGAAATGGTTTAGAAGGTAGAAAAACTAATTAATAAATTAATATAATTATTTTAGGAAAAATGAAAGCAACAAGAATTTCTTGGGATTTGACACAACAGTGAGGCTTATTAAATTATTATATATTTATTTAAAATAAGTATTACTTTCTCTCCACGGCAAACACTATTATTACTATTAGACTTATTGCAACCAGTAGTTATTTATATAAAATTTAAATTAGAATTGTAATAATAATAAAAATAATAATAAATGTATTATATTAAAAAATATATTCAAGTTTGAGTGTATAATAAGTGATGGGTTAAAGGGGATTACCCAAGGCCCTTTTATAGACCAAGGGACCCCTGAAGCGCCACAAATCAATAAATACAAAATATAAATAAGCTAAAACAAAATATAACAGAGTAGAAATGAAACATGGTTATTAAGAGAAAAATATGAAACAATTAACTAAAACCCATGAATAATTAACCATTTTCCCACCATGACTTCCAAAAACACTTAATTAAAATAATTAGTAGCCAAGTAAGTCAGAAACATGAGAACAATGAGTAAAATAATCCAAAACATACATTATAGTGACATGTAAAGGTTTTAAGTAAACAAATAAAATTATTTTCATGCCTAAAATTTATATAATAAATTCAATCCAGTTTAAAGCAATTTTAATTAATTGTTTTAACTATTTAATTAATTCAATAATTAGTTTAAATGAAACATATAATTAATTTATTAATATTTGTAATTTAAAGTGGGGATTTTAATACTATGTTATTAAATAAGTATTATAATTTATTTAAAAAATTTTCCTGACACAATTAAGGGTCAAAAGAAGCACCCAATATTATTGTTTAATAATATATGAAGTTTTATTTAATATATAAAATTAATTAATTAACTTAATTACATTATAATTCAATTTTACATATATAATTATAATATATGTTTTGTAACTAATTAATTATTAATTTATAATTATTAAATACATAAAAATGCGCCATTATTTGTAGAATATAAAATATATTATGCTTAATTTAAATGTATAAAAATTTATATAACAATAAAATTAATATAACACTTATTTTTAATAAGATACATATATAATTTTATTATGCAATAAAATGTTAATTTATATACATAAAATACAATTCTTACGCCCTTTTTCAGGTCCAATAAATTAGCATATAATCTACTGGGCTCCTGGTATAGCCTGGCTGACAGGTGATTTCATTTTTGAATATGAATTATAAAAGTCGTATTTTGCCAATTTTTATTCTTTTTGAGCTCAAGTGTATCCACTACAACTTATGTAAGAATAATAAGTATTTTTATTGAAATTTACATGAGAAATTATGCCTATTATTCAAAATCAAACTTTCTCTAATGGTGTTTTTCAATCATTATTTCAATTCATATCAATAAAAAACATTTCAATTTGCTGATGTTTTAGTTTTTGATATCCCGAAGGTTTATATCTCAGGTGTACTATTCACGAAATTATTAAAAATATAATTTTTGAAATACATGATAAACTTGAAAGTGAGGAGGCATTAAATTTTTAAAAATAAATTCTAAATTCAGGATGGATAGTATTTTTTCTATTTTCACAAATGAACAATTTTTTGTTTCAATAAATCCAGAAAATAAATTTTGTTGTAAGCATACTATATTAGATTTATTTTGATTTTACATACTATATTCTCAAGATTTGTGTTTAATATTTCCAATGAAAGTTAATTTTAATGTGAATTTTAAGTAAGCTTGAAGAAATTTAATAAATAGGCATATTGGATATGTAAAATAATATTTTGCTCCAATCTTGAATAAACCCGGGCTAAAAAATATCTTGAATAAGGTTTTTGTGGGTCAATTTGGATTTAAGTAGGTTTAAGTGAGGTTTAATAAAGGACAGATAAAAGGCTAACTTCATTACTAGTGACTTTTATCTCAAAATAGTTATAAAATATGTATCATTCTGGAATCAAGCTTCAATAAATTTGACTTCAAACAGAGATAATTTCTAGAAGCACAACACCATATTTACAAAGGTGTAAAATACCTCAAATATTTCTCCTAATATAGCAAGGCAAGGAATCTACTAAATTCCCATTTGAAACGAGGATTTATATTTTGAATTTGAAATTGAAAAATGGAATGTTATTTTCCAATTTAAATATATATTAGTCATTTTACCAAAAGTTTTCAGTAATAAGATTGAATTTTGATGGTATTTTATTGTATATTAATCATTTTGAGGAGCCATTTACTCAAAATTACTGGTTTTGGTTCTGATATTCCATGTGAAATTCATTACAAATCTTTTTGAAAGTGAATAGTTGACATATTGGATATGCAAAAGCATATGTTAGATCAAAGTGAGCTCAAAGGGAGTTCAATTCATGATCAAATTAGGATTTTGCAAGATCAAACGGTGATCAATGTAGGTTTATCTTCAGCTCAATCTGTGATAAATCTCTGACTAAATGTAAGGCCAAACAATTTTCTCCATGGTGATGATGTGTACATAATTCAGGAATAGATTTGTGGCTCAACGGAGTTTAAGCAAGGGGTATTGCTAGCAATACCCCCCCAAATTTTCTGTGGTGAATAAGAAGTCTATGGAGGGCAAGTCAAGCAAGGGCAAGAAGCCTGAAGCTAAAGAGAAAGGCAAGGATGTAAAATCAGTTAATTTTTCAGTTACTTGTGCAGTGCTGTATTTTAAAGTGAAAGAAGGAGCAGTTGAAGTGCCACTTACCGCAGAACATTTAGAAATGTTTGCAGAGAAGCACAAGAAAATGGCCCCACCAACAATTAGTAGGCCAAGAAGAGCTAGTGCTAGGTATGCAAATCCAGAGGATATGGAGGAAGTAGGGTATACTACTAGAGAAAATACACCTGCGCCTATGGAATATGTTGAAATGGATGGTATAGAACCTGGTGGGTATGGTGTTGATTATCAGGTAGAAGAACAACCTGTCACAATGGAAGAGCCAGAGGTAGTACAGCAAAAGGCAGTGCCTGCTGAAGGAATTCCAGGAGCGAGGCATAATACTCCAAAGAACACACCTGGAAGAGCAAAAGCTGGTGTGAAGGGGACACAAACTAAATATAAAATTCAGCACCCAGTTCACTCTGATTTTCCTAAGGCAGCTGAGGATTTAGTTTCTCAATGTTCAAAAACTATGGTTTCAGTTCCATTGGGGGTGCTGACAGAAGTAGTGCCAGATGTGGCAAATAGAATTGTGGATAAGTGCAGGAAGAAAAGGATTGCTAATTGGGCTGAATTTGATGTAGGAGAGCAGTCATTTGAGCTAGTTGTTGGATTGCCTAGGTTGCCACATTATGCAGGTCCCTTAGGGTATTTGAAGATAACTGTAAATGGTAAGCAGATTAGAGCGTTAGTGGATACAGGTTCAAAAATCAATGTGGTTTCAGCGGATGGTGCTGTGCGGCTGGGTCTTCCTGTAAAAGATGGTGATGGCACTTTCACAGGAATCGGTGGAGGTAGGCTGCCTGTTATAGGTGTAGCAGAGTATGTATGCACTAGAGTTGCAGGAGAAACAAGAGATATTCATTTATATGTTCCAATGGGTGTAGTTAAACCAGCTTTAGGCACGCAATTTTTAATGGATTTTTCTGAAACCATTGATTATTGTTTGAATAATACTATTGGAATAAGGATTATGGGTGATGATGGAATTCTAGTGACAGAAGTCTTAGTAGCGCCTAAGGATGGTGGCTGGGAAACTAAGTAATCTGGAGCTGCAAGATTGGAGAAAGAAAAAGAGATTTATGAGGAATTCTCAGAGGATGAGATGGGGAAACCACTAGGAAGACTCCAACATTTTCATTAGGGACTGGCATTTTAGGTGTTACTATCTTCCAGAATGAGAGGAACCCAGATAGTGACCAGTCAGTCCAACAAGAGGGGATATGTAAAGTGGTAATTCATAGGTGTCTTGGTAATACTACAGTAGAATGTATTATACCTAAGCTATTTGATTTCTTTTATTATGGATTTTGTTATACTTATATTAAAAAGAAAAGACAAAAACAGGATTTATGTACAACCCGTAGTTATATTAGAAAGGGTATGATTTTAAGTAATGAAGGAAGCAGCAAGCGCTTTTTTGAATCAAATTATAAACCAGTAGCTGTCAAGGTTAAACCAGTAAATGTACCGATTCCGGATTTGAATCCTGCTTTTCAGAGGCCGGAACTGTCTAGGAATCTTTATGATACTCCTTTAACAAAGTTTCTGCCTGAATTTACACCTACTGGTAGAATCACATAGGAGAGGCTTCAGATGCTTAATTTTGGACCAAAGGATTGGTTATCTCAAGAAGAAAAGAAGTTATTTTTACATGTTATGGTTCTTAGGTAGAAGGCTATTGCGTTTTCTGAAGGGGAAAGAGGTTTGTTGAAACACTCTTACAGTAAACCTTATATTGTTCCAGTTATACCTCATGCGCCATGGAAGAAGAAGGCTTTTCCAATAACAGTGGCTATAAGAGAAGAGTATACGGAATTTATTATGGAACGTTTAAGGTCTGGCTTTTATGAACAGCCTATGTCTAGTTATTCAAATCCAGTGTTTTGTGTTGTTAAGCTGTGGTAAATTGAGGGTTTTTCATGATCTTAGGAAGATGAACAAGGTCACGGTAAAGGACACAGGAATGCCACCAACACCTGGAGAGTTTGTGGATTCTTTTGCGGGATGCGCATGTTATAGATTAGGTGATATCATGGGAGGATAAGATGAGCATGAATTGGATGAATCATTCAAGCCCATGACTAAATTTAAAACACCACTGGGACATTTCAGGTTGACAAGGTTACTGCAAGGCGCAACAAATTCTGTGGCAGTATACCAAGCGCAGATGATGTCAATACTGCAGGACAAAATTCCAGAGCATGTGGAGAGTTTCATTGATGATGGCACTATAAAAGGACCAGCCAGTGACTATGATAGGGAAGTGTTAGAGGAGAATCCAAATATTAGAAGGTTTGTTTGGGAATATGCGATTACCCTGGAGAGAGTGCTATTTAGGATAGAGGAGGCAAGATTAAAAATCTCTTGTTCTAAGTTTGCTTGTTGTATTCCAGAGCTAGATATCGTGGGACATGTGGTATGCAAGGATGGGAGTATCAATGCCAAAAAGTAAAAGAATAAGGTGCTTACATGGCTGAGACCAAGAAATACTAGGGAAGTTAGAGGGTTTTTAGGAATTTGTACATATTTAAGAATGTTTATTTGAGATTTTGCTTTGCTGTCTTCACCTTTAAGGTGCTTAACGAGGAAAGATGTTGTATGGGATTGGACTGAGGAATGTGAAGAGTCATTCAAGTTATTAAAAAGGATTGTAGGGAAAGATATCCTTTTGAAAAGATTGGAGTATGGACCAGGCTCTGGGAGAATTACTCTAGCGGTGGACTCTAGTGTGTCCACAGTAGGCGCAGTTTCGATGCAGGAGGATGAGGAAGGTAATGACAGACCTGTCCTTTACAAATCTAAGACTTTTACTAAAGTGGAGTCTTGATACTCTCAGTGTAAGCTGGATTTATGCGGAGTAGCAAAAATGCTTAATAAGCTACAGTGAATGCTTTGGGGGCAACAATTTGAGTTGCAGGTTGATGTGCTATTGTTGGTGCAAATGATTAGTAGCCTGAATTTTCCAGATGCGCCCATGACTAGGTGGGTGGCTCAGATTATTTTATTTTATTTTGACTTAGTGCATAAGCTAGGAAAGTCTTTCATGATGCCAGATTTGTTATCCAGAAGGCCGTTGTATGAAGAAGACTTGGAAGCTGAGGAATTTGAAGAAGATAAAAGATGGGTAAAGGGGATAGATTATTGTTATGAAGAATTTGATAGAAGCTTCCACAAAGACAATAAACTAGTAGTGTTACAAAGCGTCTGCAAAGATGATAAGCCAGTAACGTTACAGGGCGTCTGCAAAGACAATAAACTAGTAGTGTTACAAAGCGTCTGAAAAGACAATAAAATAGGTGATTATCACACAAAGGTAGTCTGCAGCTAGATTTAGGGAACGCCAAAGTTAATGTAGCAACAAGGAGTGCGCTGGAAGAGACAGTGAAAGAATCAGATGATGAAGACAAATCAAGGGGAAGTCAAGATAGTAATACTCATCCAGAAAATGAGGATTATTCTGAAGATGATGCACCTGCTGATGAAGAAGCAGAATTGTTAAGGTTATATCTGGAAGGTAGTAGTCAACCATATTTTTTCTATGAAAAGGTTTGGCGCAATATTGAGAAGCATGGTAAGAGTTATTTTATCAAAGATGGGAAGTTATGGAGGAATCAGTCTTTGCTTCCTCAGTTAGTCATTCAGACTAGGCAAAGGAAGGAGAAAATACTCAGGGATTTGCATGAGAATTTAGGTCATAGAGGTCAAGATGAGACGTATCGCAGAGTCAGTGAAATATTCTGTTGGCCCAATATGAAGAACAAGGTAAGAGATTGGGCTAAATCTTGTCCAGAATGTCAGCTTAGGAGTTACAGAAAGCCAAAAGAGAAAGGTAGAGCAACAGGAAAAGATACTGTTTTTGGTAGGATCAGTTTAGAGGCAGTTCATATAAAAGAAGGGTGCTTTAAATACTTGGTAGTAGCCAGGGATTATCTATCAGGATGGGTCAAAGCAGTGCCATTTGTAAAACTTAAGGCAAGCAATGTAGCTTAATTCTTAAAAAGAGAATGGATTTATAGGTATGCGGTAATGAAAATGGTAACTGTGGATGGAGGCGCTGAATTTGCTGAAGAATTCCAAGATTAAGTCAAAGATATAGGCGCTAAGCTACGAGTTTCAACACCATATTTTCCTGAAGCAGAAGGAATGGTAGAAAGAGGGCATCAAGTTATAAAGGATGCATTGATTTAGTTATGTGGAATTAATGGTGCAAAGTGGAAGAACTACTTTCCATTAGTTTTGTTTGCAGATGGGATTTCAGTTAAAAGTACAACTGGGTTTTCACTGTATGAACTTATGTTTGGTCAAAGGGTGGTACTACCTATTGATCTATATGCTGGATATTTTCTACGATGTGATTGGGATCAAGTGTGCTTGACTGAAGATTTAATTTTAGCAAGGTTAGCACAACTTGAAGGGAAAGATGAGTTCATGGAGAAGGCATATGATAGAATGATGCAGATCCAGGACAAATCATTTAAATATTGGGATGAGCGTTTAGAGCATAGATTGAGGAAGCCATTGAGCCCAGGAGATTTGTTTTTGGTCTATAATAGAAGTCTAGAAAGCCAATGGGGTAAAATGTTTTCTGACAGATGGAATTGTCCTTATAGGATAAGGAAGCAAATAACTGGAGGTTCTTATTTACTGGAGGAATTGGATGGTACTGAATGGAAGCAACATGTAGCGGCAGATCAGATCAAAAGATTCTACTCAAGAGATGCTCCAGTGGTACAGGATAAACTCCAGAATGAGGGAAAACTACCAGAATAACCTCCAGGAAGAGGCTAAAATATCAATGATCTTTTTTATGATTTTTTATGTTTCCTCTAGGAAGAGGTTATCCTAACAAGTTATGTTTAAGGTTAATTTTCCTAAGAGGACTCACAGAAGGCTTTGGTGCAGTTGTGACAGGTAGAGGGCGCTAGCTGGAAGCTAGGAGGACTATGGCTGAACAGGCAACTGACATAAGCACTCAGATGAGGGCATAGAGAAAAATGAAATCTTATATTTTCATTGTTTGAGGAGACATGACAAAATAGGAAAAGGGATTGAAGGAGATGCCTACCATGTAAATTTGAAAGACACTGGGAATTTAGCCAATGTTTTAATCAACCAGGAGTGGAATAATGATTTATAGATGGGGTGCTCTACAGTTCAATACTTATTTACATAATGTATTTTTGTATTGCAGTAAAGGTAGTAAAATTTTCAATGTTTAAAGTTTATTCTATGATTTTTACAGGGTCTATAGTATTTTAAAGAAAGTAGAGGGAGAAAATTTAAGAGCTCCAAATTTAAAAGACAACTAATATTGAAGACAGGTGTAAAAGAATAGTGCCATGTCTAGGATGTTTATTTAAAGGCATAGTAAAAGATGGAGACTATGTACAGGGATATTGGAAAAAGAAGGCTTATAGGGAAAGCACTAGTGGATTATTCAGCTTTTTTGTTAAAGCTATTAGGATATCCTTTCCATTCTTCAGGCATGAAAAAGCAACAAGGATCGGCAGGGAATCCAAGAATAGTCAAAGAACTTATGTCATTCATTAGCTGACCTATCATTTCTATATGAGTATAATGAGCTTCAAGCTCAGCATCAGAAAAGTCAGGTGCCTGATTATAGGATAGAGAAATAGTGTCATATATAAGGCAAAGTCTGGAAAATATTTGCATGGAATGTACAAAAGGTAGTGGAATAGGAACCCATCCCAGGGAGATGGATTTGCTGAAGCCTACAAGATAGAACAAGAGTAAGTAGGTAATGGAGGAATAAGTATAATGAAAGGAACTTACTTGCTAATAAGTTGTGGGAGAGCGCTGACAGAAAGGAAATATTAACTGTGTCTGGAGCAGCTGTAGAGGAGCCTGAATGCATAGAAGCATTGGAGCTTCCGGCAGTAGAAGGTGCAGTTCTAGGCTGAATGGATATTTTGTGCCTGGAATAAGTAGGAAGTGATGATGATTTGTAAGGGACATTATTAATGGGAAAAGAATTAGCGTTGGTAGGACTAATAGTGGTTATTATAGGAGTGCTACTGGTGGAACTAGGTGGGAAAAAATGTAGCCAGTAGGCTGAGGACTATTTTGGTTTAGGGAGGTGTTACAAGTCTTATGATATCTGAAACAATTATTGCAGGCAGGTCTAAAGGAGGCATACCCCCGAGGTCTAGAAAAGATGCAATGGAAATTGCAATGTTTGAAGAAAGATCACGCTTGATCTCTGGGAACAGTGCGGTATTGAGTCATGATACTAAGATGATGGAAATGTTGATTATTAGATGGGCTATTAATGGGCTAAGAATGGAATTATAGAGAAAGCATCAGTTGCACAATATCTGAATTGAGCACTGAATGGCCTCTAAGGAAGATGTGAAGTATTTTTGTCATAGAAAAGGGAGCAAAGGGAAAAGCAGAATCTTTTGCAGTCAAGGGAAAGTCTTATATTGTGAAGATCTGAAGATTTCAACAGAACTCATGCGTATATGATGCAGAGGATTTATTTGCTGCCATAGGGAGTAGCACTGATCTTAAGTTTTTTTGTTTTTTGTTGTTTCATCTTTCAGAAGCACTTAGTAAAAGGGTGTGCTGGCAAGTTTGGAAGAAGGATGATTTTTTTTTGGCAGCTCATCTTGTAGTTGAAGGGCTCTCACAAAGAATTGAAGATGAGAATATAAGATATTTTATTACTTTTTACAGGCTATGTACATGTTATAGTAAGAAGGATGCAATTTAGATGAAGGAAAGAAGATTTTTTTTAATATTCTGTGTCATCAAAGATTGGGATGCGGAAATCCCAGTCATTAACAGCCTCTTTCATGTTTTGTTGAAAGGTAGTAATTAGCTGTGTGCATTGGTTATACTCGGTGCGAGTATAGACCAGGACTGCCTCAAGGAATTTCTTGACGGCATTGAGCATGTTGTTCATTCTTTGCATGGTTTCATCAAATGGTGCGCAGGAAATATGCTCTGAAAATTCCCAGTTTCAAGCCATGGTGGGCTCTTCCTCGTTGTCAAATGAAGGGGTATTGTTGATGGGACAATCATCCAGGATGATGGCATCACCAGCTGGCTGCATGGCAGTCCAGTCAGGAGTTGGTAAACAAGGTGTGCACTCCAGAAGAGGAGCGGCATCCCAGGAGGGATCTTCTTCCAGACCAGGAAGGAATAGTGATTTTTTTGGTGGAGGAGGCGTCTCAGCGTAAGGAGTGGCTGACACATCCTAGAAAAGAAAGGAAGGGTATTAGTGTTAGGTCAGAAGAGGAAGAAGAAGAGAAAGGAGCTTACAGTATGGATACTCTCTTCTGAAAAGAGTGATCTAGGAATTGAAGTGACACTACTGGGAGTAGGTTCTTGGAAATCAACCTTGAAATGTTTGTTGCCAGGTGGTGTAGCTTGTGCAGGTGCAGGGCCCTTGATAGTCATCTGACTCATCATGTCTGTGGTAGAGGCATTTGGGTCTAGACACACAAATGTGGGTGGCCCATCGTAGCTACATTTCTTTTTGTGACTTTTGCAAAAATTGCATGACTAGGAGAAAAAGTAAATGGAAGTTAGTAATTATAGCAAGAAAAATGAAGGAAACTTACATTAAAATAAGTGTTGTCATGGTGGGCTTTTGAAAAGTGGCAGAGGGTTATGCCATTTTTGATGCAGCAGGTGCATCTTGTCCTACCCATCAGCGTAGTGACTGGCTTCGTTTGGAGGAGCAGTAGGGGGCTGCTTGCGTACAAACTGTTGGATAGCACTCACAACATTGGAGGTATTCTTGGTATTAATGGTAGTGTTTCTTGTGTTTGTTATTTAGAAGTTATAAATAAAAAGGAATACAAGAATATAAGAAGGTATAAATATGTAATAGAATAAGAAGGAAATGATAGTGATGATTTATAGAAAATGGAGAAGAATTTGGAAGATGGAGGAAGGAAAATCTGCAAGGTGCAGGGTATTTATAGGCTCCTGGGGACAGTCGGGAGTAGAGGGAGGATGTGGTACGTGCATTCCAGGTAACTTATCTTTTGGACCAATCAGCTTGTGTAGCCCAGGAAGAATAAAGGGGAATCATAGCACAGTAGATAGTGCTATTATAAATATTTAATTATGGTTTTCAAAGAAAAAAGGGAAATAGAAGCACAGAAGAAGATTTAGGGTCTGTGAGCTTGGATTTTGTAGCAAGATGTGCCACACAAAGGGAATTGTGTGTTATCAACTTAGGAGTGCAAGCGCTGAAAATTATGGATTTGGATTTTCTAATATCAGTGTGTTATTTGTTAAGGAAGGAATTATGGCTCAAGGAAGGCCTTAAGTACATAGTATACTGCACAGAGGCTAGTGTGGTAACTTACTGAAACAGGTAATGTAAGTTGCAGAGGCTAACTAGTTAAGTGAATTGTCAAAACTATGGACTTAGTAATGAAGCAAGGAGGATGGTGACTCAATCACAAAACTACCCAAGAGTTGAAGAGACAAGGATCAGCACTGAAAGGTGTCAACATGGGAAGTAGGGCTGAAACAATGCAAAGGTACAGTCATAAGCGCACATGTGGAATATGAGTGAAACAAGTTAATACTAGTATTAGTAAGCATAGGAGACAGCGCTGGAGATCCACTAGGGAACTGTGTCTGGAGAGCTGAAAAATATAAGAAGGAAAGGCTATCTAATAGGAGGGGAGTAGTAGCCATTAGGTAGGAAAATTATTAGTCAAATCAGTCAATAGATTACAAAAATTAGAGCTTCATATTATATACTTTCAAAATATATTGTGATATATAGTGATTTGTCTATTATGTGATTACTCTGATAACAGTAAGAGATTGGATTTTTCTGTGATTAACTATTTAAGAGCATATTGAAGATATTCTGAGTCTTTTAGAGTTTGTGTGTCTGTGTGTGTATTTCATATAGTATAGTGAAAAGGTGCCACACAAAGAGAATATATAGATTCAGTAGGATAAACTATTATTAGAGTTATTTTATTGCTATAGTAAGGCATATTCAAAGAGAGCTCTTCAAGAGGGAGTAGCTGTGGATACTAGCGCTTATTAAGAATAGAAATATCCAGATAGTAATATTTGTTTTTCCTTATCTTTTAAACTCATCTCTCAAATTATAAACTATCTAGTCAGATATTAGTGTTAAACATTATTGTGCTATCTTTAAAATAAGAGTGGCAGGTGCTTCATTTTAGAAATTGAAAAGAAGAGCCAACCCCTCTTGCATTGTTTCCACTGCTTAGTGCTTTAGAACTTTCTACAATTCTTGGTGGTTGTAGATATATTTTAAAATTCATTGATTATTGTACAAGTTATTCAACAATTTTTTTGATGAAATCTAAATCAGATTTCTTTTTTTAATTTTCTTAAATACCAACATGAAATTGAGAATAAGTTGGAGAGAAAAATTAAATATCTAAAGTGTGATTGGGGAATCGAATATGGTTTAGGACAATTTGTCAAGAATTTGAATGAGTGTGTTATTACTTGGGAGCAGGATCCTGCTAGAAAACCTTAACACAAATCTGTTGCTGAAAAATTCAATAAAACACTCATCAATAAATTTTTTACTGTCTTAATATATTCTGAGTTTCCAACTGAGCTGTGGGGTGAATGTGCTATGAGTTCCAATACACTTTTAAGTTTTTTACCTCACTCAAAACTTTAGTTTTGTGTGCCACAAGAGAAGCTCAATTCTTTGATACCTGGTAATGGGACTTACTCCATTGATTACAATTTCATAAAACATTTTGGAATTTCTTTCTATAAGACTAAATGAAAAAGAAAATCATCCAAGAAAACTTCAGTATAGGGGTGCAGAATGTTCTATTGTGGGTTTTGAGCCAAACTCAAAGAGTTATCAAATTTATGATAGAGTGTGAAGAAAAATAATTATTTCCAGAAATATCAAATGTTTTGAATCCAAAAATTATTTTTGTAATAACTCCATTAAAACTCATGTTCCCAACTATAATTTCCTTCCTCTTTCTACTGATATTAACATGTTGAAAGAATCATTTTTTCTTACTGCTCCTCTTTCAATCACACCATTAAATTCATCAAGTAATAATGTGTCAGCTGATTCTGCCCCACCCCCTGTCCCAGGTAGTGAACAGGATTCATTCTGTGACAGAGCTGATGACTCAAAAACTCTACAGAAACGTCTAAATATTACCATTAATCAACATACTCATGAACCAACTTTTGCTGTTTTTACAAGTGAAGAAAGTGATTCAGAAGTATTTGAATCTCACACTCAAAATAGTAGACCTGTTTGTACCAGAAAGATGCCCTATTACTACAGTTTTTCTGCCACTTTTACACCTGATAATCCAACCTATAAGAAGGCATTGAATAATCATTATTCCAAATTGTGGAAAAAAGATATGGATGAATATTTTGAATCTCTCTGTGAAAATCAGGTTGGTGACCTTGTGAATAAAACCAAGGATATGAAAGTTATTGTAAGGACTTGGGCTCTTACTAAAATACACAATGAATTAGGTCAAGTGACTAGGTATAAAGCTAGATGGGTGGCACTGGGTAATCTTCAGAAAGCTGTTATAGACTATGGTGAGACATATGCATCTGTGGGAAGGACTGAAACCTTTTGGTCACTAATCTCTCTTGCTGCAGCCAAAAATTGGCACATACCACAATTTGATTTTTCAACCAAATTTCTTCATGTTGTCATGAAGGATGATTTATTTGTTACTCAATTAAAAGGTTATGAGATTTGTGGTGAAGATAAAGTGTGGATATTGAAAAAATCACTCTATAGAACATGTCAAGCTCCTAGACAATGAAAGGAATGTTTTGTTGAAATAATGACTAAATTGAAGCTTATTGAATTAGAAGGAGATAAATCACTATTTATTTTTTGTGAAAAAAATGATTTTATCTTTTTTCATCTACACTTCAATGATGGTCTTGTGTTCTCCAACTAAACTTTTTGTGCTCAAATTTTTCATCAAAATCTCTGTGAACATTTCAAAGTTAAATGTACTGATAATCCTACTTATCATCTGGATATCAAAAATTTTTATCACAACAACTTTATTTCTCTCACACAATAATCTTAAATTGATGATTCAGCTAAAAATTTTGGTGTGGCTAATTGTGCTTGGTTAACAACACACTCAACAGTCACATACTCTCCTGTTAATTTTTCCCCTGAGGAGACTAAGGAGGGTAAGAATCATCTATATCAGAAGCTGTTTGGTTCCTTAAATGATCTTGCTGTTTCTACCTGTCCAGATATTAACCAAGCTTTAAATTATTTGTCTAAATACAACTCTAATTATTCCCCATCCCATTGGCACCTGTCTCTAAAACTTTTGCAATATGTTGTGACCAGAAAAAATTTTGGGATTAAATTTCCAAGAAATACCAATGATACTGTTCTAACATCATTTAGTGATGCCAACTATTTCAATTTCAAATTGACAAGATGCTCTATCACTGGCTATGTTATACTGCTCAATTGTGGTCCAATATCTTGGAAAAGCCATTTCCAAAAGGCAGTTTCTTTATCAACCTCCAAAGCTGAGTATATTGCTATGTGTGACTGTGCAAAGATGTTGATCTGGCTTTCAAAACTTTTCTTCTCTCTAAATAAAAATATTTCTCTTCCATTAATCTTATCCAGTATTAACACTACTGAAATATTTTGTGACAATGAGGGTGCAATATTCTTGACAAAAGAAGCTTAAACTAATGAACAATCAAAGTCCAATGATGTTCAATATCATTGGTTGCGTCAAAAGGTTCAACATAATGAACTTTGCATTAAATATTGTCCAACTACTGATATGTCCACTAAACAAAAACCTTGCAATTGCTTTGATAAGGAAAAGAAATCTCTGAATTTGATCATGTATGAATAAGGGGGGGTGTTGAATGATGTTGAAGGAATAGAGTGCTAATAATTAATATAATTATTGTGGAGTCTATTTTATTTTCTTTATCCATGATTATGTGTAAATTTTCATAAATTATATATTTATTTTCTAATCAATCGGTCAGCATGTACTTGTATGGTATTGGTATATATAGTCATGACTTAGTACTCATGTCTCTATCCAATATTCTTACTTTACAACAACCAATACTTACTTATCTTCTTGGTTTTCTCTTATTTCTTTATTTCATATTTCATTAAATGGCATTACTTATATATGAACAGAATAAATGACTTGATTATTCACTGGGAGAGGTGATTGATAAAACTTATCATTCAGGTATTCAGCTCATGGCATATAACTTATAGTGATTATTGTGCATTAAATAAAGGTTGGATCATTGATAGGTATGTGGATAGCCAGACAGCAATTAAATCTGGTTGGCTTATCATTTAAGAGGGGCTGGGGACTAGGTGGTAGTATGTTTTGGTTAGTGTGAGGCATCTTTAATGAAAGATTGTTATTTATTTTTTGTTAAAAAACAATAACAAGGGGAGCTGAGAGGTAAGGGATGGATAAGGGGGGAAAGTGAGGGTGTTGAAGATTCTGTGGAGGGAGGAAAGGGGGGTATAAAATTACCAAAAAGAGAGGAAAGGGGGGTATTGAGGATGCCAAGGAGGGGGGAAAGGGAGGAAATGACCAGTCCAAGGGGAAAAGGGCGAAACTAACATTCCAAGGAGGGGAGAAAGGGGGATATTACCAATCCAAGGAGGGGGAAAGGGGGTAGAATTACCAGTGCAAGGGAAAAGGTGAGATTGAAAATTCCAAGGAGGGGGAAAGGTGGGAAAGGTAGGAAAATGACCAAATTATAAAGGGATAAAGAGTATTATGATGGAGAGAAAAAAAGAAAGAGAAAATATAGAAAAGAAAGTTTAATAATACCTTTATAATAAAAAGAAACCAGTGAAAAAAAATTTAGATAAAAAAAAGAAAAAAATGACAAAAAAAATTAATAATTAGCAAAAATTAAAGTAAAAAGAAAAAAATGACTTACTTGGAGAGACAAGTTGAGATAAAAATTGAATCCAAATTATTTTAGGGATAAAAGAGGGGAGGAGGAAGCTGATATGAGTGATGAAAGAAAAAAATGACTTAAAAATCATGTGATTTCAGAAAATTTACAATCTCATGTTGAGTTGATGAAGGAAATTAATGAGGCTTGAAAAAAAGTGACTTTAACAGCAAATTCAAAATAAAAGTCAATATGCAAAAAAATAGCCATTCCAAGTGAATAAAACACACAACTTAATCATTTGATGAGTATGAAAAAAATTAAAAAGGTTGTGTTGAGAAATTTTGAAGTGTTATTGGCATAATGATGGAGCTTATCCTAATGGAAAGTAAGTTTTGTGAATCAGGGGGGAGATCTGGTGCAGGTTTAGGATCTACTTCTTCATAAAGACCATACCATTCATCCTTCAAAGAAGCTAGTATATTATGGAGTATTATGCAAGTCATTATCCAAAATATTTCAGTTTTGATGTCCATTTTTTTTGAAATTGGATTCTAAGCTCCTGGAGACTATAAAATCTTCCCTTTAAAATTCCAATAGCATGTTCTATTCATACTCTTTATTGTGCAAGGTGATAATTAAAGGTTTTTTGGGTCATTTTCTAAAGTTCCACCTTGAATATCAGGTATAATGTACTCTCCACTTGCATAAAACATGATAAAACATTTTTTTCCAATCAAAATAATGTTTTGAATCATGAGCAGGCTTTTGAATCAATGGTATATTTGTACCATCAACAAATACAACATAGCCAGGGAAATCTTCAGCTTTCATTACTTGAGAGGACACTTAGTTGCTGTTGTGGAGTTATCCAAGCAATTTTTTGAGACTTGAGGGAAAGGATGGCAATCATACAGTGATTTTCGTATAATACCACAGTACCATATCCTATGGTAAAGAGATATTCCAAAAGTATTATAGAAGCACCATTTCCATTTGATCCAAAGCAACATAGTGCAACAGCAATTTTAATGGTAGGATCACACTATTTATTATGAAAATTTTTATGAAAGATAGTGTGGTCACAGATAAGTTGATAGATTTTAATGAAGGAATAAGGAGAGTTTTAAAAGAGGAATTTGGAGAATTAAGAGACAAGTTTATTTGGGATCATGAACAATATTTGGCCCCATTTGGCTGATGTAACACATTTTGGAAAGAATATACATATAAGCTAAAGTGATTTTCAAATCAGATTCAGAGTCAGAATAATCAATCAAAGCTAAAGCAATAGCATCCATAGTTGATGAAAGTCTCTTCCTAGTAGAGAGGTGCTTCATTATTGTTGTTTGAAGGCTTAGGTGATGAAGGAAGCAGATATCTATCACCAAATTAGAAGGGGGAAGGTGTAGATAGAAAATAATATAAAGTTTTTTCCACCAAAATTAAGTAGCATAGAGTAAAGAGAAACATAAAGATGGCATCCACAATTATATTTCATGTGACTTGCTTAAAATCAATCATGGATGTGATGAATTTGGGATCAGGAATTAGGAATGGAAATTGGAGTATGAGAGGAAGGATAATGCATTGTTGTGCTTTCCTTATCCACTATCCTTTGGGCTAATAGATAAGAGCCCTCAACAATTAATAATTTCTGATCTAGGGAAAAAAATCCTGATCCCTAAATCTGGATTCCTTCATATTGATACTTCCTAATAAATACACAGTAGGTTTTATAATATGCAAATAATTACTCTTTTTAGAATACAGGTTTTTTTAAATTACTGCTCTAATTATTTTTAAAATGGAAATTATAAATGTTTTAAGCCAAAAAGCTGAAGGAAGAAGAACCTTCACTATCAGATAGCCCCTTATTAATATCATGGATCTCAAAGGAAGAACATTGAAAAAATAAATAGAATTGGGTTGAAAGTGAAAAAAAAAGTTTGTTTTACATAGCAGGGAAGGCATCATATGCAACTTCTTGGTGGGTGCAAGTTTGGAAGTGCTTTGGCACTCATGAAAGGATAAAAAATTTGAAAATTGATGCAATAGTTGGGTGAGATAATAAGGTGCTAATAATTTGATATTTTATTTTATGATTCAATTTCTTATCCTTTTTATATTTATGTTGTTTGTTTGGGTATAAAATTCCATTTTACAGACCTAGACAGGGTCAAAGTTGATCCATGAGGGAAAAATTGAACATCATTGTCATCAACTTTCAAATCAATCATTTTTACAATTAATGAAAAAGTGAGCTTTAAAAATGAAAAAAGAAGTTAAGGTGTAAAAGAAGTATTATTACCAAGAATATTAGTGAGATTTTGGTTTGGTTGAAAAAAGGAAATTTGACAATGTGGCAAAAATAAAAATTGTGCATAAAAGTACTAGATACTATGTTCCAACAGCTGTGCAGTGCCTGTCATTTTTTACTTGACAGAATTTTTTTTTAATGATTCAAGGTGAGAATGACATTTTCATGGAGTTTAAAATAGTTTATATTTCTAGTTGGCTCATTGGGAATGGAAGTAGACTTTTCAGTATTACCAAGATGGTGTTGGCATAAAGAAAAAAGAGAAGGGAAGACAGTAACTTTCTGAAAAAGCATACTTATCTTATGTCCTAAGTCATTATATTTTCTTTCCATATATTAATAATTTTTTTTTCCAATGAGTGAAGACTTTTTAGTAACATGGAAAACACTGAATCTGATCCAAAAACATATTCATTGATTTTTGATTTTTCAATCTCAACTAAGTGTAAAATACTTGGCCCAACTTGTGGGGAAGTCAAGGGATGTCATTTTTTCCACAAAAGTAGGAGAAATAACCAAAAAGGGGAATTAAATGATATAGAATTTTTCAAAACCTCATTTTGTAATTATGCATCACTGAATATAGTTTCTCTTTTTTTTCAATATATCTTCTGTCTTGGAGAGTGCCCCTAATAGTAGCTATTTACATAAAACATAGGTTCATTTTTATTTATATCTTTTTCCTGAATTAATCTATAAGTTCCATTAAATTTATACTCCTGTCTATTGAGTAGTGTTAAAGAAGTATCACTAAAATTTTTCAATCATTGGAACATAAGATCAAGTATGGAGAAAAAATTGATAACTTTAAGGGAAAATTGGTCAATTAAGCAGACAAATTTTTGAAACACCTTTCTGCTATTTTGCGCCAATTAATAAGCTAATATTTTTTCCTTTTGAAGATGGCTTTTGATATTCAAGGCTTAAAATTCATTTGTACACCAATGATAATCTATACACAACTTGAGAATGCCATTGACAAGAAGATTGAATATTTTATAAAGTTAAATGTCAATTATTGACATGTAGTTATATGTCTTAATTATATCACACACTTTACTCATCCTGATATTAAATTTAACATGAGTTAGTTAGAAAAACATGTTAATTCACCAGGTATTAATCTTTGAGTTACATTCAAGGGAGTTAGTTTTACAATACTAAAATGGAGCCTTATACAATTCACTTGTTTTTGTGGGTATGTTTCATTTTAGAATATAGACAATTATTGTTATTAAACTCCTGAGGGATATGTGAATGGAGATTGAGCTGAGATTAGGGGAGCAAATTATTCTAATATTGTGTATGTCTTCACAATTAATGGTACTTTCTCAATTTGATACTTCAAGGATATCACCTACCATTGGCTTAAGCACTTCAGAGTCTTGTAGTAAAGTAACTTTTGACATCATTCAAGAGGCTACTTAGTTGAAATTTCCTTTGATTGAACTAGGATATAGTTATAAAACCTCATTGATTCTCTTCTCCAATAATAAGGTCATATTTCCATTTGTCAAGACTCTTTATTTTACAAAAGAAAAAAACACATTGAGATCCATTTTCACTGAATTAAAGAGAGTTTTATAGCCTTAAAAATTGATCTTCAGTTTGTTTAAAGTGCTGAAATTGTGTCTGAAATGTTTACTAAATCTCTCAGTAAGAAAAAATAATCACTCTCAGTAAGAAATTTTTTTTATTGGATATGATTGATAGTAAAAAGGGGTGTGAAAAAACATAGATTATGTATTCTTTTCATGTCTAATCCTGTACACTTTTATTAATTATTTAATTTCATGATTATATCAGTATTATTCTATCACATTTTTTTCTCACATCATATTCTAGTTAATTAGTCTTGATTTTGAAGTTTCTTCTTTCATATAAAACCATATCCAACAGATTTCTTGGAAAACTTACTGTAAAAATAGAGATTCTCATTATTCTATATTTTCATCTCTGTTATTTCTCACTTATTATTTTTTATACCTTTGTAGATGAAGTATTATTTATTGGTTGCATAGCTTACTCTATTAATACTATTTTTTATTTTTTGTGCTCACTTTTTAATTAGGTACAAATGGCAGAAATTCACAAGGGAATTAGGGGAATACTAATAGAGTGCTATTATTAGGGCTTTTCAGTTTTGGAAATTTTGCACTTACTAATACACACTTATCTAAGTTTAAAGCTCCAAAACAAACCAGCCCTAACACTTGTCTATTTCAAAACTGAAATATGTCACTAATTTTACCCAAATCCACACTTTATCAATGAAAAGTACTGGTTTCAAAATAAAGGTCTGTTTAACTGGTATTTTGTTCCATTCATGTTCAGCACTTCACAGAATAAAAATTTATAACTCAAAACATCATACAAAATTTACATTCTTATATCATATAGTATTCATTCCATCCTCACTCTCAAATAATAGTAAATTCCATCAATACATAAATTCCATAGCTCTTAATATTCTCTTTGATTCTGATTATATTGCCAGATTTCCAGGGAAAACCTTCAGAAGAAATTGAAATTCCAAGTTCAAAAATCATTTGGAAAATTCAACAGTCCATATCAGGCATTAAATTGAAATCATGAAAGGATTTTTTTCTATTCTAAAGGAAATGGTCCTCTCACTTAGAAAAATAAGTTGAAATGAAAGCAGTGGTCCACCTGATTCTGTGTTGTGCTATACTTTATAACCAGCCAGCCTCAAATATCAATGGTTAGAGTTGTATGAAGATGAGGATGTTGACCCTCTAAAACTTTATCCAACACCTCCATTTCTCAACCTTCTTGAATAAGGGCAACAATTCTTCCAAACACACTAATACATTTTTAAAATTAATTCAAATTTAATCTTTAAAAATGCACTATTTAATGATTTTGCTTAGTCATATTTTTAGTTTAAAATGTATTTAAGCACCATGAAAGTCTGGTACATTGTTGGATTTATATTTTCAATCTAAAATACATTACTGTAAGTGCCTATTTACATTATTTACAATTTTATAAGTGAAAAATAACCTAAATTGCTTTTTTTAAACTTTTTTTTCTTAAAAACCTCAAGTCACAAAAAGTCGCCAAAATTTATTGAAAGCAAAGAAAGTTTTTTCACAAACCACTGTCAAACTTCAATGAAAATGTGTGTAAAAACAAGCATAAACATATGCAAAAACAAGGGAAAAAAGCAAGGAAAAACAAGTGCAGAATATGGGGTGTCAAAGTTGACAATATCAAACTTACAAACCAACACTTACCTAAGTCTGGATTTCTAGAACATACCAGTACCAACACTGGTGTATTTCAAAACTCAAAAAAGTCACTTGCTTAACTCAAATTCACATTTTCTCAACCAAAAGTTCTTGTTTCACAAAAATGGTAGATTTCACCCATTTGTAAGTATCATTCAATTCATATGCAGCACTCTGCCACAAAACACTTTATAATTCAAAACATCATATAGAATTTAAATTTTTATATCATATAAGAGTCATTCCTTCCTCACTCTCAATTCATTAAAAAATTCATCATTCTATTTATTTCATATTGTCTATGATTTCTGGCAGTATGTCTGCAAAATGTTACAGATATCATTTCAAAAATTATGAGCACACTGTAGATAAAAATTAAAATACTTTTTGGTATAGGACCAAGACTAACATAAATTTTTATTTTTGACTTTCCAGGGAAAAGTTTTGAATTGGTAGAAATAGAAGTGTCTACAAGGATATATGAGGAGGGAAGGGAGGGGGTGTTCAATGTTTTATGGAGTGAAGCAGCTAGTTGAATGGGGGAGTTATTTTATGAGGTCAACATGTGGTTGTGAGGAAAAAAGGTTATGATTTGAATTCAACTTCAACACCCATTTTTGAAATAAGTGACTTATTTTCAAAATTTAAGTGTTTTTTTGTAAGTTCAAATTTTCTAACTTTGAAACCCTCTAATGAGGGAAAAGGGAACAAAGGAACAAAAAACATTAGTTGAAACCCGAAAAAAGAGGTGTGAAAGTGACTTACCTGATGATTAATTGAGAAAGATGCAAGAGGATCACCAGAAGATAATGAAAAGAGGATTGATATATAGAGGAAAATGAAAAAGAAGGAAATATAGATTTTTGGAGGGAGACATGGGGAAAATGAAACAGTGAGAAATTAAATGATAGACAAAAATATGTGATTTGCAGCTATGGAGAGGGGGTACTGAGGGAGTTCTGTGCATTACAAATCCAAGAGATGAGGTGAGCAAGGAAGGGATTTGTGGTCAACATGTGGTTGTTTTTATTGTAGTTATTAGGTTAAGCTAGTTTACATGACAAGTGGTGTATTTAGTATGCTGTTACTTGTCTGGCTGCTCCTCATTCCTTCCAGAGAGTGGAACATTCCAGGCTAACATACCTGTGGGTTTGGGTACAAGATTAATAGGTTAGTAAAAATTAGTGACAAATTATCATTCCTGCCAGAGAGCAGCAGAGGCCAGGCTAAAATACCCATGGGGTCAGGTACTGGCACAATAGGCTATGGGTGTATTTTGAACCAGTAATTGCAAACCAGCTGTAAATCCTCTTTACTGAAAAATATCTTTTTCCTTCTTTCCCACTTTCTTACAGTCTCTCCTTTATGGTCATCACACAATCTCAATCTACATCTCTCCCCATAATGTCTGAATCCAAAAATCCTACTTCTTATACTCTCACTACACAATATAGGGGGTGGACTTGCTAGCAAGTCCTCAACCTGAACTCAGATGGAACTTAGATGGAACTCAGACTGAACTCATACTGAACCCATACTGAACTCTACTTGAACACTGTTCTGCTGAGTGGTGCTCATCCCTGATTGTATGGTTCCTTTATCAATAGCTCAATGTGTGTTCAATCTATGGTGAGTTTGGGGCCAAGGTTGTGGACTTGCTAGCAAGTCCACCCCCCATATTGTGTGGTGTCTAAATAAAAATACCAAGATTTCCCTCCTCATAGATCACAAAGTCAACAAGAACTAGTTGATTCTTTCCTCAGAGGCAAACCACTCTATAAAATGGTACAAAAAATCCAAAAATTCTTCAATAATGGTGTAATCTTGTTTGATGATGGACCAAATTTTAGCACCTGGTCTATTAATCTGGAACAAAAGCTTTGCACTTTTCTTCTTAAAAACAGATACTTGGCCAGTTTCATGCCAAATGAGATATTTAATGTGACTATTGGGAAAATTTAGTTTGATATTATTTTAAATTCATTTACAGAAATTCATAAGGTGGCCATGTCTTGCATTTTCCCAGCATATGAATCATATATGTTCTTGTTTAAAAGTAAAATTTTGTGTCTTGTGGATCAATTAAAACTGGTATAATAAATCTTTCAAAATATTTTTTTCACTTCTTCATCCACACATATTAATTCTCTCTTTGGTAAAAATATTTCAACATATGAAATAATGATTTGGAAAGGATAAAAATGTGGGAATGATTATCAACTGGCTTCTTCTTTAATGGCATAAATTGATTCAGTTCCCAGCTTGAAATTTCAGTTATCAGTCAATTTTATCAAAGAATTTATAATGATCCCTCAAATTTGAAATTATGTGAAATGGAAACTTTAGTCACTAATATTTTTCAAGCAATGAATGAAAAGAATTAAAATGTGTCATATTCCAATCCAGTATCATTAAAAACTGATATTCCTGTGATTTTTTATCCATATATTCCTTGCTCAGTCATTGAAGAGGTTGCCAAAACAAATTCAGCTTGGGTAAAATACAATGTATCTGGTTATTTTAGCTGTGGGAAGCCACATGTCCACTACCTCCATGACCAAGTAATACAACTCTGATGCACCTAACTTCCTTCATACTGGCAAAATAAACATTGGAGAATTCCATGTGCATTTTGACCCTTTTCTAGCTTATGGATCACTATTTTCCTAACTGCAAAATCAAAACCAGATTCCTGGTCCTTCTCAGAAAACCAATTCATATCTTCCTGGTTGTCTATTTTTTCAATTGGTTCCCCCATGTAATCAACTGAGTTTTAGACATAATCCAAGAGTTAAAATAATATTCACTTATCTTTTTCTTGATTATGTTTTAGCAGCAGAATCATTTCCAACAGCACTTGCTATTCAATTCACATCCTGGACCTCAGATGGTGCTTCTGGCCTGTTTGATACAAGTGAAACTGAACATTTAAGTGGTGTTTGTGCTTTACTTATGGATTTTCAAGGACTGACTAAACAAATAACTTTAATTGTGGCTACAAAAACTCCTGATACAGCACAACTCACAGGAATTTTCTCAATTTCTATTAAAGGTACAGATGGGAAGAATGTTAAAATTTAATGAATTTTTTACTGTACTACTTCTTTGTGGACTTTGATATCTGCTTCATAATTACTAATACAAGGTATAAAATCTGATTTTTACAATTAAAATAATATCTATGTATCAAAGCATGATGTTGTGTTATTTGTCTCTATCATTAATAATTAACACAAATGTAGTGTAGAGATGGATACCCCTATTGACAGTGATGTAATACAAATTACTCCACCCTATTATCTAGTCTCTTCTTCCAAACAAACTATTGGTATTCATCCACCATGATTTAATTAATAATTCCTTTCATTGAAAGATGATCCTTTAATGTACTGGAGTTGTGCTCTTGGACATGTTAGTCTTAGGGATACATGCAAGCTTTTATCTTCTGGAGTAGGCCTTGGTTTTTCATCATCTTTACCTGATGGAAAAATTAATTTTTAAACAAGAAGATTCACACAAAATTTAAATATTAGTTTGTTACTTACAACCAAAAGAATATTAGAGCATCTCTCTTTAGTATTGTTTGATTTACTAGGCCCATTTGAGTTTGAAAAATTTCACAGGGAATTATACTTGGTTTCTTTAGAGATGTCTTTACTACATACTCTTTAAGTGAAGTTATGTAGAATAAATCTTTTTTCTTTGAATTTTTTGTCCACTTCCTTTTTACAATGGAAAAAAACATTATATAAAGTAAAAAATTCAGATCAGGTAATAGAACTGAATATATTAATTCTTGATTTTTGAAACTATTAGAACAACATGGAATTTTTTTTGAGAATTCAATTCCATATCTCTCTCATAAAAATGGGAAAGCTGAAAGTCTCAACAGGACATTATCTGATATACAATTTTAAGTTTTATTTGAAATAAAATCAGAAAAAAAAAATTGGGTGTGTCATTTCTTTGGGAAGAATACCTTGATAATCAACTCCCTAATTCAAGAACTGGAAAAAAGACTCCATATGAAGCTTTTTTTGGTGTGAAACTTCAAATATATATCATTCAAGTTTTGGCATAAATAGCCTATGCAATTAGATCTTTAATGTATAGATTTTTTTGTAATTGGCTACATAGATGGTGGTAACAGTTTAATTTTTGGGACCCCTGACAAGAATAGTAACCCAATTGGTGTAGAATGACTGTTCTATAACTCTAAGCTATAGACACAGTGTAAGATTGGATGGCTCTCCTTTAATAACAAGAAGTTCCTGCGACTCTAATATTTAAAAGAAAGTTTAATAATGTGTGCAGTGTTATGAGTGAGAAAAGAGTTTATAAAAAGATAGATAATAAATAGAATTCTTGGAAAAATAATGGGAGAACAAGATGATATCACTTTCTGGATTGATCAAATCTCAGTAGGTTCTAGTACTCTAGGATACTCTTTCTTGGAGCACTCTCTCAAATACCATCCTTACTGTTCAAATAAAATAATTCTACTGCCCTATTACTTTACTATGTATACTCACATGCACACAATAATAAAGATATCCTATTCTACCTGTATATCTCTATACACTACTTACTAATTACTTCTAATCTATATCTATGTATATTTGTCTCCTCAATTCACTACTTTTCTTTAAAGAGTGTTACCTCTTTATATACCCCATATAATCAGCACCCTTCACACAATGCTTCCTACCCTATTGGTTCCCTTGCATAAGTTCAGTGCTTGTCTGAGTATATCAAACAGTATACTGAATATCTCAGTATTCTAGATACATTATTTGTATCAGTCTGTATCAGTCTATATCATTCCATAGAACCTGATTTTTTATAAAAATCCTAATATTAGTTCCCTATCTAATACCAAACCTTAAATACCATTTTTCCCTTAGATCCTTAATCATATAGTAAATGCTGTACTTCCTTCTTTAATTACTACAGAATGTGCACTTGTTGTGAGAGTATACATTTTTCATGGATCCTCTCAGCACTTATCAATAGCCCTTAATTTTTTAACTTCTTACTTACTATTTTTCTGGCCTTGAGCACTGCATGTACAATTTCTGGCCAATTGTTTTGGATTATTTTATCCTTTTTTTCCCCATTTAAAACTCTTCATCATTCAACCATCTTCCTTCTTATTTCACTTTAGGTTTTTTATCTGGTTCCTTCCCTCTTGGTTTTTAATCTGGTAAAATTTTTGAGTATTTTCATCTTTTTTTTCTTTCTTTGTTGACTGTCCAAAAAACTCTCATTTTAATGGCAGTTTGTTTGGAATATGTCACCAGCTCATGCCTGAAGGCCTCAACTAACACCTGAAGAGATTTCCAAGATAATTGGCTTGGAAGCCTGGCTCAATAACATAACACATGTTGCCTGAAATTTTGGGCTTCTTTACTCTACTGTGCTCAATATTTTGCAAACATATTGCTACACTGGGACAGTCAAAAATGTACCAAAATTGGGCTTCCCACACAAAACCAACAACTGTGATATCTGAAAACTGCACTTCTACTTTTCAGGTAATTGTAAATCTTCTCTTAGTTAGATTGCAAGAAACCTCACAACACCAATATCTTTCCATATGGTCTATCAAAGAGCCCATGATTTGGGGATTTTCAACCAAGTAGCTGCAAAAATACCATTTTTCAACAAGAAACAGCAAGTGAAGAGAATTACATTTTCAAGAAAGTATCAGCACTAGAGTTTCAATGAATGGAAGAGGATCATCTGGTCAGATGAGTACTCCTTTGAGCTAGTGAAGGAATCATGTCAGGTTAAGGTTTGGAGAAAGAGAGATGAAGATTTCAAGTAATCTTTCCTTCAACCCACTTTCTGAAGTGGTTGCTCTTCCATAATGATTTTGGGTTGCTTTTTAAATGGAAAAAAGTCCCTTTTGTGTTTATGCCTCCAAAACTGCGCTCAGAAAAAGATTTTATTCACAATGTTTACAAATCCAACTTGATCCCCTGGCTCAACAATGAAGATCCCAAGCATAATTTGATGCTAATGGAAAACAACACACCTGTCCACACTGCTAAGATTGCCTGTATCGATCAAGAAGATGTTGGATTTCAAAAACTACCAGATTGGCCACCACAATCACCAGATCTGAACCCAATAAAGAATTTGTGGGCCCATATCAGACATAAAATTTATCAAGATTATCATCCTAAATCACTTGAAGAACTTTTTGAAGCCATTCAAAAATCTTGGGAAGACATAACTGAAGACTACTTGATGGGTTTTGTGGAATCTATGCCTAATAGAATGAAGGATTTTATCAAAAATGGAGGTGAATCCTGTTACTGGTGAAAAAAGTGATTTTTTTTTCAAAAAAAAAATTTCTGAATTTTTTTTCTCCACTTATTTATCAAGAGGGGGGTGTTAAATGGTGAAACTGGTGAATTTTTCATCTTATTAGTTGGGTGACCTAAATTTTTTGCTTTTTCAAAAATTCTAAATTAAAAATATACATGCAATAGAATTATGATATGTTTTTTGAGAAACCAAAACAAGAAGCTAGAGAATCCGGATTTTATGTTTAAGAACAATCTGATATAAAATGAGCAATTTATTGATGAATATTGACTATCAGTTATAATTTCCCAGGAACTGTATACTTTAATGTCAATCTTCCTATTTATTTTATATTATAGTTCCATGTTTCAACTAGCAGTCATGATGCTTTAGTTATTTCCAACAGGTAAAAATGGACCAATCTTATGTTCCATCACACTTATCTTTAGGTGAAACCTATAACACCACTTTTTGCTTCATCCTAAGCCTCTAGTATGCTCTTGGAACTAGCTGTAAAGATCACAAATACATACTAACCTACAAAGGTATATTCTGTCTGCACTTCCCTTCTATCTTCAACTTTCTACAGCACATGCACATATCCACATTGTACTAAAAAACTGAGTGTGGAGAGTGTAATTTTTCTGTGCTTTCAAAAAACCCCTTTGTTGTGCTCTTGTATCCATCCTCTGTGACAACCCCTATGTTTTTATGCTTCAAAATGAGCAGAATTCTGCACTTCTGAAAGATGTGCACCACATCAGCAGTTATCATTTTCCCTTTCATACCCAAAACAAAACATCTCATGAAAATTCTAGAAACTTCAAAAGTAAATCTGGATTTCATACTTAACAAATTACAGCTTGATGACACAACTATAGATGAAATGATTGAAGAAAAATAGAGCCTGGTTTTTAATATTCAAAATGAGTTCAGAAAAATGTGTCCTATTTCCTAGAAATTAATCTGTATAGCACTAAAACAACATGATTCTCACCTATAGAAAATAGCTTTCAAATCTGAGTTAAAAAGTTTTGATGAGAGGGGTGTTTGGTAGCCAGTTGACAAGCCAACAGATTTTTCAATTCTGGGGAGGGGGAGGCTTTGAATCTTGGCAGTTAAAAAAGATTGAAAAACTGATTTTCCAACAAAGTATAAGGCTTGGTTTTTTGCTCAAGGTTTCCATCAAGAATATAGCAAAAAAAATTATGAAACATCTTCACCCACTGCAACATTTCTATCTTTATGTCTTATCACTACCTTAGCAGTGAAATTTAAATGGCATTTTCACTCTTTTGATGTAGTGTCAGATTATCTAAATGCCCCAATAGAAGATATTTTTATTGAACATCCTGATGGTTTTATGTTATGATTTAAAAAAAATTATATAGACTTAAAGTATTGTATAGGACTAAAAAGGCTAAATTTTGTTGGTTGAAATATATATCAACTAAACTGCATAGTCTGTGTTATGTACTTTAAATTTTAAATTCTTCTGTATATGTCTTGATGTGAGAGTCAAATAATGACATTGTGTGGTCACATGATGATGATGGTATTGTTACTTCACCTTCATTGTATGCATTGGAACAGCTGAAAGACAATCTGAAAACTTGTATAGATGTTAAATGGCAAGAGGGCATTGATCAAATATTTGGAATAAAGTTGTAAAAAGTTCCATAAGGCTATGTTTTATTAGAACATTCACTTACTGAAATAATTATCAAAGAAAATAATCCTTCAAAACAGCTTACCATGACTCCATTATCAAAAAAATTAAACTAAAATTAGCTTACAAAAGGTAACCACCAGAAAACTTTACACTTTTTTTTTCAATTGTTGGTTCTCTAAGCTATTTGGCCAAAGAAATGATACCAGAAATCTCTTTTGAAGTCAATTAACTAGTTATATTTGAAAGTTACCCTGTGTCTGAACATTGGGGAACATTGCACCATCTAGTAAGATATGTCACAAATACATCTAATTTTTCTCTAAAAATATTTCCTGTTATTTATGTATATGTTTTCATTAAACTCTATGCTTATTCCAGCTGTGGAGGTGGGTATGATTCAGGCACTCATGGATATGTTGTTGGAGTACTTGAAATTCCAATATCATGGAGTGCAAGATGAAAACCTATGGTTGCACCTTTGAATTTGATGGATGAATATATGGCTTTATCTTTTGAGGTAAAAATGGCTTGTGGGTTGAAAATTTATAAATTGACTTCACTCATTATCAAGGTGCAGTCAAGTTTTACTGTGATAATCAAACAAAAGTTAGGGATCAAAATGAAAAATATTCAAATAAAGATAATAGACATTGTAAACAGGATTTTTATTTTCTGAAGCAACTAGTTTTTGATAAAAAAGTAGTATTAACATGGATTAGAACAACAAATCAAATAGCTGATGGTTTAACAAAAACTTTGGGGCTTGTTAATATTAGAAAAACTCTATGTGATTTATTTGTTTCTTTTTTTTATCAAATATTTCTTTCTTTCTCTTCTTATTATTTTTTATCTTAAATTTTATTTAATGGTATTTGGGTCCTTGCTGTGCATATGTGGAGGGGGGGTTATAGTATATATTAGGTTAAGCTAGGTTACACAGAAAGTGATGTATTTAGTATGCAATTTCCTGCATGGCTATTCCACATTCCTACTGGAGAGTTCAACGTGCCAGGCTAAAATACCTGTGGTTTAAGGTACCCACACAATAGGTTAGTAAACATTAGTGATAAAATCATTATTCCTACCATAGAGTGGAACAGGCCAGTCTAACATACCCATAGGTCTGGATACTTTCACAATTGTTGTTAAACAAAGAATTTTTTAAAAAGTGCTGATTTGAGGTCAGAACTGACACCCCTTTTTAAAATAAGTGACTTTTTTTCAAAATTTAGGTGCTGATTTGGTTTGAAATCTGCATTTAACATAAGTGCAGACTAGCCAGAGCTGACCATTGGGGGTATCAATCCTTTTAGATCGGCAATAAAGGATCAGGGATTTTTTTCCCTGGATCAGATATTATTCATTGAGGAAGATTATTTTTACTAGCCTAAGGGCTAGTGGATTATTAATGTAGGATAATGCATTATCCTACCTCTTATACCTCAATTTTTTTTCCAAATTCCTGATCACAAACTCATCACATCCATGATTGATTTGTCAGAAATTTTCAGCCTAAGTATCCCCAGGACTGAGTATTACTTATGCTTAAGTAAGATAAACTTCATTGCATTAAGCTTATAAGTAAAATTTATGGTTATAATACTTATATATATGGTTTTTATGCTTATATATATATTTATTACACTATTAAATGACTTATATAAGCTTAAATAGCTTATCCATAGCCCCATAATACTCATTAAAGTGCCAATGGAGTCTTAATATACTTATCTTAAGTGATATTAAGTAATTATAGACATACATGAGCTTATATGTATGCATAAATCTCATATTCAGTGAAATATGTAGTTATATTATGTATATATAGGTCTATAAGCAGGTTTAAGCCTCTAAATAGCCTAAAAGATTTATTTTTCTGCTTATTTTAGGTCATATGGATGTATTAAATGGACTCACCATGCCTAAACAAGCATATACACCTTTTTCAGGCACATATATCCAGCTTGGACAACTTATCTTCTTCCTTTGATGGATTTTCACAGATTTATGGGTTGGGATATAATTAATGGATTAATATTGATTCTTGGGGATGTTATTGGGGACTTGGATAGTTGATTTGGTTCATGTATATGCTTTGGGTTTCATTTTATACTCTTTGGATGAGTTATTTTACCTGTTTATTTATGGTATCCGATTTTATTTGTTTTCTATATTTATGGTATGGGTGTATGATATCATTAATTGTGATGGAGGGTGTTTACTAGAGGTCTGTGTGTTGAAACTACTTTAATTAAAAGCCATTTGGAGTTGATGGGCCCTCACAGTGCTTTTATTTCCAGGGATAGCAGTGACATCATCTGGATTGAAGGTCTGTGCACTCCAGTGGGTCTTGGTATAATTAAGTGAGGATTTGACAGTTTATTGGACTTCAACTACTTATTAAACCCCAAATAAACATTATAAAACAATTTTTATCACATAAAAATATATTTTAAAGCCTTTAAAAATTGATATTATCTTTATATTAGCTATAACTATATTTTATTAACCTCTTTTCCGCCACTAGTCTGCACCAATCCAAATATTGTGAGTCAATATTGAACATAACTGTTTTATTAGTCATCCCCTGAGTTTTAATCTAAAAATAATTTATTAATCAGTAGTAGGACCATTAATATTTACTATTAAATCATACTTAAATACTAGCATACACTGACAGAAAGTCATATGACATATAATTGTGGATGCCATCCTTATGTCTCTCTTCACTCTATACTACTTAAATTTGGTGGAAAACACATAAAAAAATTTTCTATCTACACACCCCACCTACCCGTTTGATGGAAAATTCCCACTCATCACCTAAACCTTCTACTGACAACCTTTTCTACAGAAAATAATGAAGCACCTCTCTACTAGGAAGCCAATTCTCTCAGCTATGAATTCTATCACTTTAAATTTAGCTTCTGACTCTGATTCTGACTCATGTTTGGAAGATATTTTAGCTTATATGTCTTTTAAATGATCTGTATGAAGAAGAAGATCCCAAGCTTGCACCAGCTCTTCCCTCCCTTGAACCACAAAACATTCTTTTCACCAGCATATGCTCTGTCATTATGCCAATCACCCTCCAACATTTGAAACACAAACCTTTTATTTTTTTATACTCTCCAAATGTTCAACTTGTGTGGTTTATTCACTTGGTTTTTGTCATGTGCCACATGACACTTGAAGCAAAAGTCAATCTTTTAATCCATAACTCAGTACACAAATCCATACTCAAAGCACAGAAAGCAACATCTACATAGCAACTGCCTTTTCCCTTTGTGTGTCTTTATTCAACTATTCTATCTAAAACTTAAATCTAAATTAGTCAATGATATGCTTATACTTTTCAACCTTTAGCAAATGCGCAATGTATTAGTTCTGGTATTGATGATATATTTTCAATTCTGTGTTATTGTGTGTCTGAAGGTAATTAAAGGTTTGTGAGTAGGAGCAAGAGTAAGTTTAAAGGATCTGTGGGTTATATTGAAGAGTCAGTGATAAAGTAAGGGTGGTTTATTAAAGGGGTCAATGCAAGGTGGAGTTATCTATATAATTGGGTGGATTTGGTTTGACATTCCTTAGAATTAAATTATAATATTGTTGTGATATTAATTAAATTTATATAAGGCTATTATTATTTCCTAAATATCTTAATAATCAATTTCCTTCAATCCCAAAATTCCCTAAATCCATTTGATTGTTAAGTTCCAACCCTTCATGAGATTAACTTGAATATTTAGTGTCACTGTAAATTACATTATTATTCATTTCAAACTTATCTTGAAGCACTATTAATTTTCTTCGATTTATCTTTGAACCACTCCCTCAATGTATTCCTCTGTGCTTTGAAGGAGTCCTAAATCATCATTTCCAATCTCACTTACTCAGGAACACCCTTGACCTTGTGCATAGGCCATCCAATGACAGTTTGGTGTTTTTTTTTGCATATTCATTTTTATTTTGAATTTACAGTGATTGTCTCTTTTTTGGATGTCTTATTTGTTTTCATTCACTAGCTCAAAATTAAATTGCATATTTTCTGAAATCACATAATTTTTCACTGTTTCTTTTTTTCATTCATCCCTCATACACTATTCCTCCTCTCCTCAAACATCCCTCAAATAATTTGGTTTCATTTATTTTCTTATCTCACTTCTCCAGGTAAGTCATTTTATTCATTTTTTTGTTTTTTTGTTTGCTAATTATAATTTTTTTTGTTTTTTTTCTGTTTTTTTCTCTTTTTTGTAAGTGGTTATTTTTTATTTTAATGGTAAAATTAACCTTTTTTTGCTCCCTCTTTTCTTTCTATTTTAGCTCCATCACCCTAGTCATCATTCCTCCTTGGCATAATCATTATCCCCCCTTTCCCCTTTTTCACTTTTTTTGGTCCATGTCATTAAAACACATACATTTCACATTCTTTATGCATTCCACTTACTCCATATTCAATTTACCCCAAATTCCAACATCATTCTTTCTCACTCTATTTTTCCTACTTTTCAATCAAGGTAAGTTTCATCTCTTTTTTTTCATGTCTATATGATATCTCTTTCTTTCTATGAAAATTTCATACTTAAATATATGCATGACTCTTATCTGGATAACAGTGGACTTATTAAACTCTTCTTGTTCTCATCTCCATTACCACTTTTCAAGTTTTTGTAAAATTTTAAAAATAAGACTCAGAATTTGGGCTAGGTTTATTCAAATCTAATGTCCTTTTAACTGATTATTCTTGTGAATACTTCCTTTCATTTTCCATAAATAGATTTGAATTTGGTTCTGTGGTTGCTGAGATATTGACCTTTAAAGTTGAGGCTTTTTTTTCTAATTTACTATTTTTATTTCATGTTTTTATGTAGCAAATTAGGAATAGGTTTATTTAAATCCCATGTCCTTTAACTGAAAATTCTCCTGAATCCTACCTTTGATTTGCCAAAAATGGTTTTGAATTTGGTTCAGTGGTTGCTGTGATTTTGAACTTAAAAGTTGAGCCTTTTCTTCCAAATTTCACTCAATTTATTTTATATCTTTATATTGTATAATTAGAGAATAAAGCTTCTGAAACTCTTATCTGATGTTTATCTAGGCTTATATGTCCATCTTGTTGGAACTTTCATCATCAAGTTTAAAGTTTTTGTGCAATTTTGAAAAACAGAGCCATAATTAGGGTTAGGTTTATTCAAATCTTATGTTCTTTTAGCTGAAGATTCTTCTGAAGCATATCTTTCATTTCCCATAAATGTATTTGATTTGGTGCAGTGGTTTCTGAGATATTAAGCTTTAAATTTGAGCCTTTTTTCAAAATTTCACTTAATTTATTTAATATTTTTATATTGCATAATTAGAGAATAAGTCTTCTGAAAAACTTATCTGATGATTATCTAGGCTTTTATCTCTCAAAGCTTAGGATCACTCAATTATTTCTTGGCTGATTGCTATAAAAAATTATATATTTGTGCATTTAAATCTAATCATAAACTGGCCAAGAAAGCTGGACTTCCCAAATGGACAGATATAGAATGGGTTGAACTCAGTAATGATAATATTTTTTATTCTAATGTTATCATCAAATATGGAGGATTTCATAGCTAGATTCATGTTGAAAAAACTGATTCTAATATGCTTAATTTTTGGCTTTTCTGTTATATTAATCCTATTACTGGAAGACCAATCCCTTTACCTGCTAAAATCAAAGTCCATGGACTATACTTTCAAGACCATTAATGTATCATGGAATTTGGATTATGAAACAGGATTATGGAAGGGATTTGGAATTATTTAAGAGATAATCATCAAACTACTAAGGCACCTCCTGGATTGGAATCTTGCAAAAAGTTTACTCATTTTGTATTTTCTTTTCAGATCAATCAAAGTTTGATAAACTAGGTAAGTAAGGTAAGTGGTGAAGGGTCAATGGCTACTAAAACATTAGGGAGAGGTTCTAAATACAGTAATTGAAGTAGTTCCAATTTTTTATTTTTTTCCTTCAATTTTTAATTTATCAGTTATTAAAGACAATCAATCAAATTTATTTTTGTACCATTGATCCCTTGTGCTGTATAAAGGTGTTTATTCAATTATGTTTCATGAATGAGTTCATAATACCATTCTTTTCATATGTTTTCTTTGACTTTTCTCATGAAATTGTTGACAGATAGTATTTCGGATTCCTTTACTTGGTTAATTATCTTTTTCAATTAATTTACTTAATTATTTATGAGATAAAATGAATTTTGGTAATCCTTAAACCCTCCCAGAGTAAATTTCAGGGGGGGTTATTGCCAAATTTTCAAATAAGATGTGTAAATTTTTTGACTTAAAAAAATTTGGAATGAAATATGAGCAAAAAAAATAAAAAAAACTATTCATCAAACATTTTCATTAAGCAGTTGATTTTCTCAAAAGATTTATTAGCTTTAATGCATTCTATCAAGAAACCTTTAAAAAAATGGTATGAAATATGGGCAAAAAATGTAAAAAAAACTAGTCATCAATCATTTTCATTAAGTGTTCAATTTCCTCAACAGATTTATTAGCTTTAAAATATTCTATCAAGAAAAATTTCTTTTTTGAACCATCTTCAAGTTTATACTTGAGTTTTATCTGATTCAATAGGAAATTGTACTCAAGAGCTTTCTCCTCTTTCTTTATCTTAATTTTCTTCTTCTCAAAGTCATGTGCCCTCTCATACCCCTGTAAAGAAATTTTGAATTTATTCTCACCACACAATATGGGGGGCAGACTTGCTAGAGAGTCCGCAACCTTGGACCCAAACTCACCAAATATTGAACACACATTGAGCCATTGACATAGGAACCATAAAATCAGGTATGAACACCACTCAGAAGAACAGTTTTAGGTGGGTGTTCAAGTAGAGTTCAGTATGGGTTTAGTATGAGTTCAGTCTGAGTTCCATCTGAGTTCAGGTTGGGGACTTGCTAGCAAGTCCACCCCCTATATTGTGTAGTGTCTCCTCCAAGTCTTGTGCCCTCTCTTCCCTCTGCAAAGAGATCTTTAATTTCTTCTCCTCCAAGTATTGTGCCCTCTCTTCCCTCTGCAAAGAGAGCTTGGAATTTCTTCTCCTATAAGTCTTCTGTCCTATCATCCCTGCATAAAGAGAGTTTGTATTGTTGCTTTTCAAAGTTGAGTGTATCTCTTGCAACTTCAACTTTACATAGAGTGAAAATGAATTTTAACAAAAGAAAAGAAAAGCTCATATAATTATTAAGAGGTATGCTATCACTTACCAGATCCATGTTTCTCTAAAAAATCATCAATGCAAGAAAAGGGGATTTGGGAAAAAACATCTCTGTTTTGTTCTCTTTGACTGTTGAAATTCAGATTATTTTATGGTCTTCACTTTTTTTTGGAGGTAAAATTTTCCTCTTCATCATTTATTCCAGCTTCAGACTTGCTTGCTTGATGATCCTAGATTTATTCATTAGCCTTTTTAAAAATAAAAAAATAAAACAACTAGACAAGAAATAAAAGTTCACTGGAGTTAGATTGGGTTTGTTTATATTTCCATAAGGATCTATTGAAAAGATATCTTGATTGTTGAAAGTCAAATGAGGGGAGGCTTGAGTAGAAGAGGAAGGAAAAATATTTATTTTGACATCATGTTTGGAGATATCATCTTCTCCACCCAACATGTTTGTGGGATTAACATTGGCTTGCTCTCCAAATATGGATTCCATCTCTTTATAGTAAGTACATAAAGAATCAAGCTCACTTTCTATAGACTCTATTCCCTTACTAATATCAAGGTCAGTCATACCAAAACCAGTAGAAGATGAAAGATTCTTAGCCTTCTTGTATTTGGATCAATAGTGCTTGAAGCATTCAGAAATCTTTTTAGGAAAAAGATCAATCCTTCCCTTTGTCTTATTTTGTAATTCATTGGCCATTAGAATATATCCATTGACTTCTGATGTAGAGGGGCATCATACTTTAGTTGCATTCTCAGAACCAAAACAAGAATCATAATTAGTTTTAATTTTCAGCCAGTTGACAAGTATGAGATGATCATTTTTTTTTAGTTGAACAGTCTTTGATTTCTCAGCTGAGAAGGGGAAAGTGGGAGTAGTGGGATTTGAAGAAAAATAAGGGAAAGCCTGCATTTGTGAAGAACTATTATGATGAGGCTTGTTAAGATATTTGAAGATGAAAAGGAGAAAAAACAAACAGATAAGATGGGGAGGGGTTCTGAATAGATAGAATGAATAGAAAGGATGTGGTTATGAAAGAAAGTAGTGCAAGATGTGGTTATGACAGAATTTTTCCAAGATGTGGTTATGAAAAATTGAGGATAAATATGTTGGATAGAGGTGAAAATTGACATGTAAAAGGTCTAATAACAAAATTATTAGCAAAAGTAATTGCAGAAGATAATTGGGGTGTAACAATTTTTATCCACAATTAAATTAATTGCGGATAAAAATCCTTATACCCCAATCATCTTCCACTATTATTATTGCTAATAATTGGGTTATTAGACATTTTACATGTCAAAGTTGACCTCTTATCAGACATTTTTCTACTCAATTTTTTATTACCACATCTTGGCCTACTTTCATTCATAACCACATCATTGACTACTCTGTGGATATGCCTTCTACCTTGCTGTGGACTCCCATTCTCATCTCATCCTGTCTATTCTCTCCATTCAAAACACCTTGCCATCTCATCTATTTGTTTTTTCTCCTTTTCATCTTCAATTATCCTAACATGCCTTGTCATTATAGATCTTCTCAAAGGAAGCCTTCCCCCAGTTGTTCTTCAAATAATAATACTCCCTCTTTCCCCCACTCAGCTGAGAAATAAAAGACCATTCAATTAAAAAAAGATAATCATCTCATTCTTATCAACTGGCTGAAAACTAAATCTAACTATGATTCTTTTTTGGTTACAAAAATGCAACTAAAGTAAGACGGCCCCCAGCATCAAAAGTTAATGGTTATCTTCTAATGGCCAACAAATTATGGAATAAGAGCAAGGGAAGGATAGATCTTTTACCTAAACAGATGTCTGAACTCTTCAAGCATTATTGAGACAAATACAAGAAGGAAAACACTCTTTCATCTTCTACTAGTTTTGGTATTACTGACCTCAATATCAGTAAGGGCATCAAATCCATAGACAATAAACTTGATTCTTTATGTCTATACTTTAAAGAGATGGATTATATTTTTGGAGAGCTAGCTGATGTTAATCTTGCAAACATGTTGGATGGTGAAAATGCTATCTCCAAACATGATGTCAAAAGAAATCTTTTTCTTTCTTCTTCTACTCAAGCCTCCCCTCATTTAACTTCCACAAATCAAAATATCTTTTCAATAAATCCTTATGGCAATATAAACCAACCTGATCTAACTCAAGTATTTTTTTTTCTTATATCTTACCAATTCTTTTTTTTTATTTACATTTTCTTATTTCTAAAAGGGCTGAAGAACAAATGCAGGAGCCACAATCAACTGAGTCAGAAGCCAGAAACAATGATGAGGAGGAAAATGTGACCTTGAAAAAAAAGCAAAGGGCTTCAAGTAGTCTGAATTTCCACTCTCAAAGAAAAAGAAAAATTGATACTTCATCTCAAACCCCTTTTTCTTCTATTGAAGAATTTTTGGAGAAATTTGATGCTGGTAAGTGATACCAGACCTCTTAATACTTTACTCTGATTTTCTTCTACTTTTTGTTAATATTTATTATCACTCTAGAGCAAATGGAAGTTTCTAAAGTGAGTCTAAAGTTTGAAAAGTAAAAATACAAGCTCTCTTTATGGAGGGATGACAGGGTACATGATTTGAAAGTGAAGAAGTTCAAACTCTCTTTACAGAAGGATGATAGGACACAAGTCTTGGAAGAGAGGAAGTACAAACTCTCTTCATGAAAGGATGATAGGGCACAAGACTTGGAGGAGAAGAAATTTGAGTTATCTCTAAGTATTGAAAAATCAAAGAAAGAGGAGAAAACACTCAAGCATCAAAACCTCATGGAACAGATGAAATATAAGCTTGATTGTGAAGAAAATTCCAAAAAGAAAGATTTCTTGATAGAATATGTTAAAGCTAATAAATCTTTTGAGGAAATTGGACGTTTAAAGAAATTTTTTGATGAATAGTACATAAAATTTTATCTTAATTTCCTGTATTTCCTTACTCTATCCATTATTAGTTAAATTTTCATATTTTAATGTTATAAATTATTTTTTAAATAAAATTTTCAAGAATTTTTAATGTTAAAAATTCTTTTTTAGTTAAAATTTTCAAGTCACATTTAAAAATTTCCCAATACCTCCCCTGCATTTGATTGAACTAAAGGGTGAGTATCATCAAAATTCTTTCAAGTAAAGAATTTTGAAAGTCTTATATGAAATTTTGGCAATACTCCCCCCTGCATTTTATTGAATTAAGGGATGGGTATCACCAAAATTTCAAGTCAATTTTTTTTTTTTTGCAAGTCTCATATGAAAATTTGGCAATACTCCCCCCCCCCCCCTGTATTTTATTGAATTAAGGTAATGGTATCACAAATTTTCAAGTCAAAAATTTTTTTAAAGTCTGATATGAAAATTTGGCAATACCCCCCCCCCCCCCCCTGCAATTTATTGAATCAAAGAAATCAAATGGAAAAAAAATTTAAAAATGAAAATTTCTTCAACCAATTATTTTCACCAGTCCCAATCAAGTTTTCCTATTTTATATAATAGCCATTTGAACAACCTAAGGCCAGATGCACCATTATATAAAAACAGTAATCTATCTTGATGTAACTTTAAAAAATAATTGGAAGAGACAAATCCAAAATTAAATGTAAAAAAATTAAAAATGAAGATTTCTACAAACAATTATTTTCACCAGTCCCAATCATGTTTTCCTATTTTATATTATAGCCAGTAGAACAACCTAAGGCCAGATACACCATTATATAAAAACAGTAATCTATCTTGATGTAACAGAAATCAGGGTTCAAGGATTGTGGAGGTAAGGTTAAGGGGAGGAATGGGGCCACAAGGGTTGGGGAGGCTAGAGAGAGGGGTGAGGAGGTATATATGAGGTGGCAAAAAGGTTGGGAAAGAGCTGGAAGGAAAGATTAAGGGTTTCTGAGGCATTTTGAATGAATAAAAGGGTTGGGGAGAGGTTGGGAGGGGTGAAATGGGGATCAAAAGAGGATGGCATTCAATGGGGCTGGGAGGGAAGACAAGCATGTGTTGATAGAATTGAAAGGGATGGGGATTGGTGCAAACTGAGTGTGAAAATAGGAGGATGGACTCTGTTCTTTGGGCAAAGAACAGTGTTCACTGCCATAAAATATTAGCTGAAACATGAAATATATAAGGTGAAAAAATTAACTTCAAAGTAGTTTTAGACATAAATTAGCATTTTAAATAGGATACTAAAGCTGTAAATTTACTTTATCATGTAAATTATTTTTGAATTATGGTGTATGTATCTGTATAATTGTTCACTAACTCAACAAACAGATGTATTAATCCTCATTCTTTGTAAGATGGAAGAGTCATGACATGAGTGGGGGCAGCCACTATGAAAAGCAATAAATTTTTTATTGACATCACATACAAGTTGAACAGCAATATAGTATCTAGAAAGAAGATAAAATGTCAGTTTATGAAAGATGTGAAATTGGAGAACATTTTGAAGAAACCTTCTTTTGCAATCAAAATAATGGTTTCCATCATAAGCAGGCTGTTGACTCAAAGGTATAGTTGTGCTATCAACAAATCCTGCACATCCAGGGAAACCTTCAGCTTGCATTTTTTGAGAGGATTCAAGTTGCTGTTGTGGAGTTGGCCAAGAAAGTGTTTGAGACTTGAGAGAAAGGATAGCAATCATACAGCACTTGGTGTATAATATCACTGTCCCATATCCTATGGTAAAGAGATTTCCCATATGTCTTACAGCAGCACCATTTCCATTCAAGCCAAAGCAACATAGTGCAACAGCAAGTTGAATAGCAATGGCAAATGGTGAAATACATCAAATTCATTTCAAGTTGTGAAAAAACAGGATGTTAAGTCATCAAAAGAAAGGTTTTTGGGAGTGGGAAACATCATAATTGAAATTTTATTACCTATTTTTTTTTCTTGAAAAGTATGGGATTTTGTAATGGCTGATTTGCCATGTTTGAGACTCCCTATTTTCCAGCGTTTGATGTATCAAAGTTTGTCTCACATCCGCCAAATTTTTTTTTTCTATGTGACATCTGCCACTAGGATCGAAGATTGAGGTATTAGAGCAAAATAAATGGGGTTTTTTTATTTTCTTTTACATTGGTGTTGGGATTAATCTATTCAAATGATCCGTCATTAAAAATGATAGATCCGACAACTTTGATACCTCCTTTTACAAACGTAATAACAACACAAAACAAGATTAGTGACCATATAACATCCCATTTCTTAACAAAAGCACTAAAAAAAACAACCGGTCAATTGAACGGGGGGGGGGGGGGGGGCTGAGGCTGAAATAAGCAATCAATTATTCTTCATAGCTTTTTAAATTTAAAACCATAGAACAAAAAAATCAAAAAAATTAAATGATTAAAATTAAAAAAAAAAAATTAAAAAAAAAAAAAAAAAAAAAAAAAAAACATTGAAAAAAACGGAAGAATGTTTGTGTTTAGATTTCCAGGTTTATTTTTGCCTGCCTTCCTTCCTTACTCATGATGTTCCTCTTCTTCGAACCCCCCTCCCCCCCCCCCCCTCTCCATCCCCGCCCTCTCTCGTTTTCTCTACTTCCGCTCTCCTTCTAGCCCCTCTCGCCTTCCTTTTTTTTTTTCTCCTGTAATCAATAGACAAATAAAGCTAAAAGAAATGAAAATAATCAGTACCACGTGACGGATAAAGAACAAATCTTTAATTGGGACCCACACTATTCTAGCGAGTCGTCCTCTTTACTTTAGAGCTTTGTAACATGATTATCTATCTACATCTAGTGTTTTAAAAAATAGAGCGATGAGATGATGCTTTTATCTGCCAAAATAAATAAATAAATATTACTCAGTTGGGAAGTGGTGGGCCAAAATTTCGCATATACAATTTATTTATTTATCTTTTTTTTTTTATCAGTAGCAATACTAATATTTATTGCACAATATTTTGTAGATTTAATAATAATATATTTTTTTTTTCTTTGAACATATATAAATATAAAATCAACTTACAAATTAATGTTATTTGGTGTTGCACTTTACTAAATTAAACTAAATAATTTATAATTTGATCAACCTAATACCTTTTTCTCTTTATTTGTCACTATTTTTATTTTATTTTTTGATCTTTTAATTCAATCAAGTCAATAGTTCCTCAAAAACGTTAAAAAATTCGTAAAAGCTATACTCTTCAAGTAATGGCAAGGATGAAGAATTCAACTAAAAGGAGCAGAAGAAATATCGAAAAATTACTAATTTCATTAACTATATCATTATCATTATCCTCGTTATCATCCTCATCAAATCCGTCATCTCCAAACATATTATTACCATTACCAACGACAACATCAAGAACACTATTAGGAATATCATTAAAATTGAATGATAGCAAAGTTTTCATTCGAAGTGAAAGTGAAACTGAAAGCGAATTTGACTTTGGAGATAATCAAACTATAACCCAAATCGATCATCCACATCATCATCTTCATCACCACCATACAAATCTTCACAGACACCACTCAAAGCAAAAAGTGCAACAAAATTTGACCTCAGAAGAAGAAGTTAAACAAAACAACGCTTTCAGTTTACAACAAATCTGTATTATTAATACCATCATTTCATCAATGGTAAATTATAAATTTATATTTTCGTTTGATTTTAGTTTTGAATTGAAAAATTGATATTAAATGAACACTTTCATTAAATATGATATATATATGTGAATAATAACAGTCCATGTTAGGAGGAATTACAATGCTGGTTCCTTTCATTTTCAAATCTGTTTGGCGATCCAAAATTCGACATTGGTTAATCCTTGGATTAGGAATTTCAGATATTTCGACATGTTCGTTAGTTTCTTGACCCTATTCTAATGGCTTTTGGAAATCAATAACATCGTCCACTCATCAAAATATTATTTTACAACTTTGTTTATTTTCTTAATTATGTCCTGGGAATAGCTCTGACAGTTCTAGTTCCTTCATTTAAATTGCTTATAGACCAGATGAACCACGAATTAGCTCCATCAAACGTGAGGTCCAGATCGATGTTATGCCAACTAGATGGGTTCTTTTATGAAGCCACGATTCTTACAAGTACATTTTGGACACTTGGGTGAGTGGAAAAGACTCACAAGATTTTATTCACTCCCATTTTCAACAAAAAAATAAAATACATAAAAAATAGACTTCTAATTTAAAAAATAATGGCCACTATCAACATCTTTATGCTGCTTCAGGATAGGACTGGTGACATATATGTTGTTAGTCCATCCGATCTCCTATTTTACAGCGATGATATTAAAGTCACCATCCGAAGGCCGACGATGGTTTGTGATTGGATTTTGCCTGATTTGGCTAACATCGTGTGGAATAGCAGGAATAGGACTTAAGATAGGTGCAATGGAAGAAGTGGAGGGTTTTTGCCTTTATGGACACGAAGGGGGAGGCGTGTATGGACAACTTTCGATATTTATACCAAGGTAAGGCTGATGATGATTTCAGGAAGATATTAATACTGAATCCAACTGTTTCTGGAATGCAAGAGGATTGATGTTGATTGTGACGATTATGGTGTACTTGCGGTTGCACTTTTTTTTTCGAAGAAGAAAAGGAAGAGAATTTGAAGAGTTACAGAGAACAGGAAAAGAAGAAGACAGTAGTGAGACAGTCACTAGTGAGGTGAAAAGCCAGAAGGCAAGAAGAAGATTGTCACGAGATGCACAGCTACAAGAAAAGGCGGGGATGTTGATGATTCTTTATCCGGTGGCGGTGAGTGGAAGATAATGAATAGAATGAATATGGAATATTAGATAGCATGCATATTGACTCGAGGGTATGCAATTTGGCAGTATTCGATCTTAGTATGCATGTCGGTGGTGCGGGTGGTGAGCGGGCGGAAGGAAAGATGGATTGAAGAAGTCGCCAACTGGCTGGCCATGTCCTGTGGGTGGGTGGATGCGGTGATCTTCATGTGAGTGGGAAGGTTGAAAATGAATATGCATCCACTGCCCAGCTGATAATGAATATCCATCCACACAGCCTTATTGAATACGTCTTCAAGCACCACGCCCACACCTTTCGCACGTGACATTGATCCCTGGCTATTCCATGCATGCAATGCAATTCATTATGTCCCCCCCCCCTGATATCAAACCCAATCTACTTCGTCTTCAATCCTATCGATGGCAATTTCTACCGGTGTTCTCCTAACCTCAACTGGCTTTCTCCTCGGTATTTTTCCTTTTCCTCTCTTCTCAATTTTCTTCTTTTAATAAAAAAAATCCTCTTTCTCTTTCTTTCAGGCACCCTCTTCATCGCACTTATTCATGATCTACCCATTCTTTATACAAATCAATCATCCCCTTCAAACGATGCATTCCTCCACGCTGAATATTATTATCTCTCCTTATGGACTTCTCCCCTCGCTGTAAAGGCTCTCTTCCATACTTCTCTTCTCATTCCTCTCTTCACACTCGGCGTCAGGCTCTCTACTTACTCAGAAGCCGCTCTCTACTTTGACGGCTTATCTCTCATCGCAATGCTCATCGTCATCGGCCTTTACTCGGGATCAACTATCCCCAATCTCATTCGTCTTGCCTCCTCTCCTTCAAATCAGCAACTGGCAGATCTAGTCCAATCTTTTTCTGATAGCAATAACTCTTATCTCTCCACTCACTTTGATCCATCCTCCCCTCTTGCCTTCTTGAACCGCCTACTCTTTCTCCTGAGTTATCCTACCCGATCCATACGTAAAGAGCATCTCAACCAGGAAGCTGATGATCAACTCAAACTGGAGCTACAAGAAAATCCTATTACAACTGATAGTAGACATGAACTTTTACATGTCACCGCTGCCGGTCATTCAATAGCTATATTTCTTTTAGTTGGCATTCTTGTCCTACAAGCTGGAAAAATTTATGCTGAGCACGAAGAACGACAAGCACTTGCTGCTTTTGAACGTGAAGAAGAAAACCAACGACAAAAACCACCGTCACAAACTCCTACTCCCTCCGTTTCCCTTGAAAAGAAAAAGCAATAACTATACTTTCACCCATTTATTTATCCTACGTTGCTCTTTTTTCTGTGTTTCGCCTATCCATTTATTTCATCAACATAATGTTTATTCTTTTGGTCTGCCGTCATCTCTTTCTATGGTTCTCATCTTTGGGTTATTTAAAAATTAATTCTCCCTTTATATCTATTAGTTTTCGATTTATAGATGATGTATTTGTCTTTTTGCTTGTGTTATCCCCTTTAAATAATTCCATACCCTATTTTTCTTCATTATCATCATTATTATTGTGACTATTTGATGTACGGAGAATAAAAATATTATACTAATATGTTAAAATATTCGTCAGTCTACTATTATTTTGGAGGGTTTCTATAAGTAAAAATTTATGTAACTTTGAGAAATCTGGGAACAGTATCATGAAAATTCCCTGGAAGAAGAGTGGTTTCAAAAATGAATTAAATTATCTACTAAATCAATGGAGTGAGGAGAGGGTGGATAGGGCAGCATAAACTGTTTATTCAAGGTCTAACGATATGTTTTTAAAAAAATTACTGGTATCGAGCTTTTTCTTTGCCCTTGGATTTTTTTGGCTTAAGTTTCAATATTCATGAAGAAAGAAAAAAGAAAAGAAAACTCATGAGTCTCTTTCAATCTGAAGCTTAAAGACAGAGAAAAGTAATGCCTAACCTTTTCTTTTTCCTTCCCCTTAGAAGAACTGCCCCCTTGTTCGGAGGCTACATATGAGGGGCCTTCTTGCAGAGATAACTCCTCCCAATATAGAGTATTTTTCCATTGCTCAAACTCTTGCTCTTGATGGCTATCTTTCGGCATTTCCTGGATGTGTGTTTTTATCAATTCTAAAAATGATGGATGGAATCCTTTGACCATCAAAAGCCTTTTTTTAGCTTCCGACCATGTATCACCTAGTAAGGAAAGTATCACTGTTTCTTTGGTGTTTGGATCGTTAACTGACGAAATGATCAACTGCATCAATTCACTCGTGATAGATTCTTCTTAATTGAAAAACTAGAAACGCTTACAGACTTGTTGTGTAATTGCCTTACGGAGCTCTTTAATAGTTTTGTCTTTATAGTCAGGTAAGCCCGTCTCAAAATTAAGTAGCCAATAACTTTTTCTTGGGTAATCTTTTGAAGAAATATGATATAAAGCGGTCAGATACGTTCTTTCGCTCACTTTGCTCCACCGTTGATTCCTGTGAGAAAGAGTCCAGTCCTTGAAAGTCTCTAAACTCATTTCACCTCTTTCTGGGTGTGGTGATAGAACAGCATTAATAATACCTTCCGCATAATGGTTATGTGGCGCAATTGTTCTCAAAGTTTCAATCCAACTTTCTCGATTAACTTTGTCAAATAAGTATGTATAAGTATATTTGTTGTTTCCCCCCAAACAAAAAAAAAAAAAAAAGAAAAAAAAAAAGAAAGAAAGAAAGAAAGAAAGAAAGAAAGAAAAAAAGAAAAAAAGAATCATCGTCATAATTGTCAGAAAATGAACATAAAAAATAAGATAAATAACAAGAACACTTCAAAAATAAAGTAAAATATAATTACATTTATCATAGTTCATATATACTTCAGTCATTTTCCTAATAGTGTAGTCAAGGTTTGTGCCTGCTATGTCATGATCATTCAGGGGTATCTTTTTCAATCGCCTATAGGCTATGCGAAAGCTTTCTGCATCGGGAGACCAAGCGAAAAAATTGGAGATGAAAGTAAAAACAGATACCTGCTCTTTGATCGTAAAATGACGTTTTGATAATAACCTTGTTATAATATCTCCCAGGTGATATTCATCGGAGGCAAAATATTGATACGTAACAGGCCTTTCAAAATAGTTTTTAATCATTGTGAGAACCTGAGAGGGGCGTAATGCGTTAAGGTTTGTGAATGGTATATGTGGGTACTGGTCATAACCAGTCTAGAGATTGAAATGATTGCAAGATTTTCTAATTAGAATAATTATAATAATTATAATAATAAAAACCATATCTACATAGAAATAATTGACTTCCTGCCCTTCCGGTTTGCTTTGTTGGACTGGATCTGAAAATTCGACTTATTAGTAAATTTTGACAAGATGTTCTTACTGAAACTAGCTTTTAGACAATAGGAATGAAAAGTAGATATGTATCTTATGATAGCATATCACGGAAAAAAGGGTAAATAAAAATTAAAATAACTGACCCTTCTTCAAACTTTCTCCCCAAGCTTATGTTATGTGTAGAGTCAATATTATTCAGATTAAAAAAAAAGATAAAAGTCTAACTTACTAATGAAGTAATTACTTTGAGATTCCGGCTCCTGAGGGTAAGTCTCAGTGATCTCCCCCCAAGGGTGATACTCTTCTTGTTCACCAAATAGGTATCTCTGTGATGAATATGGATTGGGCTCATTCTGATCTTGCCAGTGAACTGTTTCTTCCCCGTGATGCTCCGACTCTGAAGAGGACAAGAATTTTTTTTTTTTTTTTTTTTTTTTTTTTTTTAGAAATTGTATGTACTTTTAAATCATCAAGTCATTATCTTACCTCTGTAATTGAGAATACCTTCAGTGAGCGGATTATGGTAGCGACCACCTGTAAAAGAGAAGAGTTCTAAGCCTATGAGTCATTTAGTTTGTATCATTATGACTGACCCTGATGAGCTGGTAAGGTTGGAGCTTCGGGCTCTTCTTCGACTGAAGGCTCTTCTTGTAAAAGAGGACGGGATTTCTTTTTTTTAAATTTAAAAAATTTATTTAAGCCATTAACATAGCTACTCAAAATACTAAGAAGTGCACAATTCAAAATGATAAATGAAATCTTCATTGGAAGAAATATCGTCTAATGATTGGAACAACTGAATGGCTTTTTAAAAGACATCCCATTTTTAACATCTTGAATTTTACGAAATCAATCAGGAAACTATTTCTGATCTGGAATACTGGTCTAGCTAGCGGCTTTAAAAGCGTCATGATTTTGCACCAATGTAGAAGCGAAAATGTCTGGTATGAAGATTAGACTGTGTACTAATATGAATCTAACTCTAAGAAAAGGATATATATGCTCTTTAACACGGTACCATTTGTTGTAGAGCCATTGCCTATGTTTTTCTTAGGTGATTCATCCTTTTTCTCATTGTCTTGAAATTTGTATAATAGCTAGTTTCATCCCCAAAAGACGAGTAGTTCTAAAAAGAAATAATAAAATAAAATAAGACGGCTTACATGTGCATGCATAAGTATATAGTGTGCCTTTGATACACAGATATCCCAATGTGTAAGGGTTTTTTTTTTCATTACCCGTCTATATAAATCAAGAAAAATAATGTATCGAGCCATGTTTTTATATAAAAATAATAATTTATGACCGTTTTACTGGGCTGAAAATTAATTAAGCCCGAAGAAATAGTTCATGACAACACGAAAAGTATCACCCGACACATGATAACGCCTGATATTCCCTAACTTCATTTTGACTTGAAAACTAACTTTGATTTTACGTCTTACAAAACTTTTGAGCTCAACTCAGTTAGTATTAAATGCGTGAGGCGCACATAGATAGTAAAGCTGAGTTAGAACTGAGTTAAATCGAATTTTAAGATTAGCAACGGTGGCCGAGTATCAAAACTTTTTATTTCCATTTTCAGGTGTGAAGAAGTCATTGTGGATGATGACAAACAAGGAAGGTAATAGAAAGAGAAATCACACTATTTCAAATGTATGAGAATCGACAAACAAGTATTAGATTCACTCTATTTTTTTATCTTGAATATGATGAAACATATTTCCATCTACTGTTCTTGATTTACACTTCTACAACTGAATATTTTGACTATTAGTAGTGAATGATTGGTCAGATTTACATATCATTACTAGATCTCTTAGTTTCATTTCACAATTCCTTTTCTTTCCGTAACTATTTTTTTGATTTACTAATAATTGTTTACATTCCAAAAAAAAAAAGAAAAAGAAAAAGAAAAACAAAAACAAAAAACAAAAAACAAAAACTATAGATTTACTGAATTAGAAAGTAGAAGCACGAGCAACTTACGACAAGGTTGAAAGGTGTTGATTTGTGAGCCCCCCCCCCCACATTTATTCCAAGTGGCATCCTTCTAGGATAATCGCTTAAATGAGGTTTCCATTCATCCGTAGGAAGTAGATATACTGGCAAAATGAGATTCAATTAGATGTGAAGCAACATGAAAGAATTCGACAAGTAACCCTTTTATAAAATAAATAGACACTTTATAAATAAACGTCCTATCCTCTCAAATAGACTGATCTCTGTCAATAAGTACCTATAAGGGTAATAATAATTTGATGAGCAAAATAGTCAGAGATCATATTTCAAAGTAGTATAAAGAACCTTTTATAAAATAAATAGACGCTTTATCAATAAATGTCCTATCCTCTCAAATAGACTGATCTCTGCCAATAAGTACCTGACATATTAAAATAACCAATAAAAAATTAACATTTAAGTTTATTGAAATAAAGAAAATACCCAACCTATAAGGGTAATAATAATTTGATGAGCAAAATAGTCAGAGATGGGAAAAGCAAATACATAACACCTCTATATATAATAATAGGGGGTATCAAAGTTAGAAACCTACCATTTCAAAATACCTCTTTTTTCCCCCAAATCAACCATGATTATACTTTAAAATATGCCATGTTGTGCCCCCAAAAAAGCTTCTTTTTGAGAATTGATGTCAAGTTTGTGGCTTTCTTTTTGTGTTGTAAAATCCCTTTAAAGTAATTACAAATGTCTAACTTTGATACCCCCTAATGATTTCGCTCATCAGCAGGTTGGATATGATTGAATAGCATGAATAAGTAGAATCTACACAATACTGCACGACTAAAATAGAAAGATAGAAAAATATGTGATAAATATAAATAACTTGTATAACACAATGAGCATGTCAAGTTAAATTAGAAGATGCGAGAACTTTAAGGAACTATGTACTTTCACACCCCTCCTCGCTGTCAATTGTATCCAATAAGCCTATTTTTTTTAGTAAATCTGGTAAACTTTTCTTTGCTTTAGGATTTTGTGAAAATATCTGAAACCATGTTGGTGGTAGGAATGTATCTGAGATCAATTTTACCATTGCTGATTTGTTCTCTAATCCAATGAAATTGAATTTCAATGTGTTTTGTTCTTGCATGAAATACAGGGTTTTTACAGAGCGCTATACTACCTTGATTATCTGAGAAAAGCATTGAGGATGTCTTTTGGTCATAACCAAAATCAATGAGCAGATTTTGCATCCAGATTGCTTCTTGACTAGCATCAAAAGTAGTTTTACTCTCAGCTTCAGATGTACTTAAAGCAACAGTTGGTTGCTTTTTACAACGCCAGCTTACAGCTGTTCCATTTATGACAAATACATAGCCTGTTGTTGAACAACGTGTTTCTCAACACCCTGCCCAATCAGCATCAGCAAAGCCATTGGGTAATGAATGACTAAAATTTCCATTGTTTGAGAAGACATTGAAACTTTTGAAGTTCAGCGAAACATTAATTGTGCCTTTTAAGTAGCGTAATAATCTCTTAAATGCAATCCAATGTTTTATATCTGGTGCATTCAAAAATTGAACAAGTTGACTATTAACAAAAGCAATGTCGGGTTGAGTTCCTTGTGTAATATAATTCAATCATCCAACAGCTTGTTGATAATTGATATTTAATTTGGAAAAGGCTTCAATTTCATCCTCTTTTGCTTTTTCCAACTGAGTATTCATCATCATGGGAGTGGAAATTAGTTTGCAATTGCTGATTTCATATGATTGAAGTAAGTCTCTGATTTCTTGATCTTGACAAAGCGAAATAGTCTTTGCTTCTTGATTTCTTGTAACTTGCATTCCTAGGATGAACTTTGCATCACCCAAATCATCCATTTCAAAATGTGTTTTGATTGCTTCTATGAACCTTGAAATGTCTCTTCCAAAAATAGAAAGATCATCTACATAAACATGAACATAACAAGGATTGGTTTCAATTTTGTGAATAAATAGACATGGATCTGCTGAAGAAGGGTAAACATTTATTTTGTAGAAGAAATTCAATAATTCATTGTACCAACAACAAGAAGCTTGCTTGAGACCATAGAGTGAGCGTTTGAGTAGAAGCACAGGATTATTAAAATTAGCAGGTTTCTTCACTCCAAGAGGGAAGTTCATGAATACTTCTTCATTGGGTATTCCATGAAGGAAAGCTCCTTTGACAGCCATTTGAGCAAATTCCCAGTCCTCACTATTAGCTAAGCTGATCAAAACGTGGAGTGTTGTCAAATTCCCAATGGGTGCAAAAGCTTCAAATAGTTTATACCAGCCTTCTGAGAGCAACCCCTTGCACACAATCTGGATTTATATTTATTAATGTTACCATCTGGATCTCGTTTAATTTTGAAAACCCATACTGAACCAATAGTGGGACTATCATCAGGTTTTTCAACTATTTCCCACACTTTTTTCTCCTCTATCATTTTTAGTTCTTTATCTATTGCATCAATCCAATTGTCAGAATCAGGTCAATTAATTGCCTCAAAGTAAGTAAGAGGATCTGAAAATACTGAATTTGATGTAAGGTCATGTGTGGAATGTGATGATAATGCCATTGTGTTACATAAATATTCATTAATCAGAACAGCTGAGTTAGGTACACGTCAATTTCATGTTCTTGATCCAACTATGATGTTGTTCATGTCGATGTTTGAACTAATGTCTTTTTCAGCTTTATCAGAAGCTAATTTATATTCCCAGAATCTCGATGAATTTGACGTAGCATCATTGTTAATAGGATCTTGGAAAGTTTTGTTGACATCTAAATCTTGTTCAACATGAATAGGTGCAATTAAATCTTTGTCACAAGAATCATTAGACATGTCAATAAAATCAGAATTTTCTGCAAAAAGTTCAACTAATTCTGAACTTTTAGGATCTTTAATGCTTAGAGGAAAACTTGATTCATCAAAAATTACACTATGTAAATACAGAATCTTCATGTTGTCAAGTCTTAACAGTTGGTATGATGTTGTGTCATCTGAATATCCAAGAAAACAGCATTTGATTGAATTTGCTGCAAATTTTCCTTTTCTTAGACTTTTATTAAGAAGAGCATATGCTGTACAGCCAAAAGTTTGCATGTGTGAAAGATTAGGCTTCTTATTAGGGGGTGTCAGTTCTGGCAAATCCGCACTTACAAATCCGCACTTAAATTTGACCAAATCCGCACTTAAATAAGTGCGGATTTCCAAAACACACTAGCCCCAATACTGGTGGATTTCAAAATGAAATAAGTCACTTATTTCACTCAAATCCGCACTTTCTCAACCAAAAGTGCTGATTTCACCATCAAGTCCCATTTCACTGATTTGTCAGCATCATCCCATTCATACGCAGCACTCCGCAGAATAACACTTCATAACTCAAAACATCGTACATCACTTACATCTTCATATCATATCATATAAGAGTCATGCCTTCCTCACTTTCAAATCGTGATAAATTACATAAAGCAATGACTTTCATGGCGCTTGAACTGCTCTTGGACTCTGATTCCGATTCTGATCTAGAAGAAGATTTTGTCGTTTTATCAAAAATGGCCAGGAAACGTTACCTTCTTCCCAGAAAGCCTCAAGTACTTCATACCCCCAAGTACACCATCCAAACACTTCTTAACCTATCTACACCCAGTTTTAGACAGCTGTTCAGGACTTCTCAGGAATTTTTCCTTAAATTGCTTGAGCTTATTCAGGATCATCCCATATTTCACAATAATTCTCAAAAAGAACAACGACATCCTTCAATTCAATTGGCCATCACACTATGCCGTTTGGGTTCAAATGGTAATGGAGCCGCTTTGAAACGTTTAGAAAATGTCTTTGATTTAGGGTATGGTTCAGTTAACACTTATACCAAACGATGTATCACTGCCATCAACTCCTTGGAATCATCCCCCTTTTCCCCCCTTTGGCTGCCTCATTCACCCCTCCTTGGCTCACTCTAACCTCCCTTTTCTCCCTCTTTGGTCTCATCTCTCCCTTTCTCCCCCTTCTTGGTCTCCTCATATCTTCCCCTCATTCCACTTTTTTCTCAACTCATCTCTCCAGGTAAGTCATTTTATTCTTTTTAAACAGAGTGTGAAAATAGGAGGATGAACTCTGTTCTTCGGGCGAAGAACAGAGTTCACTTCCATTCACTTATATTTCTTTTTTCTCAACTCATCTCTCCAGGTAAGTCATTTTATTCTTTTTAAACAGAGTGTGAAAATAGGAGGATGAACTCTGTTCTTCGGGCGAAGAACAGAGTTCACTTCCATTCACTTATATTTCTTTTTTCTCAACTCATCTCTCCAGGTAAGTCATTTTATTCTTTTTAAACAGAGTGTGAAAATAGGAGGATGAACTCTGTTCTTCGGGCGAAGAACAGAGTTCACTTCCATAAAATATTAGCTGAAACATAGTTTTCAATTCTGTAAAAACAGTTGTAAGTAATAGAAAAAGTCACTGATTTTTTTTATATGTAATCTGAAATTTTTTAATAAAATTATTGTATTTAAGAATTGCAATATTGTCAATCAATCTTTATTGATCAACTTAATTTAATAAAGTATTATTTAAATAAGTTGCTTCAAAAAATACTTTTCATTGAACCTAGTTTCTAGACTTGATCTGCATTTTGGCTTAAGGAATTGTCATTACTTTAAAAGTAGTATACTTGACATATCTTATTTATATATTAATTAATTTATGTAATTATATTGTATTTTGATGACTTTCACCCTTTACTTCAATAAAATGCAGGGGAGGGTATTGCCAATTTTTTAAATCTGACATGTGAAATTGATGACTTAGAAAAATTTGGTGGTACCCACCCCTTGTTTCAATAAAATGCAGGGGAGGGCATTGCCAATTTTTTAAATCTGACATGTGAAATTGATGACTTAGAAAAATTTAGATAAGCAAACTTATTGACTAGAAAGTAAAGATAGAAAATTTTTATTATACATTCAAATTTTTGTCAAAAATAATGTACTATATTCTTTTCCTTTTATAAGTCAGCATATAAGAAAATATTACCAAAATTAAATTAACTAGAAAAACAATTTATCAATTGAAAAGGTCAAGTAATTTTTTAATGTCCTCATAAGATTGGCCATTTTTAACACATTCCATAATGAAATCTTTTTTTTTAAAACTCTCTTGTTTTTCCAATTCACAAGTAGCCATTTCTCTTTGAAATTGACGGTCATTTACTCTTTCCATCTGCTCTACCTCAAATTTTTTTTCTTCCAAATCTAAGGCTTGCTGATCTTTCCTTAGCATATGATCAAACTTCATCTTCTCAAAGTCAAGGGCATTATTTGCAATAGTTGATTTTGCTGAGAAAATTAAATTGAAATAAATAAATAAATGAGTTAATGATTAAGATATATAGTAAACAAAACTTACTTATATCTTTTTTTTCAAAATAATCCTCAAGGGAGCCAAATGAGCTTGTTGAAGTATTACCACGTTTTAATAGATGGTTCAAGTTCATTGAAGTTGAGGCTCGACGCTTTAGTTTGGAGTTTAAACAAGAGGCTTCAGGAAGTTCTTCTAAAGCAGCTTCTAAAGAGGTATTCACATTTCCAGAATTGAGATTGTTTAATGGAGATTGAGTTTGAGTAGGAGGAGACTAGAAAGAAAGAGAAATTCAGAGAAGAATTGAAGAAAAAACAAAAAGTAAACATACATTTAAATTTTGGGCCTCTGAGGATTCAGATCTTCTGCGATATAATTGTTCTGCTTGATAGTTGGGATCATCTTCAGCTGAACTATGGTTAGAAGGTGGAGGGGATTGATCTTCTTCAAGTAAAGGTGTTAAAAAAGAATGTAAACATGCCTGGTCAAAATATTGAAAATGTCAGGAAGGGGTGTGTGCCGAGGATTGATGGGTAGGTAGCGAGGAAGGTCAGTGTGTCACATGTGACAGGGATGGGGTAAGAAAGGAAGGGATGTTTTGTGGCCAAAATGTGGTTGTGAAAAAAAACGGGAAAAAAGTGCTGATTTGAGGTCATAACTGACACCCTTTTTTGAAATAAGTGACTTTTTTGCAAAATTTAAGTGCTGATTTGTAAGTGCTGATTTGGTTTGAAATCCGCACTTAATTTAAGTGCGGATTTGCCAGAACTGACACCCCCTATTAAATCTCTTTTCAAACGGGTTTTTAAAATCAATAGATGCGCAAGGCAATTGATTCTAAATATAAACAGCAGTATTCACTGCTTCTCCCCAATATTCAACTGGCATATTTGCATGGAAAAGAAGAGACTTTTCCATTTCAGTAGTGATGCAATTACCTCGCTCTGAAATTGGATTTTGCTGAGGTGTGTACAGTGAGGTCATTATTATCTTGAAGGCATCTTTAGAACTCAAATCTAAAAAGTTTTTATTAATGAATTTGGTTCCATTATCACAGATTAAATATGCAACTTTTTGTAATGATATATTTTCAATCTGATTTTTAAATTTCTTAAATATATCAAAAGTATCTGATTTATTGCTATTAATATACACAAATCAATATGATGTAGATGAGTCAGTGATTTTGAAATAATAGTGGGATCCACCCTCAGAAGGTGGTGAGATTAAACCGCTTAAATTGCAATGTAAATACTCAAGAAATCGTGAACCCCATGGTTAAGTTCCAGGAAAAGGATGTGTATGATGCTTAGCATTTACACAAGGTTTGAAAACACCAAGATCTTCAATAAATTTAAAACCTAAGTGGTTCTCCAATTTGTTGGGATAATTATTATTCAAATGGCCTAATCTGTAGTACCAAAGCAATTTTGAATTAGAAGATAAAAAGGAATTGAACGAAACATTGAAAGACTCACTAAACTTTGCATTAAGAATGACAAGACCTTCCAATGGATCCCAATGTCCATCAATAATAGTTTCTCTGTTTCTGCAACTCAGTACTTTGCCATTGGGATTAGTTGTTTGATGACAACCAAGCTTGATAAATGGACCAATACCAATTAGATTCTGATTTATTTGAGGAACATGTAGACAGTTTGTGAGAGTAATGACTTCTCTAGGAGTAACAAGATTAACAGAGCCAGAACCGTGGCTGTAAATGACAGTGACATTCCCAAGCTTAATTGGTTTTCAGAAATAACGATAGTTTCTAAAATGATGATGGTTTCTGAACATATGAACTGTTTCTCCACTGTCAAAGATAATGAGATTTCCAACACAGTTATTATTTGAACAAGCCTTAAAGATTTTAGTAGGGCCATAACTGACATTTTCATGAATAAGGGAGTGGTTGGTGATGAGGAAGGCAAGTTGGATGATATTTGTTAATAATTTTATTTATGAGGTCCGGTTGGCTCAGTAAGAATCCCTGATCGGTTCTTTCTACCTTGATTCCTACTATTCCAGATAGATTTTCTTGCCACTTTATGACAAGGGATTGTTGTAAGTCCACTTCTAGTTGACAAAGTGTGGTGACACTGTCTGCGGTGACCAGGCCATCATTGACATGAACCCAAATCATTGCTTTTTAATGTTTGTTCCAAAGGAAATAGACGCTGTTGTCATATCGCGACATAAAGTAGCCAATGGTTTTCAGCTGATTTCAAAAGTGCTGCCACCAACAGCATGCTGCTTGGAAAGTCCCATATAGTGCCTTTTTTAGACGGTATGCTTTATTGTCTTTGAGTTCAAAACCTGGAAGGTCTTTGACCCACACTTCTTCGTCAATAGGGCTGTGTAGGTACGCAGCTGTCACGTCAAAAGAGTGGACTGGCCATTTGTTTGTTGACACTATAATGAGGATTAGTCTCTGCGCAGTGAAAGATGCGGTCGGAGCAAACATGGAGGAGTAGTCCACACCTTTTATCTGTGTGAAGCCCTTTGCTACATATCGTGCCTTTAGTTTCATTGTTCCAGTCATATTATCAGGTTTCTCTGAGAATACCCATTTGGCATCAAGAATGCGTGCATTGCTAGGTGGTTGTTCCCTGGTCCAAACATTCATGTTAGTTAAGTTGTCGATTTCAGATTGACATGCATCAATCCATTTTCTGCTGTTAGTTGGTTTTAACGCTTCTTTGAATGATTTAGGTACATCAGTAGCAAAGAAACCACAGTTTTCTTGTATGGATTGAGTTAGGCGTTCTTGGGCCAGCATTTCTTCCTCATCCTCAAAATTTCCTAATACTCTATGAGTTGACAAGACGGAGGCGTTGTTGATGATGAAGTCCAAAGACATTTTTTCATTTTTGTTTGTCACTGAAGGTTGTTGATTGCCGTCTTTGAAAGATGCCCATGCCAATGCAATGACTTTGTTTGAGGTTTGGTCCCAGAACAGCCAACCTTTCATGCCAAGGGGATAACCAATGACATAGCATCTTGTGGCTCTTGTATCTAATTTATGTCTCTTTTCTTCTGGTATGTGTACATAGGCAATTTCTCCAAATCTTTTTATGATGTCTAGCTGAGGTTTTTGATTGAACATTGCTTCATATGGAGTCTTGTCTTTTGAGATTTTGTTTGGTATTCTATTAAGTATAAAGGACGCCCATTTGAAAGCAAAACTCCAGAAAGACTTTGGTAGTCTGCTGGCAAACAGAATGGTTCTTCCTGACTCTGTGAGGGCTCTGTTGTATCTCTCTATGCTGCTGTTTTGTTGATGGTAATATGGGAGGGATTTCTTGTGGGTTATACCTTTTTGAGATAGGAAGGTGTCCATCGTTTTGTTGCAGAATTCACCACCATTGTCTGATCCGAAGAACTTTACTGAGGTGTTTGTTTGTTTTTCTTGACGTTGTATGATATTAATTACGTTCCCAGCCGTTTCACTTTTGTTACTCAGAATATGACACTCACTGTAAGATGTAGCGAGGTCTCTAATGGCTAGTGCATATAGACCATTGTCAATGGACATCTCTTCGAGTGGTCCAATCAGGTCTGCAGTAATCATTTCTAGTTTGTTTGGAGATCTGCCTGTGGACTCAAGGAAAGCTTTGCGTCAACTTTTGCACATCTGGCAGGAATTGCAGATGATTTTTCCTGGAGGGAGTTTTTCAGGGAGGCCTGCTGCCATTTTGCCATCAATCAGTCGTCTGATTTGCCTGAGGCTCGCGTGTCCAAGGAGGCAATGCCATTTATACAGAGTTTCTTCATTTTTGGTTCTTACGTGGGGCTCAGGGTAACTTAAGGGCAGCTCTAGATGATATATATGAGGTTCAATGAGACTATTTATTGCAGTGGGCACATGGGTAAATGGACTATGTACAGCATGGTCATTTGTAGATGAGTAGGTTAACAAAGGACAGGGAGTGGTCCATATACGTGTGGTCGAGTTGAAACGTGCAATGAAGATAGTCTCCTGTTTGAATACAACAATGAAGTCATTCGTAACTGTTGTTAGTATCTTTGCACCACCTTTGATTAAGGAATCTGGAGATATCAGCATACCAGTTGCCTCTTTGCAGTAAAAAACAGGTTTAATATTGATAATTTGACCAGTCTCCCCAATGAAGTGCATTGTCCCGCTCCCTGTGATAAATGGTTTGGTGCCATTAGTCGCTACCCTCATGGGCATGGGGATAATGAAGGGTATGAAGTCTACTAACTCATCAAGATTTCCAGAAAAATGGTGCGTAGCTCCAGTATCAAACAGGGGGGGCGTGGGGGACTGTTCTGGCTGAATGTTCAGACGTTGAAAGGCAGCTGCTGTGGCTTCAGCTGAATCATCGGTGATTTCCATTGCTTTGGCTCTCATTGGAGGATTAGACCAAGGTGTTGCTTGAGGCCGTCTTGCAGGGGCTGGAGTGTTGGGAGGGCGCGACAGATACATGGGACGATATGAGTCCATGTTTTGCTGTAGAGACGGAGGTTGATTGTTGAAGTTGCAACCGTGGCTTGAGTGTGGTAGAAAGGACGGCTGGATGACCAATGGGTAAACAGGTTGTAAACCCTCTGGAACATATGAGGTGTTTGGTCTGTATGGAGTGTGGTGCCCAAAGGAGGCCTTCCTTGGACAGTTGATTTGCAGGTGGTCTGGGCTGTTGCAGTTCCAGCAGGTAGGCGGTCTGCTTGGCCTTGCTGCTGTAGCTTGCGGAATAACAGTAGTTGTAGTGTTGTGCCACCCTTGATTGTGAAATGGGGTTTGGGGAGGTTGTGGAGATTGTTCAGGGAAGGCTTTCATTGTTTCAGATTGGTTAGCCATGAGCGTAGAGATGTTGTCTGAGTTCAGCTTGATGGCATTGTTGTGTTGTATTCTGTCCCAAGTTGAGGTGAGCGTCTGTTGAGTTGTTACTGTGGAAGGAATTTCCCTTGATATTTTCACTAACAACTCAATGTTGCGCATGGCTTCATTGCTGAATCTGGAGTCATCTTTTATAGCACGTTGGTAGAGTAGCGCCAGCATGTTATTGTCAAGTTTCAGTCCTTGAGCTTTGAGATCAGCATAGCAATCTTTCATGTACGATATCATTGCTATTGGGCTGTTGAAATTTCTTGATCTGACATCTAGTAACTTTTCCAATGCATTCATTTGGCTGGCTCTAGAGAGAACGTTGTATTGCTGTCTCAGGTGTTTGAAAGCCACTGTGCTAGGGACAATGGACATTATCTGAGTCTTGATGTTTAAATCGACTGAGTTTACAAGGATAGCTCAACCTATTCGTTCTCGTGATGATCCTGTGGAGGGGTTGGATCTATTGAAGAAATTAGGGTCGCCAATGTAGTCCGTGAGGATAACCTGGAGTTCTTTGTACCAGATACGGAAGTTGGACCCATTGTCTTTAAGTTTGTTTGGCCAAGTTATCATTTCTTTTTGAACGTCTCGGATGGTGTTGGTGACTTGTTTTCGTGCAAGGTCTTGGGAGGCTGCTCGTGGGTCATGGTATTCTTCATCATTGGATGGTACAGGTGGGCATCTCGTTTCTGGATATGGATCCATGTCTTCATCATCAGCTTGCTCATTGTCCGGGTATTCAGGTGCTCTTGATGGTTGTTGTTGAGGTCAGCGCGTGTTATGTGATGTACCAGTTGCTGCTGAGGAGGGTGGATTGGTGGGTGGTGCTGTTTGGGAGGTACTAGGAGTCGCTAAGGTTTGTCGAGGTTGCATTTTTGTTGATGTCAATGGGTTTGATTGTGTTTTTTTTTTTTTTTGTTGTTGTTAGATTAACTTAAAAAAGGATGTTGATAGGAGAAGAAGAAGAGAAGAAGGTAGAAAAGGAGAAGAAAAAAAAAGGACTTTCGGACGAATGTGTGCCCACAAATGCGTATGTTCAGAACCTTTCAAGGGCCCTAACCTAATTGTTGAGAGAAATAAAACAAAGAAAGAGAAGAGGAAATTGTTGAGAGAGAGATAGAAGATTAAAAGGAGAGAAAAGGAGAAAGAAAGGAAAGAAAATGAAAAGATGAAAGCTGATGAGGCAATTTGATGCTGACGAGGCACGGACGAGTTTGAAGTCTGGGTAAAGAGATGAGAAACAATGAAGAAAGAAGAGAGATGAAAAAAAAACGCGTTAAAGGCCCATAACCTATTGGCTGGCTCACGGGTGAATTTTGTGAAAGGAAGATAATTAATAATTTCTTTAAAATCATGGTAAAGTTTGCTAGCTATATACATGATGATACTGCGGCGTAGTCGAAACCTAACACCCTCCTCAACAGCTGTTTTTCAACTTTATAATTGCATATCATGCCCTTATAAATGTGTGGCACCTGTTGCAGCGGGATCCAGGCTCTCTGGTTCTTTCCGAAGTCCTGAATCCTGATACCGTGCAACAGGTAAGAAATCGATAATATTGGTTCATTCTGCAGTGTTGAGTGCTGACACCATGCAAAAGGTAAGAAATTGATAATATTGATTCATTCTGCAGTTTTGAGTGCTGATACCATGCAACAGGTTTCCAATTCATTCTGAGACTCCAACTGATGCTGTACCAACAGATAAGGTAGCGATATAAAAGACTCATCTCGAGACTCCAAATGATTCCATACTAACAAGTCTTTCTTTCTTTTTCTAACATTTATTAATCAATTTTTTTTTTCTCTCTTCAGTGATTCAAGATGGTCTTATCGTCTCGGATTTTCAGAATTTTTCTTGCTTTAACCATTATTCAAATTAAAAATTTTAATGTTGTCAAAACCAAGGAGACTACTCTCAAAGTCTCCCCAAAAATTGGATCAAGTTTTGAAATTAGCACAGGTAAAAAATTCATCATTCAAATATATATATATTTAATTCTTGTAGTATTTCAAATAAATATAAGATCTATACAAGAGTGTAAAGCGGGAGAGAGTGCTGATTTGAAAAGTTCCGAACCCTGAAATTCTTTCAAATAAATTTTAAAATCAGGTCACAAAGTAAAGCGAGGCTTGGACTGTGCACCTTTATTAACAGATCATGAAGGCATCTCATCAAGTTCCATCTCATCACCTTCTATCTCGGATTTGTGTAGCTACAACTGGCTATCTTGCTTACAAAATTGGAAATCCCAGAAAGTAGTGTATACAGAATTCTTGGAATCCTTAGACGGTAAATCATCTCATATTTTTTTTTTTTTTTAATTTGTCTATTATCTATTTGTATATTACGATATGTGTAGGTTTTCTTCATGCCCCAATGGGCCCGTAATCCTAAGAAATAAATAAATTGAAAGGGATCACCGCAGGTAAACCCACGTCACGTTTTGCGTGCGGGACCTTGCAACCCGCCCTGCAGACGTGACATGGGTTTTTTCGGCTGCGTAACCGCTGTTGAAATGTTTTTATGACAATTTTATTAGAAGAATAATTATTAGATTATAGAATGCGGGCCTTTGCTTATTAGTTTAAGGAATATGATATTCATAGCTACATATAGACAAATGAATATGGAGTTACAGTGTTTCATAGAATACTAATCAATTGATGTGTGTTTAGAAAAAGGTTTAGGAAGATTGAATTTACAAGCTGAAGGCTTTCCTATGGAGTTGCCCAATGATGAAATTGTTTCTCCCAAAATTACTCTAAAAATTGCAAAGCTTAACAAAAGTGTTATCGCAGAATGGGAAGGAGAATATCAAGTTGCCTTTGTATCATACCTATACATTAGAGCCTTACAATGCTTAAAGCAAGTAGGAAATGATTCTAATTTTTACTTAATCAGGAAATCACTGGAACAAATGAAAGAAATTCGAATAAGTTCGAGTGCAAAAATGATGGCCAAATGCGCTGTCAAAATATTAGATGCAAAACTTAAAAGTCTCTCCCTCCCTCGATTCACCTCAGAGCGTAAGTGCTAGTGCTGGGAATATATATATCTAAAGCGCAGTGGCTAAACCATATCCTTCATTTGTCTAGAGATATCCTTAAACGGTTTGTCAATTGTTGAATAAATAACCTTCCTTGCTTATACTGATCTGATTTGCATTCCAGGGTGCAATAACTTGGAAATGATAAAAAAAACTTTTTTGGATGAAGATGAAAAAGCAGGAGAAGTTATAGCTGCACTAGATGAATTGATATCAAATAGCTCGAAAAATGAAACAATGAAACTCTTTAATATTTGGTGGGAGCAAAGCAGCTCTTCAATTGCGAGATGTGCTTTTATTAATACGATTATTCATTATGGTGGAATATATGAAAGCCTAAGTCAAAATCTTGAGGATTTCCTGGACCAATTGTACTTAAAAGATACAAAAGGCGAAAGGAAAATGATAGCGTTCGGTTGGGAACAAGTTGAGAGCCCAATACGTATTAGGAATATTAGATATAATATATGGCTAAAGTGGAGGGAGGCATCGTCTTATTGGAGAAAGAGGGAGTATCAAAGGAATATAATTCAGAAACTTTGGGCAGATCGGGCTGTACACCAGAAAAAAAAATTATAGTTTAACTCTGTCAAGAAGAAGAAGTTAGGAACATGTGATTTATATCTTTTAACATTTATTTTTCAGTTAGCCATTTAGTTAGATAGACCGGTCCAAGAAGGAATATATATATATACAACATGAAACCAATAAAAAAGGAGAAAAAAAAAGATTTTCAGTAGTGAATTAATTGAACATCTCTTACTTAACTCAAGTAAAAAACAAAGGAAAGGAAAAAAAGATAGGTAGTGTTGGCTTAGATGAGGAAAGTAAGAAATACACAGCAGAAAGTTAATCTGTCTGGACATCTGCCTTCTGTAGATAGGGTGTTTGTCAGTTGATATATATATATATATATAAATAAGAGTATATGTATCTAATGACAAGACAAGACAAGACGATTGAGATATACAATGACAACACTTGGGTTAGTGTCTATTATAAGTACAGTGAATGGTCCACAAGCGGAGACCAGCCAGAGATGAATTACTCTAGGTGAGGGAGTGCGAGGATAAAGATGAAGAAGATTAGAGAGTGAAATGTGTGGAGAGGACATGTATGGGAAGAAGGTGATCTGGAGTGAAGGATGATGAGTGAGCACGCAAGAGAAGGAATCTGATTCCCTTGTCCCACTGGCCACAGTCCGCTCACCGCATCGCTCCATCTATTGATCCCCTCATAGGACCAGGATGAACGGCGAGCGTGGAAGCAAGGATGGCTGCCGACAGTCTGGCCAACCGCTGGCCATCAACACAAGTAAGTCGGCAGTGTGGCGAGTGCTGGGCCACAGTTGCTGAGTGTCTCTGTCTTGCTCCCACCCAGCCCCGCTGTCCCTGCCCTACATCACCCCCGGCTCTCCGCTGTTTGGCGAGTCGCTGTTTGCAGTACGTCTGTCTGTAACTACCGATCTCCCTCGCTAGCTAGCTAACTCGCCATCCATCGCATCGTTTCTTTATTGTTATTATACACAATAATAAATAATAACAATAATAATAATAATAATAATAATAATAATAATAATAATAATAATAATAATAACAATAATAATAATAATAATAATAATAACAATAATAATAATAATAACAATAATAATAATAACAATAATAATAATAACAATATCAATAATAATAATAATATCAATCATTCTTCTTCGTCTTCCTTCCAGCATCTCCACAAGACAATGCATCCAAACCATCCCACTCCTCTCCATCCGGCATCCTCCCCCACAAGACCCCCACTGCCACCCAAGGTTCCTTTGCCTCCTCCTCGTCCATCCACGTCTCTCAGTCTTCGCCAACACCCCCCTCATCAGCCTTTCTCTGACCATCTCCTCCAAAACCCCGACTCCTATCCCCTCAATATCAGTATCAATCTCTCCACTCCTTCCAACTATCCACATCGTCCTGAAACTCTCGCTCCTTTGGACTCTACCGCTTCTTTATCCGCTTCTTCTTCAGCCTCTTCATTTCCGTATTCTTCCTCCCATTCTGCTCATTCTCACAGCCATTACATCTCTCCCGCATCTTCTCGTCTTCCTCGTCCTTTGCCACCCTCTCCTTCGTCTTCCTTTAAGTTTCCTGAGCCTCAATTCTCTCATACCCCCCATCGTCCCTTACCTCCCTTGCCTGGATTCAAAAGCTCTACTAGCCCTTTTGCTTCTATTGTCTTTCCAGAACCTGTAACTTTCGCCTCTGGCTCTTCTTCTGCATCAAATCAATCTCCATCTTGGCATTCCTCTACCAACTCGGTTTCTACTGATCATTCTGATTCTAGTCAACCCCTCAATATGTCTCGATCTTCACTCGACCGGGAAGTCTCAATGGCTCGTCGGAGAGCATTGTCTGCATTTGCACATTCTTCCAATTCTCGCTCTCTCAAAAAAAATCCACCTTTGCCACCGGAAGCAAGCTCCATTAAAAGATTTGACCAGTTTTTATCATCTGCTGCTCTGGCTTCCCAGAAACGTCGTCACGCCTCATTTGAGACAAATGTAAATCTTGATTCTAGAAATCATGATCAAGATGCAAGTGGCGCTTGGTCACTTAGCTACCTCGCTGATTATTTGCAACGCAATCTCATCAAGGGATGTCATTGTAAAGGCAATATTGAGTATCCTCTGTCTTTTACAGGCCAGGATGTTGTTGTCAGTGATTTTTTTCAACTTATATATTTGTACTTTTCTATTATCAATTCGTCTCCTTATACACATTGTCAAAAACCTTACACCACAAAAAAACACCTGATGCCGGCTAGCAGATGCCACTACCTAATTCTATTCATGTTTCAAAAAAAACTCAGGCTTGATGCCGCTAAAGCTGATGTGCTCAGTGTTCAATGTATGGGCTTTGCAGAAGTCTTACTGTTGATCAAAAGCTGAATTTAATCAAAGATAGGGATTGGCACCTTTAATCAAGTGCCCACAATTTATTTCTGGTGTTATATATACTTTTATTTAAACTAAAATTTATTTGCTTACATATGAGTGTGAATTCTTTATTTCATTTTTTTTTTTTTTTTTTTTTTTTTTTTTTTTTTTTTTTTCTAAAAAAACGACTCCTATTCCTGGCTAATCTTAGTGCTTTGGTTTATCTTTCAACCTTGTTGTATAATTTTCCCTAGACTACTTTGGAAAATTGTCTCGTAGCATCCTCGGCCATCAATTTGGTTGCTGTTCCATCACCACGTCAAAGAGCTATCCAGGTTGCGCTAGAACTCCGGAGGTCTTCCTATTTCCATGAGGTCGACTGGGAAGACCAAGATGACTTTATTGATACTTGCGACCAGCTTTACAAGTTATCTGAGCTTGGTGAAGTACCACTTCAAGGTATCTTTGTCAACTTAACAAAGTGCTATTCACCATTTTGTTCGCCCGCGTCTAGTAAAATAGGATCGTGCTATGCTTGGGATTGTCCCAATCGCTCGCATGAAACCAACAAATCTGTCACTCATTATACCTCCCAATACAAGCCTGTTACCCTGGGGCAGCATTTGAGTGTGAATGAATCCAACGCAATAAATGATCTTTCAAATCAATCTCCATCTATTTCAAATGTTTGTTTGATTTTACCTTTTTCTTTCAATGATTTTTTTGTTTTCGTCTATTATTATTTATCGGCTCAAACTAAAATTCAGCTGATTCATTATTATTACTATTTTTCAAACATTTTTGTTTTTTACGGTTTTTTTTTTTTTTTTTTTTTTTTTTTCAAAGTCCCGGAACACACAAGAATCTTGGGATTCTCTTGTATCCAAAGAAATATTAAGCACTTTGGACCCGAAAGAAATTGCTAGGCAGTCTGTGATACATGAGATAATTTCAGGAGAGACTGAGTACCTAGACGACTTGGATGCCTTTGAAGAGGTTTGTTTATTTTTTCAAGAAAAAAATGTTTTCTTCCTTCTTTTATGATGGGAAAAACGTGTTTATCATTGCAATGCTTTTTATTGATGTTCTTATTTTACTTTATTTACGTCATACCGTTTCATTCTCTCAAAGCTCTTTGTCCAGCCTCTTAAAAATTCAAGCATCATTAGCCCACCAAGTCGTTTAGCCCAATTCTTTGAAAAAGTCTTGTCCACTTTAGCTGAAGTTAAGGACCACAATCGGGTATTGTTGCAAAAACTACTTATTCGGCAACATGAACAATCTCCTTTTTTGCAAGGTGTGGGGGATTTGATTTTGGACGCTGCTGCGAAATGGGGTTCTGTTTACATTAAGATAATGGAAGATAATGTATTTGGTGAATTGGAAGTCAATGAGGAACGAAAGAGAAATCCGGAATTTGCTCAGGTTTTAGATGTCGGTTATTTTAGATGATCTATGTTGCTTATCAGTCTGATCATATAGAGTCTTAGGGGGGAAATTTTACATTTATCACTGACATCTTTTATCATCATATATATATTAGGAAATTCCCCGGAAAAGTAGTCGGAAGGCAGATTTTCGGCATTATTACCTTAGGCCATCTGTTCGGCTTCAGCGCTACATACTCTTATTAGAAGGACTTTTGAAAAAAACGCCAGAAGATAACCCTGATCGAAGGCATATTTCAGCTAGTATTGAGATTATCAAACAGCAATGTCAAGAGGCTAATTCTGCTGTTGCAATTCAACAAGCTAAAAAGGAATTGTACCATCTGAATCAACAAATCATTTCTAAACCTGACACACCTGTTCGTCTTGTTTTTTTTTTATGATGGTTTTTTATTTATTTATGATCACATGTGCTCACATGATTTTTTTTATTTTGGTTTGATTCTCTATTCACATCTTTTTTTTCTTTACCTTTTTTTCCTTACTAACAATTTTCCTCATGTAATTATTATCTGTGATTCTGTCTTCTATTTTGATGTAACAATCGTATGTAGGATCTTCAATTACGGGCACCAGAAAGGACATTACTGTATTCTGGCAAAATGACTCGGAAATCTGAAGGGGGATTAGCCACTGACATGTCCGAGCTATTTGTCATGTTGTTTGATCATTATTTTGTCATGACAAAGCCTAAAAAAGTCGATGATCAATCTGTGCGATACTCCATTTCTCGACGCCCCATCCCTTTAGAACTCTTAATAACCTCAGGCTTTCATTTGCCTGCTGAAAGAAAATCGCGGGGTCTTCGTAACATTACGGGAACTTTGGCTGCTGCGGGTAACGTTTCAGGTCATCAATCAAATCTCGAACGCGGGAATAGCGAGCCATATCCAACTCACTCAACCGGTTTAACGCCCAACAATTCCACTAATAGTTACAACACAAGTGCATCAGGCGTTACTTCATATAATTCTGTGGCTCCATCGGATGAACGTGCTATATATCCTTTTGTGGTCCAATCTTTGGGACGACATTCGCTGACCGTAGCACTGTACGTTGAATCGGATCGGCTAAGACAAATTTGAAAAAAGAAAATTGAAGGTGCCATAGCGGTTAGAATGGCATTACTCGAGAAAACCAAAGTATTTGAACTTGATCCAATGACAGATCATACATTTGGAGCTGGTATTCTAGCTAATTCTAGTTTTAGTTCCAACATTTTAAACTCACCCCTTAATGGGGCCTCCACCACCTCAACTAGTGCCGTGAGCAACACTCATGCTAGCACTCCTTCGATGTCTCATATGAGTATATCATCTAATGGTAGTCAGAGTAGTTTTGGTGGAAGCAGTCTTACACTCGGGGGTCTATCCGGCGGACTGGACAATTTTCATGGTGTGAGTAAAAAGACCTGTATGATGGAGCTTGAACATGCACTCGTTGATATGAATTATATCTTTTTTGCATTTGTTACTCTTTCTGTAATTGATTGGGGTTGTCTAGCGACCAATGTGCTCAGTTCCATTTACTTCATCTGATGGTCGTAGCTTGATTGCGATTGGATGTCAAGATGGATTATGGATAGGCCTCCGATACGATGCAACTTCGATTCGAAAAGTCCTTCATTTACGCTCAGTGACCCAGTGTTCAGTTTTGCAAGAACATGGATTTTTGTTAATCTTGGCGGAAAAGATTTTGTTGGCCTATTTGATTGAGAGTTTGGTACCTAGTCGAGCAGGTGCTGCTGGACCTGATCGGCCGGGTCTTTTGTCATCTACCAATAATGCACATTTGCCCGGTCGGTTGAGTGGGACCAAAGATGTGATTTTTTTCAGGTGTGGGAAAGTGGGAACTCGGACTTTGCTTATTTGTAAGGCATCATTATTTTAGATGATCATGGTGGTTTTTTTTTACCATGTTTTTTTGAAATATTTTTTTACTCCATAGATGCCAAGAAAGGAGGTGTCAATCAAACAGTCTTTAAGGTGTTAGAACCTATTGTCAACCCTGATCGTCCCAGGGCAACTATGCCCAGAGGATTTTTTGGATTGACTACTCGCAGACAGGAGTTTTTTCGTGGATATAAGGTGATCTTTCTCTTTTTTAATTTGTCTTGTTTTTTTTTACAGTTAAGAATACAAACGAATGAAGCTTTTATTTTTATAATCATAATTTTATTATCTATCTTGGCGACTGAAGACTTATCTTTTTTGATTTATTTTATTTTTTGTCCCTCCTCCCCCTCTCCCCCCTTAACGTACATTAACCAACAGCAATTCTTTGTGCCTTCAGAATCTTATGCTATTCAATATTTGCGAAACACGTTGTCTATTCATTGTGAAAGAGGATTTGAAATTATGAATTTGGATACATTGAAACCTACCAGTATACCTGATTTCAGTCAAGTCAAACATGATCCACAGACGGCTTCGTTACAACGGAGGTGTGAGGAGTGTCGACCGTTGGGGATGTTTCGTGTTACTGGGAATGAGTTTTTGCTATGCTATGATGGTATTTTTTTTTTTTCTCTTTCTCTTAATTTGTAGTGGGAGAATTTTTTGACGAATGAATGAATGAATTGAATTGAATGATGTTTTAATTTGGCGTGGTCTGTAGAATTTGCGTTTTTTGCAGATAAACATGGCGATCCGTTACCAAATCTCATGAAAAAATTTAAATCAAAATAATACTGTTTATTCAGTATATCTATTATAGAAAATTGAAAAAATTAATTTTCTATTCACTCCTTACTTTTAATTAAAATGTCTTAACTTTTTTTTATTGTTTTTTTTGGGTAAGGGAGTGTCTATTGGGAAATCAGTCAGTATTTCATTACTATCTCGCTATCTTTATATACTCTAACATAACTATCTACATAACGTTCTACTAGTTTCTAGTATATTCTACTGCCTTCTCGATAGCTCCTCTACACCCCCGCCCTCGACCATACGAAAGGCCTATACTAATTTTAATAGAGGTAAATTTTGATTAATTTTTTTGTCTGCCTAGTGTTTTGGTCATTATGTCAGCTATATTGTCATTGGTTGAAATCCAGTGTAAAGTGGCCAGGCCATCATAAAGAATTTCATTGACATAGTAAAAGTCTCGTCGTGTATGTCTACATCGTTTGTTGGATGGTTCATCGTTTCCAATGTGAATGGTCGATTTATTGTCGCATAATATTTTAATTTTTGTTAAGTTGCCAGTCATGTCAGTGATTAAGTTTTGTATCCAGACTCCGGCACGTGTACCATTGCCTAGGGACATATATTCGGAATGGCATGATGAAGTTCCAACTAAAGGTTGACGCTTAGCATTCCAGCATACTGGTATGCCGTGGTAAAGAATTACATAACCATGATTTGAACGATCTTTGTTTCCTCCCCAGTTAGCATCAACATAAAGATGAATTGGTTGGTCGCTGACATGTTGAGGGGTGATGTTCAAACAAAGATGCTTGGTGGATTCCAAATACCCTAGTAGATGACGTATGGCAACCCAATGCTCTGGTAGCGGATTTTTTGCAAAACGAGACAAATAGTTAACACTGTACGCTAAATCAGGTCGGGTTCCAACGGCAAGATAACTCATAGAGCCAAGGATGGATAAATACTTTCGTTGGTTGAGATCTTTTGATATTTTTATTTCGTTGTTGGATGAAGAGGTAGGCAGGGTAGTAAGGTACCTATTTTTTGATGGGTTGTGATTTTCCAAAATTTTTTGAACAAGCAGTTTTTGGCTAAGTCTAAACCCTCCTTCAATTTTTTCAATATCAACTCCAACTATTGTTTCAACTGTATCACTCCACCTAATTTGTAAGATCCCTTCTAATTTCTTAGCCAATGAGTGTAAAACATTAACAGAACTACCAGTAACAATACCATCATCTACGTGGATCCAAATTACACCACAATCACTATCACATTTTAGTACATATAAACTCGTATCATAAAAACTTGGTTGATATCCAATTTGCCTAAGTTTTGAGGACAAGTGCTTCCACCAACAGCGAGCAGCTTGTTGTGTTCAATAGAGTGCTTTTTTAAGTTTTATTACTTTTCCATTTGATTTTTCAGTACTATTATAGCCATCCGGTAATTCCATCCAGATATCTTCATCTAGATCAGAATGTAAGTACGCGGCGGTAACATCAAAACTATGTACTGTCCAGTTGTTTAATGCCACAGTTGTCAAAAGAAGACGCAGTGAAGTAAAAGTTGCGGTGGGTGCAAAAGTATCATGATAATCTGTTCCTTCTATTTGAGTATAACCTTTGGCAACAAAACGAGCTTTTCTTTTGAGAATATTTCCATCTGTATCCTTAAGACTAAACACCCATCTTCCTTTCATCACATTTTTTCCTACAGGTCTATCTACAATGTCCCATACCTCCATCTTTTTCATATTCTCCATTTCATTTTTACAAGCAGCATCCCATTCTTTCTGGTGAACACCTTTCATGGCTTCTTTATAATTTTTTGGCACCCCTTCCATTATTTCAACACTAAAACGTTCAATTTCATCTACTAGTTGGTCCTGTCCCCGGATTTCTTCAATTTCGTCAAAATTGAGTAGTTCAACATTGTTGCATAAGAAATCGATGTTCATTTTATCTTTATTTTCATTTTTTTGGTCATTTTCTGTTTCTTTACAAGAGTTTTGATTTTTTATTTGATTCTTTAAAACAAAATTACTCGTTTTTTGATCATTAGGGAAAACTACTCGTATACTCTCATAATACTTGTTGTCTTCTTGATCATACATAATCCACCCTTTTCCTCCCACAGAGTACCCTACAACAATGCACTTAAGTCCTCGTTTGTCTAATTTTTTTCGTCGTTCTGATGGAATATGGATAAAACCAGTTTCACCAAAAGTTCTTAAATGGTCTAGGCAAGGTTTATACCCCATGAACAACTCAAAAGGAGTTGCTGTCTTGGAAATTGAGTTTGGTATTCTATTGTAAATGAAGGCTGCCCACATGTAAGCTCTTCCCCAGAAACAATTATCAAGTTTGCTATCCACTAAGAGAGTTTTTCCACTATCAGAGATAGTTCTGTTGAAGCGCTCAGCATTGCCGTTTTGACCATGTGTATATGGCATGCACCATTCGTGTCGGATGCCTTTAGAGGATAGGAAACCTTTTACTTGGTGATTCATGTATTCAGTACCATTATCAGAGCGTAGGACTTTGACTTTTTTTGATGCAAAATTTTCCAATAAATTTATGGTTCGAACAAGACTATCAAACACATCTTTTTTACTTTTAAGTAATTCACAGACTCCAAACGATGTATATAGGTCTCTATATGTAATCATGTATACATAGCCTTCAGGGGTGGGTTCTAGTGGTCCTATTACGTCTGTGGTTATAATATCTAGCTTGTCAATTGGTCGATCAGAAGACTTCCATATTTGGTTTTGATGTCTTTCACTTTTCGCTATTTTGCATGCATCACAATTAATAATACCAGATGGTAGAAAGTCTGGTAGACCTTCCGCTCCTCCAAAACGAAACAGTCTCTTTATTCGTTTAAGGCTACAATGACCTAGACGTTTGTGCCACATCATCAATTCATTATCAGGTTCACATAATATAGAGCTGAGTGCAATATTTTTGCAAGGGAAAATATTAGGACAGTCAGATGTAAAATATTCAATATCATTTTTTAAAATTGGTCTGGGCAGGATCCATTTTCTCTCTTTATAAATAGTAGATAATAATTCATTGCCCTCTTTGTCTAATATGACAAATCTATTATTCTTAACCCCAATCACTCCCCCCGCTTCAATAATAGCAGCTGGTGACACTAGAGTGCAATTTGCTTTCTCACAATAAAGTACTCCTCTAAGAATCAATCGATGACCATTGTTATTGATGAAATGCATTGCCCCCGCCCCTGTAATATAAGAATTTTCTGATGTATTAGTAGCAACTTTTAGTGGTATTGGGTTTTTAAACAGTTTAAAATTAACTAACTGGTCTATGTTACCAGTCAGATGATGGGTAGCTCCAGAGTCTAATATGGGTTCGGAGAAAGAGAACGAGGCGTGGGACAAGTTCACTTCAGTATTGGGTTCATCAGAGTTTGTGACAGCTTCATCATCAAGTTCTGTAACTTTTGCCGATGGAGTGGTTTGAGGGCAACGGGGCAGGTAGCGAGGTCTATAGGAATCAGTACGTTGTTGAATGGGAGGAGGGGGATTAGTCATAGCTGCCGGGAGTTGAGGGGGAGCAAGAACTGGTGGGTAAGGGGAAGGGATTTGAGGATAGGAATATATGTTTGGAACCAAAGCTGGGTAGTGTGCCTGCCATCCGCCAAAATTGTGAAGATGTGGTCCATTTGAGATGTAGATTGATGATGTTTAAGTGGGCAAGAATTGGCAAGGTGGCCAGTTTGTTTGCAGACATAGCATACACCACTATGACGAAACACATTCGCTTCTACATGGTCATCAGTAACTTCAGAGACAAACGATGTGACACCAGATACATTTGTAGTAGATATTTGTTGCTCGGATGCTTCACATGTAGCAATAATAGTTAAGAGCTCAGCAGGTGTCAGAGGCATAATTGAAAATTGTTGTTTGGCATCCACTCGATTAATTACATTGGCATAGATAGGATTTGACTTTGGTATCAATAATAGCAAAAGGAAACAAAACATGTTTTCTGGATTGATAACAAACCCTGAGTCTGCTAAGTGTGCTAATTTGTCTGCAATCGCTTGTCCAAAAGTGGTATGGTTTTTGAATGAATCGTAGTTTAGCGCTAACAAGTCTCGCCATACATTAAGATGATGTGCTGTAGAAGAGCGAAGGAACCTTTGTTTAATGTAGATGAACATGTTGTATGCTGTGTCAGCATCTTCAATTTGTCTTTGTACTTCATTGGGAACTGTGGTCAAAATGACCTCTCGCGCGATAGCATCATCGATAATCTTGATGTGGTCTTTTGGACGGTAAGTGGCAACATAGAGGCTATCACCGAGGAATCGTCTGAGGACATGTCAAACATCAGCATACCATTCATGGTAGTTTTCACTGGTGAGTTTCAGTTTTGTTCTATTTTTTGTGGATAATTCAACATTGGCAAGGATTTCGGTGAGAGTTTTGTTTTGGAAAATTGATGACGTATTTTGGTATGGTTTGGGGCCTTCATCTTTAGGTTGTTCAGGAGGGTTTTGGGAAGCGGAGGTGGAAGGTTGCGTTTGGGGCTGATCCGGGTTAAAAGAGGGTGGTATACGTTCATTAAAGATAAAAGAATAAAAAGGATTTGTGGGTGTTGAAGAAAAAGACATTTTTACTTTATTTTATTTTATTAAATTATTTAATTATTTTTTATTTTTATTTTATTTTATAATAATAAAAAGGAAAAAAGAATAAAAAAAGTTATTGTAGTTATTAACCTAGTTATAATGATATTATCAATGATCTGAGGTCGTGTGTTAACGCAAGCCCATAACCTATTGGGAAATCAGTCAGTATTTCATTACTATCTCGCTATCTTTATATACTCTAACATAACTATCTACATAACGTTCTACTAGTTTCTAGTATATCCTACTGCCTTCTCGATAGCTCCTCTACAGTGTCAGCCTAGATATCCCTAGGACTGAGTATTTCTTATGCTTAAAATAAGATAACCTTAAGTACATTAAGCTTATATCTTAAAAATAAGGTTAAAACAATTATATATGTGATTATAATACATATATATATAATTATTACACTATTATATAACTTATAGTAGCTTAAATAGCTTATCCATAGCCTAATAATACATATTGAGGTGTTAATGGAGTCATAATATACTTATCATAAGTGATATTAAGTAATTATTGACATACATAAGCTTAAATGTATACATAAAGCTCATATTCAGTGAAATATGCAGTATATTAGGGGGTATCAATGTTCAGGGATCCGCAATTAGGGATCAGGAATTTTTTTTTCCGGGATCAGACATTATTAATTGCGGAAGATTCTTATCCACTAGCCCCGGGGCTAGTGGATAAGGAATCCACAATAATGCATTATCCCGCCTCTTATACCCCAATTTCCATTCCTAATTCCTGATCCCAAACTCATCTCATCCATGATGGATTTGCAAGAAAGTCACATGACTCATAATTGCTGATGCCATCCTTAAGTCTTTCCTCACTCTATGCTACTTAATTTTGGTGGCAAACACTTAAGTTTTTTTTCTATCTACACACCCCAACTGCACATTTGGCGGTGAATTCCCACTTCCCTCATCACTCAAGCCTTCCACCGGCAACAATGAAACACCTCTCTACTAGACAGCTACTTCACTCCACTATTAATGCCATCACTTTAATTTTAGTTCTCTACTATAAATATGACTCTGATTTGGAAGATGCTTTAGCTTACATGTGTTTTCTTTCCAAAAAGTGTTACATCATCACCAGGGGGCCAAATCTTTATCATGATCCCCGATATGATCTGGCCTCCATTCTCAACATTCCTCATTTAAACTTCTCCCAATTCTTTCTTCAAACTTTATCAACTCATTTCTGAACATCCTATCTTCCATAAAAATTCTCATAACAAACAGCGTAATCCTGCCATCCAACTTGCTGTTGCTCTATGTTGCTTTGGCTCAAATGGAAATGGTGCTGCCGTAAGACGTTTGGATAATCTCTTTAACATAGGATATGGTACCGTGATATTATACACCAAGAACTGTATGATTGCTATCCTTTCCATCAAGTCTCAAACTCTTGCTTGGCCAACTACAGAACAGCAACTTGAATCCTCTCAAGTAATGCAAGCTGAAGGTTTCCCTGGCTGTATAGGTTTTGTTGATGGCACAACCATCCCTTTGAGTCAAAAGCCTGCTAATGATGGCAACCATTATTTTGATTGCAAAAAAAGGTTTCTTCAAAATCTTCTCCAAGTTCTCATCTTTCACAATCTAACTTTTTATCTTCTTTCTAGATACTCTATTGCCGTTCAACTTGTATGCAATGTCAATAAAAAATTTATTGCTTTTCACAGTGGCTGCCCTGGATCATGTCATGACTCTTCTGTCTTCGAAAGAATGAGGATTTCTCAATCCCCTGACTCATACTTTGACAAATCTCAGTACCTCCTTGCAGACTCAGCATATGCAAGTGGAAAGTACATTATACCTGCTTTCTGTGGTGCAACTTCAGAAAATGACCCCAAAACTGCCTTTAATTATCACCTTGCACAATCAAGAGTACGAATTGAACATGCTATAGGTATTTTAAAGGGACGATTTTCTAGTCTTCGGGAGCTCAGAATCCAATTTCAAAAAAAATTGGAGATCAAAACTGCAAATCATTGGATCTTGACTTGTGTAATACTCCACAATATTCTAGCTGATTTAAAGGATGAGTGGAATGATCTTTATGAAGAAGAGGATCCTGAACCACCACCAGCACTCCCCTCCCTTGATTCACAAATCATTCAATCAACCAGCATATGCCCCATTATAATGCCAATTACTCTCCAACATTTCTCTTCACCACCCTTTTAATTTTTAATTTTTATGTTTTCATACTTTCCAAATGTCCTCTTTGTGTACTTTATTCACTTGGTTTTGTATTTTGGTTTGTTGCATATTCATTTTTTTTTTGAATTTATGGTGAATATCTTTGTTTTGGATGGCTCATTGGTTTTCTTTCACCAGCTCAACATGAAATCGCATATTTTGTCACTGATTTTTTTTTTTCATTCATCACTCATATCCTTTTCATCCTCTCCTCAAACATCACTCAGTTTTTTTGGTTGCATTTATTTTCTCAACTCAACTCACCAGGTAGGTCATTTTTTTTCTTTTTTCTTGGTTTTTTATTTGCTAATCATGATTTTTTTGTTTTTTTTGTAAGTGCTTCATTTATTTTTGTTCTAGGGTAAACTAATTTTTTGTTTGTTTTTTTCTCTTTTTTCTCTTTTTTTTTGTTTTTTTTTTCTCTCCTTCACCTCTCTTTATCATCCTCAAGGCCCCCCTTTTTCCCTCTCTTTACCTGTCTCAATACCCCCTTTTTACTCCATTTTTAGCTGCCTGAAATCCCCCTTTCCCCCCTCTTTAGGTCCCTCATCACCCCCCCTTCCCCTCTTTTTAGGCGCTTCAAGACTTCCCCCTTCCCCTCTCATTATGTCCCTCAACCCCCCCTTCACCTCTCTTTTGCCGCCTCAAACCCCCCCCTTCCCCTCTCTTTAGCCACCTCAAACCCCCCCTTCCCCTCTCTTTAGCCACCTGAAACCCCCCTTCCCCTCTCTTTAGGCGCCTCAAACACCCCCCCTTCCCCCCCACCCACTCCCTTACCTCCTCCTCTATCCCCCCCTTGATCATTAATGATCATTCGTTAACAAGGAGGGGGGGGGGGGGGGGGGGGGGGGGGGGGTAGAGGAGGAGGAAAGATGTTAAGGGGGGGGGAAGGGGGGGGTTTGAGGTGGCTAAAGAGAGGGGAATGGGGGGGGGGGTTGAGGCGGCTAAAGAGGGGGGGAAAGGGGGGGTTAAGGTAACTAAGGGAGGGTATTTGGGGGGGGAATTTGGGGGGGTTTCAGGGGGTTTTTGAGGCAGGAAAGGAGAGAATTTGAGGGGACTTTTGAGGCAAGGAGGGAGGGATTTGTAAGGGGATTTCAAATAAATAAAGGAGGGGAAAAGGGGACATTTATGGGAGATAAAGAGGGGCTACCTACTTTCAAATAAATATAATAACAATTTTTTTTTTGTAAATTTGATTAATTTTTTAATTTTTTTGGCTGGCAGTATTATAGAAAAAAAAAAAATTCTTTCTGTTAAGGACTGTCCCTCTTATTTACAAATCAAAAAAGGTTTTTAAATTAATTTTTAATTTTTCTAGTAAATAATTTTTCTGGTTTTTTTTTTATTTAAAAAATTTTTTTGTTTTTGATTTTGATTTTACAGAATTTTTTTTTTTTAATTTTTTTTTTCAGGATCTTGTGAGAAGGTTTTTAATAACCAATCTTCAGGTTCACTTTTAATTTTTAATTATTTTTTTTTGATTTAATTTTTACTGAATTTTTTTTTTTTGAATTAATTTAATTATTATTATTTTTTTTTTAAGGATTTTTCTTTTATTGTGTTTTTTAAAATAAAACCTCAGGTTTTTTTTTTTGATAAATTATTTTTTTGAAAATTTTTTACTGATTTTTTGGTTTTTTTTTTTTTTTTTCCAATTTTATTTTTCAAATAAAAAAACAGCTTTTTTTATTATTAGGTTAGAATTTTTTTAAAAAAAAAATTGAGTTGAAATTTTATTGACAATTAATTTTTTTTTCAGATCAAAAAAATGTCTTCTTCTTCAGATTCACCCCTTACTTCTCTCTTATCTTCATCTTTATCTTCTTTATCATCTTCTTCAAAATCAACTTCCATACAATCATCTTCTAAATCATCAAAAAAATAATGATAATCAGTCTCATCAGAAGAAAAGTTATCTGAAAAAAAAAATTCATCATCTAAATCATCAAAAAAATTAAAGATAATCAGTCTCATCAGAAGAAAAGATATCTGAAAAAAAAAATTCTCTGTGAAAGTTATTTTCATCATATCCCAAAAAACTTTTTTCATAAAACTAAAGTAGATAAAAAAAATCAATATCCAAAAAAATTACCAGAAGATATCAAATATCTAACTGAATTTGGAGATGATCAAGTTGTTGCAGTTATCAGTAATTCTTATAAGGCTCAATTCGTATTGGAAGTTCATTCATTTGATGGTGTAAAAGATGAAACTTTTAATCAACTATCGGATCTTATCATAACTCTTTATCAAATGGCTTTGGTTCGATTACCTATAAGGAATACAAATTTGTTGGGTGGTATCATGATTGGATTTGGTTGGAGACCAGGTTTTGTTAAAGGATATTCTCTTGGTATGTCTAATAATTTTTTTTCCATTCTTAATATCATTTCACTTATTTCATTTATATAGGCATATATTCATTGCTCAAGAATATCACTAAAGCTCAAACAGATGAAGATTTTCACTTATGGGACACTCTACCTTCCTTTAACTCTTTTCTTGCTTTTCGACTCAAAAAGCTCTGTAATAAAGCATTTGAAAAAAATCATGGACTAGCAACCAAAGTTGGAATATCGAATTGGTGTGACTCCAAATGGGAAGATATCAGCCACAAATATCTTTTATTTTCTAATGTTATTATCACTCATTCTGGATTTCACAATAGGATTCATATTGATAGGAATGATGCCAATTTTCTTACTTTTGGTATATTCTCATATATCAATCCAATAACTGGCCACCCAATACCATCTCCAGCTAAAATCAAAGGACATGGTTTATATTTTCCAGACCACCGGTGCATCATTGATTTTGGTTTGGGAAATGGTATCATGGAAACTATTTGGAATTCTTCTAAGGATAATCATCAAATGACCAAAGCTACTCCTGGTTTGGAATCCTGTCAAGATTTCACACATTTTGGCTGCTCATTTCAAATCAGTCATAAGTTGATTCAAAGAATCAATAAGGTAAAGAAAGAAGGTAAAGTTATTTGATTTAAAAAAACTTTATCTAGATCCAAAAAGTATGGGGATTAGAGTTGTCATCAAAAAATTTATATTTTTTCATAAATTTTTAATAAATATTTTTTATATATCAATTTGCTCAAGTAATGTCGGTCAGTCGTCTAGAAGAGGTAAGAAAAATAGGAGAAAAAGGAGGAGAGAAGGAGGAGGACAAGAGAAAATAAAGAAATAAACCAAAAAAATATATATTTAATTTATTTGAGAGGGAAACAACGGTGAGCAACTTTGAGAGGTGACAAAAACTTAGATTTTATTAACAATAATATTATTAAATGTAAGGGTTCTGCGCGGCAAACAATTTTAATTACTATCAGACTTAAAGCAACCTTTGATTTGTTGTATAGAATTTAAATTAGATTTGTATTACTAATAAAAAAATATAAATGTAATAAATTGGTTATTTAATTTGTTGAGTGTGTAATAAGTGATGAGGCTACAGGGGATTATCCAAGGCCCTTTTATAGGCAATGGGTCCTCTGAAGCGCTACTATCTTTGTAAATACAATGATTAGAATGAAGTAAAACAAATATATCAAAAGAGTAAATGAAACATAACAATATAGAGAAAAACATGAAACAATTAATTAAAACCCCAATTAAGAATCCAATTTTCCTGTCATTAATTCCCAAATCAGTAAGTGAAAAATAGTGAATAACTAAACAAGATTGGAACATAGGAACTATGAGAAAAATAATTCCAAACAGATGGTACAGTCTGATTAAAGGACATTTTAAGTGAAACAAAAAATAATTTGACGCAACAAAACATGCAATTAATCTCAATTTAGTCCAAATTAATTTATTTGTTTTTTCTAACACAATTAAGGGTCAAAAGAAGTGTCATTAATTATTGTTTAGTATCATATGAGAGGTATTATTTAATATATAAATTTAAGTAATTAATTTAAATATATTATAAATCAATTTTACACTTATAATTATAATATATGTTTTTCAATTAATTAAATATAAATTTATAATTATTAAATACATTAAAATGTGCCATTATCTGTAGAATATATTATATTATGTTCAATTTAACTGTATATAAAAATATATATAACCAATAAATTTAATGTAACACTTGTATATAATAAAATACTTATATAATTTCATTATGCAATAAAATATTAAGTTATATTCATTAAATACAATTCTTACCCACTCTTTAAGGTTTTATAATTTATATATCATTTACTGGACTCCTGGAATAGCCTGGCTGACAAGTAATGTGATGAGCCAACGACCTTTGGTTGTATAACAGGTAATCATGATAACATTTATTTGTTTCATGGGGTTCCTCTTGCCTATACCTGTGGAAAGTTCCAAACTTTTGTTTCTCGACTTGGTCTGCATTTTGGCTTGAGGAATTGTCATTACTTTAAACTAAGGAAATTAATATATATTAGATATTTATTTAATAATTTATGTAATAATATTAAATTTAGATGACTTCCACCCCTTACTTCAATAAAATGCAGGGGGGGGGGGGGTATTGCCAAATTTTCAAATCTGACATGTGAAATTGATGACTTGGAAAAATTTTGGTGATACCCACCCCTTGCTTCAATAAAATGCAGGGGAGAGTATTGCCAATTTTTTAAAACAGATATAGAATTTTTTTGACTTGTAAATATTTTGGTGAAAATTTTTTGGTGATACCCGTCCCTTACTTCAATAAAATCCATGGGGGGTTTTGCCAAAATTTCTTATAAGACTTGTGAAATTCTTGAAATGTAAGAATTTTTGGGATACCGGTAAAATGCAGGGGGTAGTAAAGCCAAATTTTCATATAAGACTTTCAAGATTCATGACATGAAAGAATTTTTGTGATACCCACCCCTTACTTCAAAAAAATACAGGGGTGGGGGATTTTCAAATTTTCAAAGGAGACTTGAAAATTTTATTTAAAAAAAGAATATTTAACATTAAAATATGAAATTTCAAGAAATACAGAAAATAATTGTAAAGTTTATGTACAAATAAATATGAACACATGAAGTGTGAAAGAAATAAAAGAAACTATTCAACAAAAAATTTCATTAAATGTTCTATTTCTTCAACAGATTTGTTTGCTTTAATGCATTTGATCAAGAAATCTTTCTTTTTAGAACTTTCTTGAAGATCATGCTTATACTTCATCTGTTCCATTAAGTTTTGATGCTTGAGTGTTTTTTTCCTCTTTTTTGGATTTTTCAATACTAAGAGTTAACTCAAACTTCTTCTCCTCCAAATCTTGGACCCGATCATCCTTCCATAAGGAGAGCTCGTACTTCCTCTCTTCCAAATCTTGTACTCTGTCATCCCTCCTTAAAGAGAGCTTGTATTTCTTCTTTTCAAAGCTTAGAGTCTCTTTAGAAATTTCCACTTGTTCTAGAGTGAGAATAAAAATTGACATAAAGTAGAAGAAAAGCAGAGTAAAGCAATAAGAGGTATGATATCACTTACCAGCATCACGTTTCTCTAAAAACTGTTCCATCTAAGAAAAAGGTGTTTGTGATGAAGTATCACTTTTTCGTCTTCTTTGTGAGTGGAAATTTAGACTACTTGAAGCCCTTGGCTTTTTGTTCAACGTAGCATTTTCCTCCTCATCATTGTAACTAGCTTCAGACTCAGTTGATTGAGGATCCTGGGTTTGTTCATCAGCCTTTTAAGAAATAATAAAATTATAAGTAAATAAAAAATAGAAAAGATAAGATAAAAGAAAAAAGAAACAGACCTGAGTTAGATTTGGTTGGGTTAAATCACCTTTAGGATCTACAGAAAAGCTATCTAGATATGTCTCATTCAAATGAGGGGAGGCTTGAGTGGAGGAAGAGGATGGGAAAAGATTTGCTTCGACATCATGTTCGGAGATAGGATCTTCACCATCCAGCATGTTTACAGGATTAACATCAGCTCGCTCTCCAAAAATTGCATCCATCTCTTTAAAGTAAGGACATAAAGAATCAAGTTTATCGTCTATGGATTTTATGCCCTTAGTTATATCGTTGTCAGTAACCCCAAAACCAGTGGAAGATGAAAGAGTCTTTGCCTTCTTGTATTTTGCTCGGTAATGCTTGAAGCGTTCAGACATCTGTTTAGGCAAAAGATCAATTGTTCCCTTGGTCTTGTTCCATAATTCATTTGCCATTAGAAGATAGCCATTAAATTTTGATGCGGGGGGCCGTCCTACTTTAGTGGCATACTCAGTACCAAAACAAGAATCATAGTTAGATTTGGATTTCAGCCAGTTGATAAGAATGAGATGGTCATCTTTTTTTAATTGAACGGTCTTTGATTTCTTGGCTGAGCGGGGGAAAGAGGAAGTAGTGGGAATTGAAAAACAACTGGGTGATGGCTGCCTTTGAGAAGATCTAGGATGACAAGGCATGTTATTATAAATGAAGATGAAAAGGAGCAGAAACAAGCAGATGAGATAGCGAGATGAAAAGGAGCAGAATCAAATAGATGAAATGGGGGGAAATTCTGAGCGGATAGAATGAACAGGATGGGATGAGAATGGAAGTGCGCAGCAAGGTAGAAGGCATATCCAGGGAGTAGTCCAAGATGTGGTTATGGCAGAAAGTAGGTCAAGATGTGGTTATGACAGAAGGTTGTCCAAGATGTGGTTATGAAAAATTGAGTAAAAAAATGTCGGATAAGAGGTGAACATTGACACGTAAAGTGTCTAATAACCCAATTATTAGCAAAAATAATTGTGGAAGATAATTGGGGTATAAGGATTTTTATCCGCAATTAATTTAATTGCGGATCCCTGAACATTGATACCCCCTATTATGTATATTTAGGTCTATAAGTGGGTTTTAGCCTCTTAATAGCCTATAACCTTTGTTTTTCTGCTTATTTTAGGTCATATGGACGTAATCAGTGGATTCACAATGCCTACAGAAGCATATACACCTACTTCAGGCACATGCACTCAGTTTGGACAACTTAATCTGCTTCCTTGGATGGATATTCATGGATTTATGGGTTGGGAGGTCATTGCTGGGTTAATATGGATGCTTGGGGATGTTATTGGGGGCTTGGACATTTCATTTGGTTCCTTTATATGCTTTGGGTTTCATTTTATTCCTTTTGGATTAGTTATTTTACCTGTTTCTTTATGGTATCCGCTTTTATCTGGATTTTTTAATTATGGTTTGGGTCTGTGTTAGCATTAATTGTGATGGAGGGTCCTTACTGGAGGTCTGGGTGTTGAATCTGCTTGAAGTGGACGCCATGGGGAGGTGATGGGCCCTGACAGTTCTGTAATTTCCGGGTATATCAGTGACATCATCTGGATTGAAGGTCTGTGCACTCCAGTGGATTTTGGTATAAGTAAGGGAGAATTTTGACAGTTATTAGACATCATTTACTTACTAAAATTCAAATAAACACTATAAAGCAATTATTATCATTTAGAAATATATTATAAAGCCTTTATAAATTGATATTATCATTATATAAGCAATAACTATATTCTATTTATCTATTATCCACCACTAGCATGCATTTAAATCCAAGTATTGTGAGTTTTATTTGAGTATAACTATTTTATTAGTCTTCCCCTGAGGTTTAATCACTAAATAATTTATCAATAAGTAGTAGGACCATTAATAAATACTATTAAATCATACATATATACTAGATAAACTGACAAATGGGGGTCTTTCCTTAGTTATTACTTATTATTTAGTATAAGCCTTGGGACATGATTTTTACTTTAGTATAGCTCAAAAAAACCAAAAGTTCTGTAATTGCTGGGGATAGCAGTGACATCATCTGGATTGAAGGTCTGTGCACTCCAGTGGATTTTGGTATAAGTAAGGGAGGATTTGATGGGTTATTGGACATCACTTACTTACTACACATCAAATAAACACTACAACACAATTATTATCATATATAAATATATTATAAAGCATTTATAAATTGATATTATCTTTATATAAGCTATAACTATATTTTATTTACCTATTTTCCACCACTAGCACGCATATAAATCCAAGTATTGTGAGTTTCTATTGAGAATAACTACTTTATTAGTCTTCCCCTGAGGTTTAATCACTAAATCATTTATCAATAAGTAGTAGGAATTTTAGTATTTACTATTAAATCATACTTAGATACTAGCATACACTGACAGTTTGGTTGGAAACAAGTTGAGAGCTCAATACGTATTAGGAATATTAGATATAAAATAGGGGGTATCAAAGTTGGAAATTTGTAATTATTTAAAAGGTATTTTATAACACAAAAAGAAAACCACAAATTTGACATTAATTCTAAGTAAAAAGGTGTTTTTCGGGAACAATATGTCATATTTTAAAAGATAATCATGGTTGATTTGGTTGAAAAAAGTGGTATTTTAAAATGGAAAAGTTCTAACTTTGATACCCCCTAATATGGCTAAATTGGGGGGGGGGCACCGTCATATTGGAGACAGAGGGAGTATCTTAGGAATAAAATTAAGAACCTTTAGGCAAATCGGACTGTACACCAGAAAAAAAATTTATAGTTTAACTCTGTCATGACGAAGAAGTTTTCCAGAGTCCTGAATCCTGATACCGTGCAACAGGTAAGAAATCGATAATATTGGTTCATTCTGCAGTGTTGAGTGCTGACACCATGCAAAAGGTAAGAAATTGATAATATTGATTCATTCTGCAGTTTTGAGTGCTGATACCGTGCAACAGGCTTCCAATTCATTCTGAGACTCCAACTGATGCTGTACCAACAGATAAGGTAGCGATATAAAAGACTCATCTCGAGACTCCAAATGATTCCATACTAACAAGTCTTTCTTTCTTTTTCTAACATTTATTAATCAATTTTTTTTTCTCTCTCTTCAGTGATTCAAGATGGTCTTATCTTCTCGGATTTTCAGAATTTTTCTTACTTTAACCATTATTCAAATTAAAAATTTTAATGTTGTCAAAACCAAGGAGACTACTCTCAAAGTCTCCCCCAAAATTGGATCAAGTTTTGAAATTAGCACAGGTAAAAAATTCATCATTCAAATATATATATATATTTAATTCTTGTAGTGTTTCAAATAAATATAAGATTTATACAAGAGTGTAAAGCGGGAGAGAGTGCTGATTTGAAAAGTTCCGAACCCTGAAATTCTTTCAAATAAATTTTAAAATCAGGTCACAAAGTAAAGCGAGGCTTGGACTGCGCACCTTTATTAACAGATCATGAAGGCATCTCATCAAGTTCCATCTCATCACCTTCTATCTCGGATTTGTGTAGCTACAACTGGCTATCTTGCTTACAAAATTGGAAATCCCAGAAAGTAGTGTATACAGAATTCTTGGAATCCTTAGACGGTAAATCATCTCATATTTCTTTTTTTTTTTTAATCTGTCTATTATCTATTTGTATATTACGATATGTGTAGGTTTTCTTCATGCCCCAATGGGCCCGTAATCCTAAGAAATAAATAAATTGAAAGGGATCACCGCAGGTAAACCCACGTCACGTTTTGCGTGCGGGACCTTGCAACCCGCCCTGCAGACGTGACATGGGTTTTTTCGGCTGCGTAACCGCTGTTGAAATGTTTTTATGACAATTTTATTAGAAGAATAATTATTAGATTATAGAATGCGGGCCTTTGCTTATTAGTTTAAGGAATATGATATTCATAGCTACATATAGACAAATGAATATGGAGTTACAGTGTTTCATAGAATACTAATCAATTGATGTGTGTTTAGAAAAAGGTTTAGGAAGATTGAATTTACAAGCTGAAGGCTTTCCTATGGAGTTGCCCAATGATGAAATTGTTTCTCCCAAAATTACTCTAAAAATTGCAAAACTTAACAAAAGTGTTATCGCAGGATGGGAAGGAGAATATCAAGTTGCCTTTGTATCATACCTATACATTAGAGCCTTACAATGCTTAAAGCAAGTAGGAAATGATTCTAATTTTTACTTAATCAGGAAATCACTGGAACAAATGAAAGAAATTCGAATAAGTTCGAGTGCAAAAATGATGGCCAAATGCGCTGTCAAAATATTAGATGCAAAACTTAAAAGTCTCTCCCTCCCTCGATTCACCTCAGAGCGTAAGTGCTAGTGCTGGGAATATATATATCTAAAGCGCAGTGGCTAAACCATATCCTTCATTTGTCTAGAGATATCCTTAAACGGTTTGTCAATTGTTGAATAAATAACCTTCCTTGCTTATACTGATCTGATTTGCATTCCAGGGTGCAATAACTTGGAAATGATAAAAAAAACTTTTTTGGATGAAGATGAAAAAGCAGGAGAAGTTATAGCTGCACTAGATGAATTGATATCAAATAGCTCGAAAAATGAAACAATGAAACTCTTTAATATTTGGTGGGAGCAAAGCAGCTCTTCAATTGCGAGATGTGCTTTTATTAATACGATTATTCATTATGGTGGAATATATGAAAGCCTAAGTCAAAATCTTGAGGATTTCCTGGACCAATTGTACTTAAAAGATACAAAAGGCGAAAGGAAAATGATAGCGTTCGGTTGGGAACAAGTTGAGAGCTCAATACGTATTAGGAGTACTAGATATAAAATATGGCTAGATTGGAGGTGGGACCGTCTTATTGGAGAAAGAGGGAGTATCAAAGGAATATAATTCAGAACCTTTGGGCAGATCGGGCTGTACACCAGAAAAAAAATTTATCGTTTAACTCTGTCAAGAAGAAGAAGTTAGGAACATGTGATTTATATCTTTTAACATTTATTTTTCAGTTAGCCATTTAGTTAGATAGACCGGTCCAAGAAGGAATATATATATATACAACATGAAACCAATAAAAAAGGAGAAAAAAAAAGATTTTCAGTAGTGAATTAATTGAACATCTCTTACTTAACTCCAGTAAAAAACAAAGGAAAGGAAAAAAAGATAGGTAGTGTTGGCTTAGATGAGGAAAGTAAGAAATACACAGCAGAAAGTTAATCTGTCTGGACATCTGCCTTCTGTAGATAGGGTGTTTGTCAGTTGATATATATATATATATATAAATAAGAGTATATGTATCTAATGACAAGACAAGACAAGACGATTGAGATATACAATGACAACACTTGGGTTAGTGTCTATTATAAGTACAGTGAATGGTCCACAAGCGGAGACCAGCCAGAGATGAATTACTCTAGGTGAGGGAGTGCGAGGATAAAGATGAAGAAGATTAGAGAGTGAAATGTGTGGAGAGGACATGTATGGGAAGAAGGTGATCTGGAGTGAAGGATGATGAGTGAGCACGCAAGAGAAGGAATCTGATTCCCTTGTCCCACTGGCCACAGTCCGCTCACCGCATCGCTCCATCTATTGATCCCCTCATAGGACCAGGATGAACGGCGAGCGTGGAAGCAAGGATGGCTGCCGACAGTCTGGCCAACCGCTGGCCATCAACACAAGTAAGTCGGCAGTGTGGCGAGTGCTGGGCCACAGTTGCTGAGTGTCTCTGTCTTGCTCCCACCCAGCCCCGCTGTCCCTGCCCTACATCACCCCCGGCTCTCCGCTGTTTGGCGAGTCGCTGTTTGCAGTACGTCTGTCTGTAACTACCGATCTCCCTCGCTAGCTAGCTAACTCGCCATCCATCGCATCGTTTCTTTATTGTTATTATACACAATAATAAATAATAACAATAATAATAATAATAATAATAATAATAATAATAATAATAATAATAATAATAACAATAATAATAATAATAATAATAATAATAATAACAATAATAATAATAACAATATCAATAATAATAATAATATCAATCATTCTTCTTCGTCTTCCTTCCAGCATCTCCACAAGACAATGCATCCAAACCATCCCACTCCTCTCCATCCGGCATCCTCCCCCACAAGACCCCCACTGCCACCCAAGGTTCCTTTGCCTCCTCCTCGTCCATCCACGTCTCTCAGTCTTCGCCAACACCCCCCTCATCAGCCTTTCTCTGACCATCTCCTCCAAAACCCCGACTCCTATCCCCTCAATATCAGTATCAATCTCTCCACTCCTTCCAACTATCCACATCGTCCTGAAACTCTCGCTCCTTTGGACTCTACCGCTTCTTTATCCGCTTCTTCTTCAGCCTCTTCATTTCCGTATTCTTCCTCCCATTCTGCTCATTCTCACAGCCATTACATCTCTCCCGCATCTTCTCGTCTTCCTCGTCCTTTGCCACCCTCTCCTTCGTCTTCCTTTAAGTTTCCTGAGCCTCAATTCTCTCATACCCCCCATCGTCCCTTACCTCCCTTGCCTGGATTCAAAAGCTCTACTAGCCCTTTTGCTTCTATTGTCTTTCCAGAACCTGTAACTTTCGCCTCTGGCTCTTCTTCTGCATCAAATCAATCTCCATCTTGGCATTCCTCTACCAACTCGGTTTCTACTGATCATTCTGATTCTAGTCAACCCCTCAATATGTCTCGATCTTCACTCGACCGGGAAGTCTCAATGGCTCGTCGGAGAGCATTGTCTGCATTTGCACATTCTTCCAATTCTCGCTCTCTCAAAAAAAATCCACCTTTGCCACCGGAAGCAAGCTCCATTAAAAGATTTGACCAGTTTTTATCATCTGCTGCTCTGGCTTCCCAGAAACGTCGTCACGCCTCATTTGAGACAAATGTAAATCTTGATTCTAGAAATCATGATCAAGATGCAAGTGGCGCTTGGTCACTTAGCTACCTCGCTGATTATTTGCAACGCAATCTCATCAAGGGATGTCATTGTAAGGGCAATATTGAGTATCCTCTGTCTTTTACAGGCCAGGATGTTGTTGTCAGTGATTTTTTTCAACTTATATATATGTACTTTTCTATTATCAATTCGTCTCCTTATACACATTGTCAAAAACCTTACACCACAAAAAAACACCTGATGCCGGCTAGCAGATGCCACTACCTAATTCTATTCATGTTTCAAAAAAAACTCAGGCTTGATGCCGCTAAAGCTGATGTGCTCAGTGTTCAATGTATGGGCTTTGCAGAAGTCTTACTGTTGATCAAAAGCTGAATTTAATCAAAGATAGGGATTGGCACCTTTAATCAAGTGCTCACAATTTATTTCTGGTGTTATATATACTTTTATTTAAACTAAAATTTATTTGCTTACATATGAGTGTGAATTCTTTATTTCTTTTTTTTTTTTTTTTTTTTTTTTTTTTTTTTTTTCTAAAAAAACGACTCCTATTCCTGGCTAATCTTAGTGCTTTGGTTTATCTTATAACCTTGTTGTATAATTTTCCCTAGACTACTTTGGAAAATTGTCTCGTAGCATCCTCGGCCATCAATTCGGTTGCTGTTCCATCACCACGTCAAAGAGCTATCCAGGTTGCGCTAGAACTCCGGAGGTCTTCCTATTTCCATGAGGTCGACTGGGAAGACCAAGATGACTTTATTGATACTTGCGACCAGCTTTACAAGTTATCTGAGCTTGGTGAAGTACCACTTCAAGGTATCTTTGTCAACTTAACAAAGTGCTATTCACCATTTTGTTCGCCCGCGTCTAGTAAAATAGGATCGTGCTATGCTTGGGATTGTCCCAATCGCTCGCATGAAACCAACAAATCTGTCACTCATTATACCTCCCAATACAAGCCTGTTACCCTGGGGCAGCATTTGAGTGTGAATGAATCCAACGCAATAAATGATCTTTCAAATCAATCTCCATCTATTTCAAATGTTTGTTTGATTTTACCTTTTTCTTTCAATGATTTTTTTGTTTTCGTCTATTATTATTTATCGGCTCAAACTAAAATTCAGCTGATTCATTATTATTACTATTTTTCAAACATTTTTGTTTTTTACGGGGGGTTTTTTTTTTTTCAAAGTCCCGGAACACACAAGAATCTTGGGATTCTCTTGTATCCAAAGAAATATTAAGCACTTTGGACCCGAAAGAAATTGCTAGGCAGTCTGTGATACATGAGATAATTTCAGGAGAGACTGAGTACCTAGACGACTTGGATGCCTTTGAAGAGGTTTGTTTATTTTTTCAAGAAAAAAATGTTTTCTTCCTTCTTTTATGATGGGAAAAACGTGTTTATCATTGCAATGCTTTTTATTGATGTTCTTATTTTACTTTATTTACGTCATACCGTTTCATTCTCTCAAAGCTCTTTGTCCAGCCTCTTAAAAATTCAAGCATCATTAGCCCACCAAGTCGTTTAGCCCAATTCTTTGAAAAAGTCTTGTCCACTTTAGCTGAAGTTAAGGACCACAATCGGGTATTGTTGCAAAAACTTCTTATTCGGCAACATGAACAATCTCCTTTTTTGCAAGGTGTGGGGGATTTGATTTTGGACGCTGCTGCGAAATGGGGTTCTGTTTACATTAAGATAATGGAAGATAATGTATTTGGTGAATTGGAAGTCAATGAGGAACGAAAGAGAAATCCGGAATTTGCTCAGGTTTTAGATGTCGGTTATTTTAGATGATCTATGTTGCTTATCAGTCTGATCATATAGAGTCTTAGGGGGGAAATTTTACATTTATCACTGACATCTTTTATCATCATATATATATTAGGAAATTCCCCGGAAAAGTAGTCGGAAGGCAGATTTTCGGCATTATTACCTTAGGCCATCTGTTCGGCTTCAGCGCTACATACTCTTATTAGAAGGACTTTTGAAAAAAACGCCAGAAGATAACCCTGATCGAAGGCATATTTCAGCTAGTATTGAGATTATCAAACAGCAATGTCAAGAGGCTAATTCTGCTGTTGCAATTCAACAAGCTAAAAAGGAATTGTACCATCTGAATCAACAAATCATTTCTAAACCTGACACACCTGTTCGTCTTGTTTTTTTTTTATGATGGTTTTTTATTTATTTATGATCACATGTGCTCACATGATTTTTTTTATTTTGGTTTGATTCTCTATTCACATCTTTTTTTTCTTTACCTTTTTTTCCTTACTAACAATTTTCCTCATGTAATTATTATCTGTGATTCTGTCTTCTATTTTGATGTAACAATCGTATGTAGGATCTTCAATTACGGGCACCAGAAAGGACATTACTGTATTCTGGCAAAATGACTCGGAAATCTGAAGGGGGATTAGCCACTGACATGTCCGAGCTATTTGTCATGTTGTTTGATCATTATTTTGTCATGACAAAGCCTAAAAAAGTCGATGATCAATCTGTGCGATACTCCATTTCTCGACGCCCCATCCCTTTAGAACTCTTAATAACCTCAGGCTTTCATTTGCCTGCTGAAAGAAAATCGCGGGGTCTTCGTAACATTACGGGAACTTTGGCTGCTGCGGGTAACGTTTCAGGTCATCAATCAAATCTCGAACGCGGGAATAGCGAGCCATATCCAACTCACTCAACCGGTTTAACGCCCAACAATTCCACTAATAGTTACAACACAAGTGCATCAGGCGTTACTTCATATAATTCTGTGGCTCCATCGGATGAACGTGCTATATATCCTTTTGTGGTCCAATCTTTGGGACGACATTCGCTGACCGTAGCACTGTACGTTGAATCGGATCGGCTAAGACAAATTTGGAAAAAGAAAATTGAAGGTGCCATAGCGGTTAGAATGACATTACTCGAGAAAACCAAAGTATTTGAACTTGATCCAATGACAGATCATACATTTGGAGCTGGTATTCTGGCTAATTCTAGTTTTAGTTCCAACATTTTAAACTCACCCCTTAATGGGGCCTCCACCACCTCAACTAGTGCCGTGAGCAACACTCATGCTAGCACTCCTTCAATGTCACATATGAGTATATCATCTAATGGTAGTCAGAGTAGTTTTGGTGGAAGCAGTCTTACACTCGGGGGTCTATCCGGCGGACTGGACAATTTTCATGGTGTGAGTAAAAAGACCTGTATGATGAGCTTGAACATGCACTCGTTGACATGAATTATATCTTTTTTGCATTTGTTACTCTTTCTGTAATTGATTGGGATTGTCTAGCGACCAATGTGCTCAGTCCCATTTACTTCATCTGATGGTCGTAGCTTGATTGCGATTGGATGTCAAGATGGATTATGGATAGGCCTCCGATACGATGCAACTTCGATTCGAAAAGTCCTTCATTTACGCTCAGTGACCCAGTGTTCAGTTTTGCAAGAACATGGATTTTTGTTAATCTTGGCGGAAAAGATTTTGTTGGCCTATTTGATTGAGAGTTTGGTACCTAGTCGAGCAGGTGCTGCTGGACCTGATCGGCCGGGTCTTTTGTCATCTACCAATAATGCACATTTGCCCGGTCGGTTGAGTGGGACCAAAGATGTGATTTTTTTCAGGTGTGGGAAAGTGGGAACTCGGACTTTGCTTATTTGTAAGGCATCATTATTTTAGATGATCATGGTGGTTTTTTTTTACCATGTTTTTTTGAAATATTTTTTTACTCCATAGATGCCAAGAAAGGAGGTGTCAATCAAACAGTCTTTAAGGTGTTAGAACCTATTGTCAACCCTGATCGTCCCAGGGCAACTATGCCCAGAGGATTTTTTGGATTGACTACTCGCAGACAGGAGTTTTTTCGTGGATATAAGGTGATCTTTCTCTTTTTTGTTTTGTCTTGTTTTTTTTACAGTTAAGAATACAAACGAATGAAGCTTTTATTTTTATAATCATAATTTTATTATCTATCTTGGCGACTGAAGACTTATCTTTTTTGATTTATTTTATTTTTTGTCCCTCCCCCCCCCCCCCCCCCCCCTCCCCCCTTACCGTACATTAACCAACAGCAATTCTTTGTGCCTTCAGAATCTTATGCTATTCAATATTTGCGAAACACGTTGTCTATTCATTGTGAAAGAGGATTTGAAATTATGAATTTGGATACATTGAAACCTACCAGTATACCTGATTTCAGTCAAGTCAAACATGATCCACAGACGGCTTCGCTACAACGGAGGTGTGAGGAGTGTCGACCGTTGGGGATGTTTCGTGTTACTGGGAATGAGTTTTTGCTATGCTATGATGGTATTTTTTTTTTCTCTTTCTCTTAATTTGTAGTGGGAGAATTTTTTAACGAATGAATGAATGAATTGAATTGAATGATGTTTTGGTTTGGCGTGGTCTGTAGAATTTGCGTTTTTTGCAGATAAACATGGCGATCCGTTACCTAATCGTTATCATGCGATGATAGAATGGGTAGGTAAACCGAATTCAATCGCTTATGCTTCGCCACCGTTTGTGGTTGCGTTATCAAGCGATTTGATTGAGGTATGGGATACGACGAGTTCGAAAAGGGTTCAACTAATTATTGGGAACGAGATTGGATGTACGTATGATGGGTGTAGTTCTGCTGATGAAGGGATGATTACAATTACGAATTTAACGATTGGGGAGCACCTTCGTCAGAATGCAAACTCCAACACGAACTCTGAGAATAATGGTTCATCGAGTGATATGGCTGGAAGGAGTGGAGGTGGAGGTGATGATGATCCTAGTAAACGGATCCATGTAGTGAAGAGGGTTGAAGGGTTTTATAAAGTTTATGAAATGGTTTTGATTCGGAATAATCGTTAAATTGAAGAAAGTTAAATAGAAAAAGTGAGAAGGGTAGAGTGAAGTGAATTTTGGGATACTGAATAAAATATTGGAATAGGAAATTGTTCTCTTGTCTGTTATTTGTTTGGTTTTTCATGAGATAAGCTTGTTTTTTTATTTTTTGTTGTTGTTGAAGTTGCTGGTTTGGAATTGTTTTGTTTTTTTTTGTTTTTTTTTTCAATTTAATTATTATTATTATTTGGTTAGTTTAGGTTTGAGTGGTTGATAAGGTTTTTAGATATGGTGTAGGATTGTTAAATATTGGTTATAGTTTTGGGTTTATAGTTTAGATGAGGGGCCTGATTCTTTTTTTTAATGAACAGTTGATTGGTTAGCTGGTTGGTTAGTTGGTTGTTGATAAGATTGTTTGTTTGTTTATTTAATTATTTTAAAGTTTTGGTAGTTGGGTATTGAGTATTGGATTGTTTATTTTTTTTTTTGTTATTGTTATTACTATTATTATTTGTTTTTTTTGTATATATATATAAGCAGGAAAGGAGGGAGGGAGAGAGAGAGAGAGAGAGAGAGAGAGAGAGAGAGAGAGAGAGAGAGAGAGAGAGAGAGAGGTAGAAAGAGATGAGAGGATGAGAATGATTTGAAGGGGGGGGGGTTACAATATATATATATATAATAAATAGATAAATAAATAAAAAGATGGTGATGTGATGTGATGTGATGTGATGTGATGTGATGTGAGAGGTGATGATGAGAAGTGGGGATGATGAATAAGTGTGAGGTGGAGTTTAAGAAAAGTTTGAAAGTTAAGTTTTCAAGTATATGTACAATGCCCTGAAGTCTATCCTTGGCACCCCTTAATTTTTTATTTATTTATTTATTTTTTTTTTTTTTCTGTCTCTGATTCTTTGCCTTATATACCACCACCATTCAACTAATACCCACACTTCTGTTCCTCAATCCAGACTCTCTCACAGGGTCATTTATTGCTTGGTAGGTTTTTATTTATTTATTTTTTTTACATTATTTTTTATTTATTTATTTTTTACATTTTTACATTTTTACAATTTTACATTTTTTTTTTTTTTACAATCTTTTTTTTATGCTCTCACACTTTTTTTTTTTTTTTTTTTTTTTATAACACTATAAATTTCAGGCCTTTTTTATTTTGGATCCCTCAACATGCCAAGTCAAAAAGGCTGGAACACACAAACACAAGACAGGAAGAAAGGAAATAGTTGTGGCTATGTTCATGAGGGGATGTAACTAGTCTCAAATAACACACCATTTTCATCTCCCTAACTCCATGGTTTAATCAATCCTTGCTTATTTCAATGAAAGTGGTTTGGTTCAAAATGCAATTCATCCTGGCTTCCCCCTCCCCCCCCCCCCCACCAAAAAAAAAAAAAAAAAAAAAAAAAAAAAAAAGACACAACAAGACTTGCACAATCTGGCACACATCTTCCGTACCATAATTCTTGGAACAATCTTCACTCAATGACTCGATTTTGTCAATACCCAAGATGAATGCAAGCTATGATTGATGTCAGCCAGACTTCTAGACTTACCCAGTAAAATAATTAACTATTTACTGGGATGAAGCCACACCTTTTAATTCTTATTTTATTATATTTACTTTATAATTACTTGTAATAAATTAACTAATTACAATAGGGGGTATCAAAGTTGACCAATCCACAATTAGGGATCAGACATTATTAATTGCAGATAATTCTTATCCACTAGCCCCAGGGCTAGTGAATAAGGAATCCACGATAATGCATTATTCCACCTCTTATACCCCAATTTCCATTCCTAATTCCTGGTCCCAAACTCATCACATCCATGATGGATTTTTAAGAAACTCACATGACTTATAATTGCTGATGCCATCCTTAAGTCTTTCCTCACTCTATGCTACTTAATTTTGGTGGTGAACACTTAAAGTTTTTTTCTATCTACGCACCCCAACTGCACATTTGTCAGTGAATTCCCACTTCCCTCATCACATAAGCCTTCCACCAACAACTATGAAACACCTCTCTACTAGGCAGCTACTTTACTCAACTATGAATGCTATTGCTTTACTTTTAAATCTTTACTATAAAACAGAATCAGATTTCGAAGATGCTTTAGCCTATATGTCTTTTCTTTCCAAAAAGTGTTACATAAACCCAAGGGACCAAATCTTCATCATGATCCCAGATATGATCTCCACTCCATACTCAACATTCCTTAACTATTTTGAACTTCTCCCCATTCTCTTCAAACTTTATCAACTCATCTCCAAACATCCTATATTTCATAACAATTCTCAAAATAAACAGCATGATCCTTCTATCCAACTTGCTATTGCACTATGTTGCTTTGGCTCAAATGGAAATGGTGCTTCTGTAAGACGTTTGGAAAATCACTTTACCATAGGATATGGGATGGTGATATTATACACCAAGCACTGTATGATTGCTATCCTTTCTCTCAAGTTTCAAACACTTGCTTGGCCAACTCCACAACAGCGACTTGAATCCTCTCAAGTAATGCAAGCTGAAGGTTTCCCTGAATGTGTTGGATTTGTTGATGACAAAACTATAGCTTTGAGTCAAAAGCCTGCTTATGATGGCAACCATTATTTTGATTGCAAAAAAAGGTTTCTTCAAAATGTTCTCCAATTTCACATCTTTCTATTTTATGGCAGTGAACTCTGTTCTTTGCCCAAAGAACAGAGTCCATCCTCCTATTTCACACTCAGTTTGTACCAATCCCCATCCCTTTCAATTCTATCAACACATGCTTGTCTTCCCTCCCCACCCCTTTTTGCTACCCTCCCAGCCCCATTGTATGCCATCCTCGTTTGATCCCCATTTCACCCCTCCCAACCTCTCCCCAACCCTTTTATTCATTCAAAATGCCTCAGAAACCCTTAATCTTCCCTTCCAACTCTTTCCCGACCTTTTTGTTACCTCATATATCTTTCAACACCCCTCTCTCCAGCCTCCCCAACCTTTGTAGCCCCATTCCTCCCCTTTACCTTGCCTCCACAATCCTTGAACCCCAATTTTCATTACATCAATATAGATTACTGTTTTTATATAATGGTGCATCTGGCCTTAGGTCGTTCTACTGGCTATTATATAAAATAGGAAAACATGATTGGGACTGGTGAAAATAATTGGTTGTAGAAATCTTCATTTTTAATTTTTTTACATTTAATTTTGGATTTGTCTCTTCCAATTATTTTTTAAAGTTACATCAAGATAGATTACTGTTTTTATATAATGGTGCATCTGGCCTTAGGTTGTTCTACTGGCTATTATATAAAATAGAAAAACTTGATTGGGACTGGTGAAAATAATTGGTTGAAGAAATTCTCATTTTTTAATTTTTTTTTTCCATTTGATTTCCTTGATTCAATAAATTGAAGGGGGGGGGGGGGAGGGTATAGCCAAATTTTCATATAAGACTTTAAAAAAGAATTTGACTTGAAAATTTCTTTACTTGAAAAGAATTTTGGTGATACCCACCCCTTAGTTCAATCAAATGCAGGGGTGGGATTGTGAAATTTTCAAATGTGACTTAAAATTTTTGACTAAAAAAGAATTTTTAACATTAAAAATATTTATAAAATTTTATTTAAAAAAGAATTCATAACATTAAAATATGAAAATTTAACTAATAATGGATAGAGTAAAGAAATACAGGAAATTAAAATAAAATTTTATGTACAATTAATTATGAACCGTTGAAGTGTGAGAGAAATAAAACAAAATGGACATCAAAAAATTTCTTTAAACATTTAATTTACTCAACAGATTTATTAGCTTTAAAACATTCTATCAAGAAATCTTTCTTTTTGGAATTTTCTTCACAATCAAGCTTATATTTCATCTTCTCTATGAGGTTTTGATGCTTGAGTTTTTTCTCCTCTTTCTTTGATTTTTCAATACTTATATATAACTCAAATTTCTTCTCCTCCAAGTCTTGTTCCCTATCATACTTCTGTAAAGAGAGTTTGTACTTACTGTCCTCCAAGACTTGTGTCCTATCATCCTTCCGTAAAGAGAGTTCAGACTTCTTTACTTCCAAATCATGTACCGTGTCATCCCTCCTTAAAGAGAGCTTGTATTTTTGCTTTTCAAACTTTAGAGTCTCTTTAGCAACTTCCACTTGTTCTAGAGTGATAATAAATATTAACAAAAAGTAGAAGAAAAGCAGAGTAAAGTATTAAGAGGTTTGGTATCACTTACCAGCATCATGTTTCTCCAAAAATTCTTCGATGGAAGAAAAAGGGGTTTGAGATGAAGTATCACTTTTTATTCTTCTTTGAGAGTGGAAATTTGGACTACTTGAAGCCCTTTGCTTTTTGTTCAAGGTCACATTTTCCTCCTCATCATTGTTTCTGGATTCTGACTCAGTTGATTGTGGCTCCTGCGTTTGTTCTTCAGCCTTTTTAAAATTAAGAAAATTTAAATAAAAAAAAGAATCAGTAAGATAAAAGAATAAAAACATACTTGAGTTAGATCAGTTTGCTTTATATTTCCATAAGGATCTATTGAAAAGATATCTTGATTTGGGGAATTTATATGAGGGGAGGCTTGAGTAGAGGAAGAAGGAAAGCAATTTTTTTTGACATCATATTGGGAGATAGCATCTTCACCATCCAAAATGTTTGCAGTATTAACATCAGATTTCTCTCCAAAAAAAGCATCCATCTCTTTAAAGTAAGGACATAAAGAATCAAGGTTATTGTCTATGGATTTGATGCCTTACTGATATTGAGGTCAGTAATACTAAAACCAGTAGAAGATGAAAGAGTCTTTGCCTTCTTGTATTTGGCTTGATAATTCTTGAAGCATTCAGACATCTGTTTAGGTAAAAGATCTATCCTTCCCTTGGTCTTATTCCGTAATTTGTTGGTCATTAGAAGATTACCATTAACTTTTGATGCTGGGGGCCTTCCTACTTTAGTTGCATTTTTGGTACCAAAATAAGAATCATACTTAGATTTAGTTTTCAGCCAGTTGATAAGAATGAGATGATCCACTTTTGTTTATTGAATGGTCTTTAATTTCTCAGCTGAGCGGGGGAAAGAGTGAGTAGTGCAATTTGAAGAACAACTGGGGGAAGGCTGCCTTTGAGAAGATCTATGATGACGGGGCATGCTAAGATAATTGAAGATGAAAAGGAGAAGAAACAAGTAGATGAGATGGCAAGGTTTTTTGAATGGAGAGAATAGACAGGATGATATGAGAATGGGAGTGCCCAGCAAGGTAGAAGGCATATTCAGGGAGTAGTCAAAGATGTGTTTATGAATGAAAGTAGGCCAAGATGTGTTTATGAAAAATTGAGTAGAAAAATGTCAGATAAGAGGTCAACTTTGACACATAAATCATCTAATAACCCAATTATTAGCAAATATAATTACAGAAGATAATTGGGGTATAAAGATTTTTATCCGCAATTAATTTAATTGCAGATTGGTCAACTTTGATACCCCCTAATAAATAAATTTAGTAAATATTTTAAATTCAAATTGTCCCTCATATTTTTTATTTCCTAGCACCATCCTCATGACAGGTTAGAAGTGAGATAAAAATATGTTGATACTAAAAATTAAAGAATTCAAATTATTTTATTTGAAATGTAAAAATTATATTAATACAAAAGATTTAATTTAAATTATTTTATTCTAAGTGTGACATTTACAGTAAACTTTAAAATATATCAAATAAATTAATATATATAATAAATACATCTTATTGAAACTCTCTTTAGAACATTTTTCATTTGAAATATTTTTTTATTCTGGAATTGTCTTCCTCTCATACTCCTGTATGTAGGCTTCTTAACTCCATATTCTCTCTCTCCTTTTTGCCTATAAAAGGCCTTCCATTTGTGCCATTTTTGATCATTCTTTGCTACTCACATTTTTATTATATACAGCCAATAATATTTTTTATTAATATCATAGCTGTGTTAGTACTTAAAATTTCATAATTTAAAACTATCTAAGTAATAATAATAAATACTTTTTACCTTTTATTTGAGTAATAAATCATAAAGATAAAATTCTACGTACATTTACTTGAAATCAATGAGTATCCACCTTCACTGCTGTTGGACCTTGGTTAAACTCTTCTAGACCATTAGGACCCCTTTACATTTGGGAGCCTTTCCGAATCATCATTGACACACAGTTATCTTGACGCTGGCAACCATGGGACCTTCAACTACAAGGACCAATAAAGGACTGGTGGACAACTGAAAACAACAAACATCATCAGGCACATGACTTACCTTATTTTCCGTGACTGGGAATTGAACCTCTCTCCAAATCTAAGGTTTATATAGTGTAAAGTGTCCTATATAATTGTGGTGACTATACCTGTTACTATCTGTAGGTCTCACTCTGAATATTTCATAGTTCAGTTATATCTTTTTTACTCAGCACTCTGTAGTGACATTAATTTTCTCATATTACAGGGGGAGGTGTCTGGCATATAATATTTTTTTTTTACTAGTTGACCAAGATGGAGCAATTTTTTCTTACTCCTAGAAGTAATATTTTTTTTTAATAATTTATATTATATTTTTTTAATTATTTCAGTTGAAATTTTGTCCAGATAATTAAAATATTTTTTTATTGTTTCAGTTGAAAATATGTCCTGGCGGTAAATTAGTAAATATATAAATTAATTAAATAAATTTTATTAAATTATTTCAGTTGACAGTAAGGCCTGATAATTATATATCAATATATATATTAGTAATTGATTGAGAATTGTGTTAATTATTCCAGTTGACTCTTTGTCCTGATAATTAATAAATTATTTTATTATTTCAGTTGATTTATTTTAAATCCTGGTAATAAAATATAAATATCTTAATTAATTTATTAAATAATTGTAATAATTTTAAGTTGATTTTGGTCCAGATAAATATCATATTTTCATTATTTCAGTTGATTGAAAATCCTGATAATTGATCATATACTTTAAATATTTTTATTTTATCTCTTATTTTATTTCTTTCAACAAGTTAAACAATAACTGATTAAATATTAATATATCTTTTCTCTCAGTTTAAGTTATATAAACAATGACTGATCAAAGTGCTTTTGCTGCCCGTGAAGAGGAGCTGGACTTAAATGATTATGATGAGACTTCTGTAAGTTCTCCTTTGACTGCAAAAATTGCTTAAATTAATCAATTGTTGGACCAAACAGGATGTGGAGATGCAAGAAGTAGAAATAAAAGTGGAAAAGACTACACTGTATCCAAAGCCCCCAGTGAAACCCCCAGAAGAGCTTCCAAGAGGTTTCAAAAATAAAAAAGATACCTGTGCAGCAGCAAGTCAACAACCTCTCAACTCACATCAAGGAGTTGAAAGCAGAAAACCTCAAATTAAAATCAAAGGTAGAGATGCTAGAGAATAAGGTAAGAAATGTAGAAAAATTTCTTCAAGAGAACAGGAAACCTCCTCCAGAAGAAAAACCCTTCCACAGTTGGCTCCTCAACCATAGGAAAAGGTGGAAGTCTCAAAATGGCAGTGGGACTGGATCAACACTCAGTGGGACTCCCTCCAGGGGCTCCAGGCTCAAAAACTGCAACAAGCACCTCATGGAGGTCCCTCCAGACCCCAACAATTAAACCCAACCCTTCCTCATCCTTACCAAGGAGGAAGAAGAAGGAAGAAAAATCAATTCCAAATTTTTCCAAAACCATGGTAAGCCCTTCCATTTGATCTCAAGTGCCCTTTCTTTTTACTGATTCAGTTCCTTCAGGTAATTCTGGAAGAGGAGATGATACCTTGAGACCAGTAGAGGCTGGATCTAGTAGGCCTATTACTCAATATTTTGATGTAACTACTCCTTTAGTATTAATTGCTACTTCAATGATCAGCCCTGATATGGCTTTTATAGATGAAACAATTGATCCTGAAGTTTATGAGAGTCTTGAAAATTACTCTGTGTCTCTATTGAGAAATGATCCTGATGTAGCTACTATTAATGATGTATATTCAAGAGATATTATTACCAAACAAAATCATATAATGAAAACCTCCAATTGACTCAAAAACTTAATAGTTTGTTAACTGAACAAGGTTACCAATCAATGAGAAGTGAATCGAAGAGGATCTCTAATGATTTATATAATTACAAAGTAACTCATGAGAAGAAAGTTGCTTTGTGGAAAAATATCAAGAATGATTTATCCAAGTTACAAGACACTGTGTCTATCCGTTTCAAGGAACTAGAGGGACATAAGTTGAACTTGAAGAGATTAAGTGGAAATTACTCAACTCTTCAAAACAAGAATCAATTATCTTTTGCAACTATCAATCAGACATTATCCAGTATTCCAAGAGTGAAAACTAGACAAACAAAAATTGAACAACAGTTGAACTCCTTGTTAAATGACCAAAAGTATTCTGCCACTTCTTTGAAAGAACCTGTTGCAAAAGATACTTCAATTGTAACTGTGTGTGCCTAGTTCATATAAAGTAAAATTAGTGCAAGAAATTCCTGTAGATATTCCTGAGCTTCCATCAAATAGTGATGATGCACCTGGTTCATCTACAGAAGGGTTAAACAATGAGATTTGTCAGCCAGGCTACTAGACTTACCCAGTAAAATAATTAATTATCTTACTGAGGTGAAGCCACACCTTTTAGATCCTTATTAATAATTAATCATTAGATACTTATGTATTAATTACAATTAACTAACTAAGTACACTAAGTAATTGTCCCACATAAATTTTTACTGCCAAACACCGTGCTCAATAATACAGATGAGATGGGAATAAAAATTAGTATAAATATATATATATATATATATTATTATAAAAAAGAAGAAAATACTTTTTCAAATTCCTTTAATTAGATTTTATTAATTCTATATTTCAAATCAAATGTTCTTACACTAAAAATTGACGGACTAAAGGGTTCATAGTTTTATTTCAAATAAAATAAATACTTTTATGCACTATTTAGACTTACTCTTATTATTTCACATACTCTCTTTATTTAAGTTTTCCTCTCATACTCTTGTACTAGGAGATGGTAATTCTGTATTCTATTTTCTCACATTTTGCCTATAAAAGGCCTTTCCTTTTTTTTGTCTTTTTGTTTTTCATTCCTTACTTACTTTACAATTTTTTATAACACTTTAGTTAAACAAATTTATTACTATACTTTATAATCATTAGTATTTACATCACCGTAGTTCTAAAAGATATAATTTATAATAATATTATAATTTACCTCTTCTTAAGTTGAGTAAAGTAATCAATTAGATTAAGAAAATATGTACCTTGCCTTGAAAGTCCAATAACCACTTAAAAAACCTCGTATAAACCTCGAATAAATCTTCTAGACCAAAGGGACCCCTTGACAATTGGGTGCCTTTCCAAATCTTTGACGGCGCATCGATATCTTGAGGACAGGAGGCCGTGGGACCATTTCCATCGAGGTATCTGTAAGGACGAGTGAACTACAAAACAATGAACGTCATAAATCATGTGACAAAATTTTTTGCTGCAAATGGGAATCAAACCGCACTCCAAAATTTAGGTTCATATATTGACTTAACGTTGTATATTTCGTGGTAATTATTTTAATTACTATTAGTGGGTCATTTTTCACTCTTCATTCTCTACGTATTTCCTTTTACTCAGCACTCTGTAAGTGGCATTAATTTTCTCATTTTACAGGGGGAGGTGTCAAGTAAATTGGAATTATTATTATTATTATTTTTATTATTTTTCCTAGTTAACAATAATAGAGCAATTGTGTTCTTAGTCCTAGAAGTAATAAAAATTATAATTTAAAAATTAATTATTATAATATTCAGTTGACTTTTGTCCTGATAAATTTAATTTAATTTGTTTCAGTTTACAAATTGTCCTGAAAATAAAATTTTATAAAAATTCATATTTAATTATTTCAGTTGACATTAAGTCCTGGTAGTTAAGTATTCAGTTGATTTAAAAATCCTGATAATAATTCTCATAAAATTGTTAATAAAATTTTTTTTAAATTTATTTCTTCAGTTGATTATATTATAATCCTGGTTTTAAATTGTTTTGAATTAATAAATTGATTATTATTTTAGTTGATTTTATCCTGAAAATTTTATTTTATTATTTTTCTTTTAAATATAAAGTAGAAATATAAATTAATTCATCTTATTTTCTCCCTCTCTCATTGCAGTAAAAACTAGAAATGACTGATCAAGGTATCTCTGCTGCACGTGAAGAAGAATTGGATTTGATTGATTATGATGAGGCTACTTCTGTAAGTTCCCATTTAACTAGAAAATTAGCTCAAATTGATCAATCATTGCCCCAATCAGGATGTAGAAATGGAGGAAGTGGAAGTTCTGGTGGAAACTCAGGAACAGAAACCTATTATAAACCCCCCAGAAGGACTTCCAAAAGGCTTCAAGATAAAAAAGATGCCATTTCCCCAACAAGTAAAGAACCTGTCAACACATATAAAGGAACTAAGGACAGAAAACTTGAAATTGAGGTCAAAGGTAGATGCTCTAGAAGAAAAGGTAAGAAAAATAGATGTTTTTCTTCAAGAGAAGAGGAAACCTCCTCCCCACAGGGATCTTCAGCAATTGGCTCCCCAGAAGCTAGAGAAGGTGGAAGTATCCAAGTGGCAGTGGGATTGGTTGAACACTCAGTGGGATTACCTGGCTCAAAACCAACAGACGCCCCAAGCAGGTCCATCCAGACACAACCAAGTCAACCCAACACCTCCTCACCCCTATCAAGGAGGAAGAAGAAGAAAAAACAATATGATCTTACCCAGCAAACCTTGGTAAGCCCCTCTATTGATTCTCAAATACCATTTCTTGTAACTAATTCAGTTCCCTCAGGTAATTATGGAAGAGGAGATGAGACTGTGAGACCTGTAGAGAACAGTAGAAAAATTGCTCAAATTTCAAATGTATCTAATCCTTTAGTTCTAATTTCTACTTCAATGATAAATCCTGATATGGCTATTATTGATGAGACACTTGAACCTGAGTTTTATGAGATGCTAGAAAGTTACTCTGTTTCCTTACTGAGAAACACTCCAGATGTAGCTAACATCAATGATGAATATTTGAGAAATATTATTGCCAAACAAAACCATATAATGAACAACATGCAATTGACTCAGAAATATAATAGTTTGTTAACTGATCACGGTTATCAAGCATTAAGAAGTGAATCACAGAGAGTCTCTGATGAATTGTCTCATTACAAAGCAACCCATGAAAAGAAAGTTGCTTTATGGAAAAATATCAAAAATGATTTGTCTAAACTGAGAGATACTGTATCTGCCTGTTGCCAGGAGGTGGAGATAGATAAGATGAATCTGAAAAGATTGAATGACCATTTTTCATCTTTTCAAAATAAGAATCAGGTATCTTTTGCAACAATCAATGAGAGTTTATCTAGTCTTCCAAGATTGAAAACTAGACTAACAACCATTGAGGAGAAATTGAACTCATTGTTTATTGATCAAAAGTATTCTGAGATTTCTTTGAAGGAACAAAGAGTACAGGATGCTCCAGAGTTACCTGTGGCTAGTTCATCTAAAAGTAAATTGGATCCAGAAATACATGTTGATACCCCTGAGTTTCCATTAAAAATTAATGATGCACCAGGACCTTTAACAGAGGGATTAAACAATGAGATTACTGCACAACTAGAGAAGTTACAGCTGCTCCTTACTCAGAAACAAGCTTGTACTAAGGAGACTCCTTCAAATCAAAATAATTGGCCAAAACTTGACCAGTACCCAACATTTGATGGTGATTCTTCCTCTGATTGGCAACAATTTATTTGCAGAATTGATAACTTAAAAAATTCTTACAAACTCCCAGATGAGGAAATTGTGTCCAAGTTAATTTCTTTGTTTACTAATGTTTCCCTAATGTGGTATGAATCTGTTCTCCTGGATGGGAATGACTACTCATGGGATGATTGGAAGAAATTAATTAAAGCACAATTTGGTGGCTCCAAGTTCAGAATGGCTCAACAAAGGCAGTATGAGGAAACTAGATATAGCTCTTCTACTGATAAAGCTATTGAGTTCTTAATGAAACTTGTAAAAATCTTAAGGGCAATGGACCCAAGTATGGAGTTTGAGTTATGGAAGGACAGGATCCTTTATAAATTACCAATGTCTCTGAGAGACTTGATAGTGGCTAGGACTGAGTTCTCCAGAGAACCCTCTTCTTTCATTAATACTTGCAATGAGATCCTTCTAAACAACAAGTATGATGCCAGAAGATTCATTCCTAGGACCCCTTTGGAGAAACCCTCCACTTACCAACAGAAACCTCTGGAAAAGGTTGGTAAACCTTTTGCCCCTGTTGCACCAAAAAAGTATGCAACAAACACTTGCTTCAAGTGCAACAAGCCTTGGCAGAAAGGTCATGTTTGTGACAAGAAGATAAATCTTGTAGAACAAACAGAGGAGCATGCTGATGACACAGTGGCACTGGATGATACATCAAGTGATTGTGCCAGCAATATTTCATATGAATCTCAACAAGAAATCTTGATGCTGGAAGAGGATATTCATTATTTAAATACTATTGATATTGATAATAATGCTTTATCTACAGTGGAAGATGCTGAGATCATGAAGAACATTGAGGATAACTCAATTGTTATTGCCCCTCTCAAGGCACCAGTCTTGATTAATGGAACCAGCATTGAAGTTGTTCTGGATTCTGGAGCTGGAGGAAGTGTAGTTACTGAAAGAGCACTTGCTTCAGTGATACAAGACTATAAATCAAAACTGATGCCTATCATTTCTGAAAATTGGAGAGGGTATGGCTCTGTTTTGTCCCCCATTGGTAAATACAAAGCCACAGTGTTTTTTTAATATAACCATGGTTTTGTAAGAGCTATTTGTGATTTTGTTGTTATGAAAAATGATAACTTAAGCAATTTGTTTATTGTAGGGAATGATATTTTAACCAAGTATGGC